>JAWDGP010006599.1:412500-562500 GCA_033675545.1 Elysia crispata
TCTCCTATCATTATGTTTATATTGATTCGAAATTGTTTCTCCTAACGCAGGAAAGGCAGAAGGCGAGCCGTCGGGTGATGATCAGTGCCAGGCCTGCTGCCACTGCTGTCTTGCCGCACAGTGACCAGGGGGGCACGAGAGCGGGTGAGACGCAGCCAGACTCTGGGACGGAAGGGGTGAGTTGTCCAGGGCTCCGCGCTCCTCACGTCTAGGTTCAGGAGTCTTATACGAAGACAGAAGCAGTTGAGGGTTTGAGAATGTTCAAAGAACGTATCCGTTTCATGAAATTTTAAAAATGTGGATAAGTTAACGTTATATTAGGTTGTATTATTCGTTAGGGGACAGTGATGCTTTCCTCTCGCAATGAGAGAGAGAGAGAGAGAGAGAGAGAGAGAGAGAGAGAGAGAGAGACAGACAGACAGACAGACAGACAGACAGACAGACAGACAGACAGACAGACAGACAGACAGACAGACAGACAGACAGACAGACAGACAGACAGACAGACAGACCGAATCAGAGATAGAGAGAGGAAAAGCTTGTCTCGTTCAGTTTATAAAGTCTGGTGGGTTTTTTTTTTCAAAATTAAATTTTAAAGTGTTATACAAACCTAATAACTGAAGATATTCCTTCACGCTCTGGTCAGCTTATTGGTAACCCAGCTATCAAGCCCTCCCTTCCACCTCCTTTTTTCATCGCCCTCCCTTCAGTGACTAACGACTTTGCCTTATTACCCTCCCCATACAGACATTCTGGTGTGATCGTTTTGTTTCGAATCAAAAGTATGGCTGAGCGACGGCTTAGCGGACTGTTGGGATTCAATGTTCAATAACGTTCTGATTACCTCCCTTAGCGCTGGTTGTATGAACGGAACTTGTTCTGTTAGGACATTAAGGGGACGAAAAGTTTTGTCCAGTCCAACTGACCGTATGGACGTCATAGGCCGGTTTGAAGATCTTAACACAATAGATAGGAGAGGAAAAAGGGGTCGAAGCGGGTAGGGAGGGAGGGAGAGAAAGAGAGAGAGAGAGAGAGAGAGAGAGAGAGAGAGAGAGAGAGAGAGAGAGAGAGAGAGAGAGGCAGTGGGGAAAATTTGAGAGATAGACGGTAGAGAAGAGAAGTAGACACAGAGAGAAAGATAGATAGAAAGGGAGGGAGGGAGGGAGGGAGAGAGAGAGAGAGAGAGAGAGAGAGAGAGAGAGAGAGCGAGTGTGGAACTGCCGCTGTCTTGAAATCACTGGAGTTATTGTAGGAAACCAAAGACATAACTGTTCATATTTTGGTCAGATGGAGGAGAATTTAAAACTGTGTTTCTCGACATGTTGGTTAACTAGACCTGTTTTACTATAATTTGTTTCTGAGCTTTCAGCTGGCGACCCGAATGTTAATAACAATTTTATCTTATTTTTGTTTTTTGTTTATTCAATGTCACGGATAATCAATAGTGTGGATGATTGTTGTGCTTACGTGACGAGATAGAGACTGTGAATATAATCACAACAAGAGCACTTTCTCAAAATATATTTAACAAGTGAATGATTAAAATATTGGTCAATTTGCCATGCATGTACTTAAGTGGAACAAAACAGTCACTTAGAAATACGACAGTGTTTAAAGAAGAACTCCTAGTGGAAATTCATAATATTCATAACCTACTATATACAAGACAATACTTCATCTTGATCTTTCTCGACCCCTCTGTTTCTCTTTCGTTCTCTCCTTATCTGTCTCTTTTAGACTATATCTCCTAAAGCCGTTTTCTTTCTCTATCGCTTGCTCTTTCTACCTGTATGCTTATTGTCTTTCTCTCTCACTCACTTAATGTCTCTTTTGTGCCTTTCTCTGTTTCTCTCTCGCTTCCTCCCAAATTTACTTTGTTCAATTACTCTCTGTTTTTCTCGGTTTCTCAGTCTCTTCTTCTCTCTATTCCTCAAGTCATATCTCTTGCTCTGATTCTTTTTCCTCCTCATATAAACGTTCTTCACATTACTACGATATCTCTCAATCTCACTTTCTCTTCCTGTCTTTCACTGGCTCAAACTTTCTTTTTCCTCGATCTTAATTCTCTCTCTCTCTCTCTCTCTCTCTCTCTCTCTCTCTCTCTCTCTCTCTCTCTCTCTCTCTCTCTCTCTCTCTCTCTCTCTCTCTCTCTCTCTCTCTCTCTCTCTCTCTCTAATTCTTTCGACTCTCTTTATCTTTTTTTTTTCTACGAATCTCTCCGTTCTCTTAACGTATAGATCAACTACACCCTCTCTTTCTCTCCCTGAATCTCTTTTTTATTTCTTTGTGTATTTTTCTCTATATAACCTATTCCCTGGTGTCTTTTATTCTCCATAAATATCTTTTTCTTTTTCATTTTAGAACCTGTTTGTCATTTTCTCCATTTCTTTGTAAATTTATCTCTCTCTCTCTCTCTCTCTCTCTCTCTCTCTCTCTCTCTCTCTCTCTCTCTCTCTCTCTCTCCCTCTTTCTCTCTTTCTTTCTCTCTCTCTCTCTCTCTCACACACACACACACATACAAGTGAATAAGAGTATGATCACTGTGAATTTTGTTACTAAGAAGCACAACACGTGTGCCGCAAACAATGCATACGAAGGGTTTCCGTGTTTTTTTTTTCTCCAGACCCGGCCTGGGCAGTCGATAGTAGTGGACCTCAGTTTACTTAACTCCCCGAACAGCGCTACTGCCAGGCGACCTTTTTGTTAGGACTGGCCCAATGCCAAACCCTTAAGACAATAACTGACCACATAGCAGCCCGAGCCTGTTGGGAAATCACAAACGATCTAGATCAGGAAAATCGAGATTTTAACCGCTAACTTGACTGCTTCGTGCAACGAGCTAATGACAAATCGATCATAACTGTAGAAAGGCTTTTATAGCTTCTTTCATTCTACGATAGGACTAAATGTAACCAAGTCTGTTTTTTTTTTTTTAATTAAATCTGGTTTCTGTTAGACAACATCATTATCTAATGCAGAATTGTTTGGTTTGAGCCAGCCATTGCCTGAGATAAAGTTCTGAAAAAAATGCAGATATGAAGAGTGTCAAATGTAGACCATCTGGTTGGGTCACTAGACTGTAGGATATGTTGAGCCACACAAGCCACAGGTTCAGTTCAGATATTCAACCTGATCACGTCATGCATTTCTTGGGTTGGTTGAATGGTAGATCACTCTATGTTGCCCTCTCACCATAATGATAGCGATCCTAGGAAAGGGGGGTAACTATTGTCTATTTCGCGGAAACTCTCGAAGTGTTGTTAGGTTCAGATTAATTATGTTTTGTAGGGTGTTCACTGAGAAACTGGTGAAAATCTGCTACTCTTGTCTCAGTGAAATACCTGGGCTTAATCTTCTTGGAATATAATCATTATTTTGTTGTAATCATGTGATTCTAGAGAGAAAGGGGGGAGGGGGGGGTATCTTTGTCAACTTTATATATCTAAATGTAGAAAAAAAATTCCCAGCACAAATAATTGTAAGGGGCTTTGTTTATTGTTCAGTGAATATCGTTATGGTAAAAATTTAGCCCATCAACTAATTCGTTCATATGGATTGTAAAACTGATTCTTACTATCTGTGGATTTTCAAGTGCGTTCGGGTGACAAAATAGGCTTAGTTATTGAGATATTTTTATATTTCCATCAATTCCATCACGCTGGACAGATATATAGATCTAGAGCACTAGGTGGTCCCGTGATTCAGACAATTTGCAGTATGGTAACCAATGCAAGATTTGGATAAAGCAAGAGTGGAACAAACTGAAACAGATTTCAAACATTGTTTAACTTCTGCATGAAGTACATAATTTGACATCACCCTCAAGGACGTGTAGGCCTAACCTTCATTGTGCACTAAAGACAGACTTGACATTGCCTCTATAATAAAAAAGAATAAAGAAAAAACTTTGTGCAACAACTCAGAATCAACCATGGACGAACAGGCCGGAGGTATCGATAAATCTGTGACCTTCAAAAGTGTTCTGAACACTTATACTTACATCGACACACCCAATAAAGAGAAGTCACGTGACCAGAGTCAGAAGCCCAGAGCCTCGGTCGACCTGGCGTTTATGTTTTTCGGTGACCTTGAGGAGTGCAAAATTGATGACAGCGATAGAGAGAGCGACGAAAAGGAGAATGAGTCATCAGTGGCAACTGGAGATAACGATACAGAGGATGGGAAGAGTGTGAGTGATGCGTGAACCGGGCTTCTGATAGAAGTGAAGTTTGCTGTCTTTCGGGTATCAGGATATCACTGTGTGGTTGATGAAGAAGTACGGTTAACTGTGTTTTGGGTATCAGGATATCACTGTGTGGTTGATGAAGAAGTACGGTTAACTGTGTTTTGGGTATCAGGATATCACTGTGTGGTTGATGAAGAAGTACGTTTAACTGTGTTTTGGGTATCAGGATATCACTGTGTGGTTGATGAAGAAGTACGGTTAACTGTGTTTTGGGTATCAGTATATCACTGTGTGGTTGATGAAGAAGTACGGTTAACTGTGTTTTGGGTATCAGGATATCACTGTGTGGTTGATGAAGAAGTACGGTTAACTGTGTTTTGGGTATCAGGATATCACTGTGTGGTTGATGAAGAAGTACGTTTAACTGTGTTTTGGGTATCAGGATATCACTGTGTGGTTGATGAAGAAGTACAGTGAACTGTGTTTTGGGTATCAGGATATCACTGTGTGGTTGATGAAGAAGTACGTTTAACCGTGTTTTGGGTTTCAGGTTGATATACTGCGTTGTGGTGAGAGAAGTAAGGTTTTCTATCCTTTGGATATCAAAATTAATATACTGCATGGGTGTTATCCATGCTACTTTTTTAAATTCAGTAAGAAAAAATAGCCCATGGATCTAGCAGATCTCTGAGCGATATGTTGTGCAGCACGCTAGATAAAAACTTATGCAAAATTAATTCAGGTAAATTTAAACCTTGCAAAGATCTCCTCAGTGCCTTTGACTCCAAGTCCCTCTTATCGGATGGAAGATATGAACAGTCCCCGAGCCCCTCTTAGTTGTGGACTAATCGGACCAGCGATGCAATAAACACTGTCTAGACCTTCTCACTTGCACACTGTAGAAGTTGGAGGTCGATATACAGTCTCTCAGTGCTAAAGCGCGATATCAGACAAATGATACATGGCGCTCAACACCTCTCAATGACGGTCTAGTTGAAAACACACAATTTTCATTAATTACGAGTATATTAACGATTAACCTGAATTGTAATAGCTATGACAAAATTTCAGTTTTTGAGAGAGCAGTACGTTAGAGGGCAATTTATAGTTACCATTTAGTATGATCTATGTCCTCACGGTTCCAATAGTTTTACTCTCCTTTTCTCTAGGACGGAGGAGGAACTTCCGTGTCAGAAGGTGCTGCTTCCGGTCAGAGGGACGGTAACTCTACCGCGACTGGTGGCAGCAGAGCGTCTACAGGCAATGAGGTACGAGAGCTTGTGTCACGCTGTCCTATTTGGTTCGCCATCTTTGTTTCGACTTAACTCGTCTTAGTGCAAAGTAGGTAAAGGATAAAAGTGAGCGTCGAACATTTCATAAATCTCTAAATTACAAGTCTAAGGTATCCATAGAGTTGCAACAATTTTACTGAAAAGCCACATTGGGAAAAAAAACGAACTCTGACGCTGTGCTAATTTGAAATTTCCGGTGTGCACTCATCTCTAAAGAGACCCTTCCCAAAACTCTTTATGAAATAATTTTATGGTCTTATCAATCGCTAGAGGAATGCCGCGAAGGTCAAAGAAGAATTTCCTCATTATGACTCTAACCTGACAATAAGAGAATAAGATAAAGTGTGAAAGAGACAGATCGATATCTAATGAAATGGAAGTGAAAGGGAGGGAGTGAAAGAGAGAGAGAGAGAGAGAGAGAGAGAGAGAGAGAGAGACAGACAGACAGACAGACAGACAGACAGACAGACAGACAGACAGACAGACAGACAGACAGACAGAAAATGAGTGGTAGAGAAGGATATGCAACGAAAGTAGTAGAGTCCTAGAGTCAAGTCTATATCCCTGTAAGTCGTTTAATCCATTTCTATTACTAACATGACACTTTCTAAGTCAGACCTAATTTTAGACTGTTAGGATGTTTACCGATGCGTAAAAGACAGGTTAAGACTTAAGGGACGTCAAATAATTTAGAACTCGGAATTAAACTTTAAAATATTAATCCTAAACGTTTCCTGTGAGACATATCCCTTATCGTATCAAAATACTCGTTTGTGAAAAAATAACATTAAGGGAAATGCAAAAAACTATCAACTGGAATCAAACAGATTCTAATTATTTCATGTGACGGGACAGACCATGGTATTTCTTGTTCCAATTGCCCTGTCCATGTACCATTCCTGCCTCTTATCTAGCAAGCACGGTTAGCTCAGAGCTATTGAAGTTTATCGAAACCGTGTTAACCGTTTAAGTCTAAGCTTGATAAAGCTGTGGACGTTTTCTTTTATTTAAGACCTGGAGCAACATTTCATGCTGACTTTAAGTTCCCTCTGCCTTGTGGTAAGATTTATACATCCACTCGTAGGACGGCAGGCCTTCTTCTTACTTTGGGTTTAATAGATTTGACTAACTTGTGGAAGAAAAGGAAGATATTCGGATCAGTTGAAGTAATTTCTACAACTTGTGCTTCTAAAAAGGTCATTTAAGCTCGTTCGAATGCACAGAATTTTGCTTATGTGGTGCGAGTAGTTGAGGGAAGTTATCTACTACAATGAAACAATAATAATAATAATAATAATAATAATAATAATAATAATAATAATAATAATAATAATAATAATAATAATAATAATAATAATAATAATAATAATAATAATAATAATAATAATAATAATAATAATAATAATAATAATAATAATAATAATAATAATATAATAACAATAATAATAATAATAATAATAATAATAATAATAATAATAATAATAATAATAATAATAATAATAATAATAATAATAACAATAATAAAAATAATAATATCTTGACTTTCTTGTCGATTTTTCTAGCCCTGTTAAACTAACCTATTTGCTGTAAAATTCTTAGGTAATAAAAGAGCGCTTTATCAGGATGACAACGATTCCCACACCATATCAAAATCATTCCTTCTGTAACTCTCTCAGCGCGGAAGTTCGGCTGCGACAGCGACCTCTGACCTGATGTCTCGGTTCTACGCGCGCCTTCAGGAGCTGACAGAGACCAAGGAAGAGGACGACCGAGCTGCCAGTAACGGAGATGTGGCCACCAGGAATAAGGTAACATTGATCTTGAGGTAGTTGGTTGGGTTTTTTTTTTTGTTGCTAAAGATTTCTAAAATGAGCTGAATCCAGGAAGCAAATCGTACTTTTCATTGCGAACACGCCTGCGTATAGCTGGAGAACATACCCACATCCAAACTATCAGGAAGTCTATAATCAATAAGGTTCACGGATATCTATTGAAAACTCTTGGAACAGTTACATCTTGTAAAGGAAACAGTCAGTGTTGGTTTCTTTTTTAAATGTCTAGTCTGATTGCATTGAGTGTGTGTAGATGTAGTCACAAACAAGATATATCCCAAGACTAGGAGAGACGACAAAGGAAGGAAAACAAGAAGAACTCAAAATTAGAACGCAACTTCGCTTTCAAACGACTTTCTTTTGCTATGGATACAATGCACATTAAAGAAGAACGAGGGGAAGAGAGTGTGTGAGAAAGATTGGGGATAAGAGAAAGACAGAGAGAGATAGAGTGGGAGAGAAAGGGAGGGAGAGATAGACAGACAGACAAGAGAAGATGAGAGGTCGGGTAGGCAATGACCTTGATTCAAAGACATGCGGCGCGTGTGTAGCTTCTTGCCTACCAGTATCGATGCATCCATCTCTATTCTAAACCAATTAAACTTACTTTACCTCTACCAGTATCGATGCATCCATCTCTATTCTAAACCAATTAAATGTACTTTACCTCTACCAGTATCGATGCATCCATCTCTATTCTAAACCAATTAAACTTACTTTACCTCTACCAGTATCGATGCATCCATCTCTATTCTAAACCAATTAAACTTACTTTACCTCTACCAGTATCGATGCATCCATCTCTATTCTAAACCAATTAAACTTACTTTACCTCTACCAGTATCGATGCATCCATCTCTATTCTAAACCAATTAAATGTACTTTACCTCTACCAGTATCGATGCATCCATCTCTATTCTAAACCAGTTAAATTTACTTTACCTCTACCCACCAGGACCGGATGCGAATCAAAACTGCTCTGCGCAGACTCCTGAACAGTCGCCTCTTTCCGGACAAAGTCAAGGACCAGAAAGACAGCAGCAGAGGTAGGAATGACATACCTTTTAATTATCATCACTCTCAGGAATTTAAAGTTAAGTCGTGCGCTCGGTTGTGCTTCAGATTCCTTTTAAGCCGATTACGGATGCGTCAACATTCGCAACTCTTTGATTATTTTTTTTTTTTTTTAAGAACACGGAAAAGCATTTCGCTCAGAATAGGCAAATTAATGGTTATAACTGAGCAGCAGATGAAATTTGTGTGATATCATGTATGACTTCAAACCAGGTAGCAGTGATGTAATGTCCTGTTGCCGCACCAAGTAAGCGGCTAAACTGAAGTATCAAGTTGCAGCGACAAGGTGACAGCTCTACAATGCAGGGTATCAACGGCAATGAGTCAGATTTTGTATAATGCTAGATATCAGCGCCAATCAAACGGAGTTAGTCTAAAACCAGATATTAGTACCAACCTGGCAGAGTTAATGCAACGTCAGATATTAGCACCAACCAGGTAGTCCCTCTGTGGTGCAAGGTATCAAGAGCTTGGTGCATTATCTTGAACGTTCAAGTCACGGAGTAAAGAGTTGGCTCATTGTGCTCGGAATAGAATAATGGATCTTTAACTAGTTACAAGCTTAGTGGAGGAGAAAAAGTGAGGGGGGACAAGAAGCAGAGAGTGAAGGGAAACTATGATCGATAATCATATATGAATGTTTTCATCATAACTTTTTACACTTTTTTTTCAGGCAAGCTCAGGTATCCAGACGATGGAAGCAGTATTGCCTTTACACCCGGTACGACGACACCTATCACCCTAGAGTCGAGGTCAAATACTTTCTATCTACCTTCAAGACAAAATATCGAGGACGGGAGCAGTAAACCGGTGACTCGGGTAAGTCTCTTAGGTTCGGGCCCAACCTATCTTGACATCAGTGTTCCTAGGGATCAAGACGAGATGACAGAATCATTAGAAAATAATGTAGACTCGCCTCCATTTAGTCACTGTCTATACCTCATGAAGGATGGTGCTTGATTAGTTACAGCCATCTCCCCTCTGTAGATGTTAAAGTTTATGCTGTTCAACGGTTGCGTTGTAATAGCCGCCTAGCTTTTAGTTTGGATTCCCCTCCTGTTCCTTCCTTGTTCCTTTAAATTCTTCATTTCTTAGAGATACGGCATTTGAAGACCATGTCAACGTATTTGGCAGCTCTGGCTTTTTTTTTTTTGGTCCTAACCACAAAAGTATCAATTTTCGTGACTGTGGTATGTGCTTACAAATGCATTGCTGACAATACGGTGATATTGGAAAATATGGAAGAGACTGTGTGATCCTCGTGAGGAACCTTACGTCCTGAGAATTAACAATTGGTTGCAGGGTTGGATTTGAGGATTCAAACTTGGTTTTCTTTCTTGTCTCTCTATTATTTTTTTAACAGCAGGTCCATATATACAGCAACCAGTAATCGTATCAAGTAACTGCAGTATATAAATCAATGTGTTTAACCCCATTACGCTCTTATCGTCTGCTAGGGTAAGGTTGTATTTGTCGGAGAGTCGTCCCACTTGACCTCTAGCAGCACGGATACACCAGACACGAATGGC
The DNA here is from genome assembly GCA_033675545.1 of Elysia crispata. NCBI lineage: Eukaryota > Metazoa > Mollusca > Gastropoda > Plakobranchidae > Elysia > Elysia crispata. Next base: position 422,414 of record JAWDGP010006599.1, read on the forward strand.
CGCGATGGAGAAGGACAACAGAGAGATGAGGCCGATGAACGAGTCGCTTATTACAGGTGATTTGACCAGAGAACAGGAAGATGGCAAAACTCGCATGCCAACCGCCATCCAAGCTATAGAGGCCCCCCCCCCCCCCATTTTTCCCACCTCCTTTTCAAAATCCCTCAATTTAAAAAAAAAAAAGAGGAAAAGAAAAAAAGACCAAATTATTTTTTCCTTCCTTAATGGTTTGCTATACGCCTTCAGGGTGTTTACTTAGCTATTGTTTTAACTGCTAGTGGCAGTTGATTATGAACGAGTTGTACGGGCAAGACATCAGCTCAAGCATATATTTAAAATGCTTCAGTTGGACCTTACTTTAAAAAACGTGGAGGTTTATCCATGTATTTATCCATCTAAAGACACCATCTTCACAAATCTAGATTAGGACCTTCAGTTTTCCTACAAACCCAGCCCATTTTTACAATTGTTCATTGAACGAATCAGCCAGTTCGATGAATTTTGCCGTCTCTTTAAGAATATGCAAAGATTGCGTATATGATACACTGAGAATATGTCATAAAACATAGCGATGACTTCTTATTTGTCTCGATGTCTAAAATCATCTAGACTTAAATGCAATGTTTTTGTACTTGTTTACCGTAGAGTTAGAGCTTTGTTCAGCTTTAAACCTTGCAAGTCTAAATTTGAAATAGACATGACTTTGATGCAGTAACTAGTTCTATATCTAGATTCTAGAATCTTTGAACATTTGATTATTTTACATTACAAAGATCAGGTTAATCACAAACGTAGAATTTTAGCCGCTATTCGCATTTTGCATGTATCAATTTCCATACTCAAATGGAGTTATGATTTTTTTTTCTCTTTAGAATAAAAAATATTGCTTATTGGTCATTTCATATGGTCAAATCTTTTACTTTGCGTTTAAAACTGAACTTTTCGACATTTTTCTCCTGACACGATTCATAATGACTAATAAAGATGATGCTAGATTAGTTTGTTTTTGCGCATTTGTAACACAATAATAATGGTACTTGGCAGACGTGATACAATCTAGAACATTGATTTATTATTTGATCTACCCGAGGTTTCACTTCCAGGCTGAGTTGATTCTCAACAGCCAGTAATCTTCTCTGTACATATTTAAATTATTTTTATCCTGTTTGAGCAGACGTCATCCTCTGGGCCCGCTGAAGACTGGTGGAATCTCCCGTCTGTACCAGCCGGTACGTCCTCCCAGCAGGTCTAGGACGAGCCTGTCTCAGACGTCTGCTCAAAGAGCGGGGTTAAAAGGGGATCAGGCATTCTTGCAACGGGTGCACCAGGCTCAAGGTAACCTTCACCTTAACGTTGCGTTGCACCCTCTCTTTTATATTTGGTTTGATCAACAGAAAAATCCCTTACCGGTAGTGGCCTGCTGTTAAATGTCAAATGTGGCGGGAACTGTTTTCTGATCCTCTATCAAATGATATTCAAGTTTTAAGAATAAAATTCGCTACCAAGACAAGATGTAGGATTGTCATTCAACCTGTGCTCTGCTGAACAAACATTCCGCAATTGAGAATAAAAGAACAAAAGCTGCAAAGCTGCTAGCTATGAGAGATTAGAACAGTCCTCTATTGACGGATTTGGAGCAAGAGAAAAAATTGCGATCACTTATTAGGGAATAAAACTGCTCCAGTCATCGAGTGCCCGGTTGGCTGATGCTCTGAAGGTCCGGATAAGAACCCCGGGCTTCGAACCTCAAGCAAAAATAGACAGCAAGCACCAGCAGCCAGGAGTCATGATCCTGATGTGCCCTTTCCTCCCCACCCACTCTTCCTTACTTAAGACTGTTAGGAGTTTTAAGGTGTTTTTGCATTGAGGACTACTACCTGCATGCTATCCTATCTAGCTCCCCTAAGAGTGTTACTATCATGTTTCTCAACTGGCTCAAAAAATAAGACAAGGTATGAACGCTTTATTTTGTCATGTTTGCTTTAGAAGCAATGCTAGGGCCCTTCCATGCTTCAGTACGTATTGCTTGGTGGCTGCTGTTATACTTAAAATGCAAGTCAAAATAGACTTCTGGTGAAACAGAAAACTTTTTGTTAAAAAAAGCAAGAGCACCAACAGAACTGCACCCATGGCATTCTTCAGCTTTAAACGTTGCCTTAACCTGCCTGCCTGATCTGTCCTCCTCCATTTGTGTTTTCCCAGGTGTCCGGGAAGACACTCGATGGTCCGTCCCAGGAGAGAAAGGACCAGACAATTACATCAGCACCCAGGTGAGGTGTTTTTGTTTTTCTTTTAAAATCTCACAAATGTCTTCCTTACAAGAGGCTTAGGATCAAGCGGAGCAGTACCCTCTGCTTTTATCGAAAGTAAAGTTAGGCACACATAATATATTTCATGTTTTCCGAAATTTCACTCGTGAAGTTGCTATATTTACATAATACATAATAGGGATTTATTTAACATAGCAATGAATTCGATTTTAAAAAGTTGTGGGTTAGATTGCATTTCAAATGATCTAGCGTAGCCTCTTTGGGGAAAAGATAAAACCTAAAGATATGACGGAACGACAGCTGCAGGTATCTCGCAGTATTTAAAAAAAGTTTGTCGATAGAGATAATGAATAAGAAACAGAGTTTGCCGACAAAATGACCACCATCCAAGTTTTAAGTTCATAAGTAATTATTCTCTTCCATTCCACTTCTCTACCTGTGCGCCTGGAATTTAGACGTTACAGTTTTCTACTTTAATAAATTAAAAAGAACGAATCACAGTGATGAATAACTCTGGTTCTATAAACTTTGATCTTAGCCCCCGAGGAGCGGGTGGCGCAGGGAGAGGGTTCCTACGGCTGCCTGGTCCTACAACATGGCCAAACTCCACGGTGAACCAGATGACGCCCAGAAATCGCCGTCCGATCTTTCGATCAGAAACCACGTCCAGTTGAAGGATCTAGATGACCTTGACCTTAGGAAACTTCTGGAAGAGATGTACCGAGACAAAAAGTATATGGACAAGATCATCAACACAATGGGTAAAACACTTTATATTGAGCCAGATATAATGGTATGATGGAAATACATCAGTTGAATACTTACACTCTATTATTTGATGCAACAAGTCAGAACATTATAACTGCGGCATTCTTCTAAAAATCTTTTATTAATCTTGATTCTTCCCGTAGCCATGTTTGTCTGAGACATTACTTCGATTTTTCATTGGCATTCTCTCTATAAATAAATCAATTGAGATATTATGACTGTACCGTAATCATTATTGTCGAAAATTACCTTTATTCTTCTGTCGCCAAGTTCTGAAGATGATACTCATACTAGCATCTTTATGGGAAGAATGGCCCGCAGTTATGCCGAATCTGTTATTTGATCACCAGATGCCAGCGATCAGACTGAGGAGGAGGTGTGCAGCCGCCTCGAGGACGGCAGAGACTACCTTCTGGCTCGTGCCCAGTTCTGGAAGGAGAGAGGCCCCCTTCCCCCGCGGCCCCCGACCACAGACCTGGGGCTACGCCTGCAGAGGGAGAGAACTCTGCAGTCTCGTATGACTACTGAGGGCACTGTATCAAGGCAGGGCACTAACGTGTCACGAGCCAATATGGGGGAATCGCAAGAGGGTGCGGACTCGGCTACCTCAAGTTTAAATAAACATAATACTGGAGAGAATCAAAAAGCAGAGAAGGAAAATGATTTGTCACCAAGGCAGGGACAGCAAGGGGCGGATAATGGTAAACGTTTGTCACGTGATGAGCAAATTCAAGGACACCAAGAGCAAAATGATGGAAAGAATAGTGGTGATGAGCAAGAGAAGAATACTGCACTATCTGCCGATAATACCAGAGAGGGCGATCTTCAGCTTTTTGGCAATCATCACCAAGAGATGCCACATCAAGATGGATCACACCAAAATGGGCCGCACCAAGAGAGATCACATCAAGATGGGCCACACCAAGAGGGGCCGCACCTAGAGGGATCACGCCAAGACGGGCCGCACCAAGACGGGCCGCACCTAGAGGGATCACATCAAGGAGCGCAACATCGTGAACCTTTGCACACCGAGCAAAACCCTGATGAACACAGTGAGGAAACACGGATACAGCGATCTCAAGCAGAAGGGCCAGGATCAACAGCTTCCGAAGCCCAGAAAGAAAACGTTTTTATTATTTCGAAGTAACGAATTTGATACTTGTGTACTTTTTAGCTACATTTTTCAAGCAACCTGTGATATACCTTTCTAAAATGGAATATGCATAAAGCGAATGCTCGACTTCCTTCAAAAAATTGCCTTTGTTCTGTAAAACGAATTTATGTCTTTCTCATATAGAATGTTATATTATTTAAGAGGGCTTTCTCCATAACTCAATTTGCGCTTGCTGTCCCCAAGTTGTTCTGTTTAAGAAGAGTATATTTGACATCGAATTTCTTAAAATTTGCATCATGAATAATAAAAAGTAAGCTGACATTTCAAGCACACTACAGGATTTTTTTCCTTTTTTTTTTTTTTGGATGGGATGAAAGGGGGAAAGAGGGTGGTGCACCTTAGATAGTACATGATTGTAACAACGCAGTTTCTTCATAGTTTTGTGAGTTTCCACAACTTTTAAAGTGATGACTGTATACAATAATTATTATGCTCAGCAACGGTTACGAATGTAAATACAGAATTGCTACATAGTTGTACAATACTTTTCTTAGAGAATGATAGTGAGCTCTCTGTTAAATTCTAGATTAATTGTCATAGTTTTATATTTTATATTTATACTGCTGTGTTTATTTGTTTTTATTATTATACTTACTGTATATAAACAAATAAAAAATTCTCTACAACAACGTTTTAACTTGTTTTATCTTATGCTGCACCTATGTGGTCTTTAAAAAGATTCTTTCATATCATCAGTGTGTGCTCTCGTCGCTAAATTCACCCAAACAGTTTAACTCTGTCTTTGCCGGCCACCCGTCTTACACTGGTAAGTCTTCAAGCCGAGGAAACTTGCCACACTCATAGGATTCACTGGTGCAATCTGAGATTACATTAATTTTGTTTTTTACACCTGTCAGATTTACTGCACCATAATTAGGCTTTACTTTTAAAGTTGCCTCTATTTTGAAAACTCTTCCCATTCTCCGCCTTACTATAGTTTATCACTAAGGTGAATGATTGACCGAAGGAAGTTTGGTTTTCTCTCATTTTCAAAACGGTTATCTTATTTTAAGAGGTCACTTGTAAACAAAATTACAATGGTTTTAAGAATTTTTTTACACTCAATGTTTAGCTTAGTACGAGAAATCAGTTTGGTTTCTTTTTAAATAATTCACACTACTGTTTATTGACGGGCACTCAAAAAATAGCCGCCATTCTATTTTTAGTCATTAAAGACGGTTTACTGACAGAGAGATACTCGGTATGAAGACATCACTGACTTGTCCACCATGAATGGAGATACTTAAGTCATACCAGTACCTGAATTGTATACTATTAATGTAAACACTTTGCACTGTCAAAGCATGTGATCTTTGATTATAAGGTCGCCATCAAAATTTTGATACGAAATTTGACTGTATGTGGCATTTTGATGTAAAAAAAAAAAGATTTAAATCAAAATTTTGACGGATTAAACCCGTTTGATGTTTTTTAACGACTCGTAAAATATTTTATGCATGTTTGAGCTTCGTCAAAATTTTGATCAAACTTTTTTATGTCGCAGCAGGCCGCCGAAGATTCAGGATCGCCATGTCTGGGAAGAGGGGGGCCGAAAAGAAGTATTTACCTGAAGTTTTAGGTGTGCACCAGGCCTTGCCAATCCTCTGGAGAATTAAATTAGATGAGTAAAGCAATCGTGCTGAAAAAGCTTAGGCCTATGATATTCTACTACACAAAATAATATCAGTAGCATTTCATTTTCTTCATATTAGATCTGAAAAAAAAAAAAATAAGTAATGATCAGAAAAATATTTTATCCTCAAAACAAAATTCAAGTTTAAACATAGGAAGGGTTATCTTTTCATCGTGTCCCCATAGAGAAAAATATTCACATCAAGAGCCGACACGAAAAAACAACCAGATGGGTTGGGACAACTTCACAGCACCCTTCAGTTATGCCTGAAGAGAGCGGAGGACAAACGACACTCTCGACTTCCGCTTGAAATATAAGGAGAAACATGAGAGATAAGATCGTCTGTAACTGATGAAAAGCTCCCGCAGTTGCGTGCTCTAATCAATTGTTCGGATTAATTTTCAGACTATTTTTTCTTATATCGTTCCTTAAATCAGGCTTTACTCATCAAGCAATTTTTCCATCACAATGGGGCGCTTGTAATAGTAAGCAATTGTTTAGAAATCATTAGGGGAGTAGGATTAGTTACCTATGATCAGGGTTCTTTGATAGACTTACCGAAAAATCTTATAATGAGGCAGCAGCTTTTCAATAAGCCAAGGATATAGCTGGTTGGACGAAATCAGATTCACCCACCAGATTGATGACTCACCCAGGAATCGAACTCAGTACCCCTCTGGTTTTCAGTCCAAAGCTTTACCGACTGAGCTACATGGCAGTCTCCTATGAGGTAGATGTGCATACATTTTATTTTTAATTGTATCTACCTATATCTAAAGTTCACCAAAGTCTATTTTTTCCAAAGAATATGACATCAATTAAAAAAAAAATAATTCAGCAATCAAGGAATTAATCAATCAATCAGTCAATAGATCGATCTATTTTTAAGCATTGGATGGAGGAATACACATCTAATAAAACGTTTAGAAGAGAAGTTGTAATTCTTTTTTCTACCTTTTGAATAATACGAAAATTAGAGTAATCTTTTTCTTTAAAAAAATATAATTATTGAGAACTTATTTTCTCCGTTCTTAGAAAGCTAAGGAAGTTTCACTTTTTAATTTCCAAGTTGTGACACCCGACTCATTTGGAGAGAGAGAGAGAGAGAGAGAGAGAGAGAGAGAGAGAGAGAGAGAGAGAGAGAGAGAGAGAGAGAGAGAGAGAGAGAGAGAGAGATTGAGGGAGGGTGAGGGAGAGAGAAATTTATCCATCTCTCCCTTTTTCCCACTGTGAGCATAAGAATTAATTATGAAACTATTCAGGTTTTACAGTAAAAAAAAGGAGATAAAAAACGAATTAAACAAAACAAAACAAAAAAAAATAATGTTAGGTTGCGAATTTCATGTGGTAGATTAAAAATAAAGATCTAATCATTCTCTAATGTCTTAGCGCAGCGGAATGTAAATTACACCACAGTATTTTTCCAGTTCGTCCATAACGGTGAGTAAAAACAGAACGGTGAAGACGATGCACTGGACCCTTTATAGATAAGACCGGCTAAAAAGATTACCTTTCCGTCTAACTCAAATTTCAAATAATGGATCTCCGTATTTTGGTTTCTAAGAAAAATAAATCTCTTTTCCAGTTTAAGTACTTCTCTGTAATTCACAACATCTCAATCGAGTGCTTGTGTCATGTGATGGCTGGTCTATAAAACAGTGGATTTATATTTTATAGGATGGTTTCTCTAGGAAAGAGCAAAGGACATGTATCATACGATGACTGGTCTATAACACAGTGGATTTATATTTTATAGGATGGTTTCTCTAGGAAAGAGCTAGGAACATGAATTTTTTTTAAACATGGATGCAGCCCATTCACACTGCGTTATCTTTTCAGAAAGGATTATGTAATTATGTTTATTAAATATCACGTTAGATCATTTTGACTATTTAAAACAAGCATACTTTTAACGTTAATGACATTTAGCAAAAAACATCATTTCAACAAGAGAACAATCAATTTAAAAATGAAATGCCCTTTAAGAGCTTGACGTATACTGAGCAAGGCATAATGAAAAAGAAAAATTAAAAGAGGTTAACCGGTACACTTTCGGCTTCACATCTCTATCACAGTATCAGACACAAAAGAAGATTGGATACAATTCACAGATGTTCACAGATAGTAAAATAGCCTATGCATTAAATAAATAATGTAATAGGTTAGTTGCATAAGATAGTAATACAGAAAACGTAATAACACAAAGAAATTCTATAAGAAAAAGAAACTTATAACTCCATAAATATTTCTTAAATTCTTTTCAACATCCATTATCATGTTCATGATGTAGGCATACACGTAGCTTAAACACAGCCATGGATTTTCTTATATAGCACTTCACCTTGTTTATGCACTTTGTGCAGGAATTCATTGCCTTCAAATAAGCATCAAATAAAGTCGCGAAGTACAGGATATGGGAAATCAGCTAATTCTTTTATAAGGTCCATTTAAATGCTTGTTAGAAGGCTATGAATTCCAACAGAAAATGCCTAAAAGTGAACGACTTCAGAAAATTCATGGCTGTGCCTTGACTACGTACGTGACAATGGATATTGAAAAGAATTTAAGAAATATTTATGGGTTTGGAAAATAAGGTACACATTCTTAAAACCAGATTTTCCGTATTGGATTGAAGAAGAATATTGTATGTGACTGAACTGTACAACACATAGCGTGATTTCAGATTCCCTTTCTCCCCGAATCTAGCAGTATCAAAGAATTAGTCCACATCCAAATATACCACGCACCTCCTCTTAAGTCTTATTTATGTGAGGCTACTGAACCAACAAGGGAAATCGAATAATTTGTACTTTCCAAATCTGTTTTTAGATTCTTTTAAACGCATATTAGAAAGCTGTGAATTTTCGCATTAAGTGCACTGCCGTGCGGGAATTCTTAGCCGCGCAGTCAGTTAAACCTAAACGATAATCAATGTCTAAACGTAAATAGATTTGAATTTTACAAAATATGATAACTATTTTTAATCTAAATTTTCAGCCATCTGACTAACCCTTCTGTTCCTTAACTTGCATCCCTAAAGTTATCATAGGATTCAATGACGATTTACTTAGTCACAGTACAATACTACACGAAATATTTATCCGATTTTTTCTCGATTCTCAGTTCCTCAAATTTAATGAATTAAAGGGACATAACAGGTGTTGGCCTCAAGAGTGTAGAAAGAATAACTTCCCTTCTTCTTGCTTTTTATTGTTGTTCTCGATTCTCCTAGTTCCTCAAATTTAATGATTAAATTAATGAATATAACAAAAGAAAGGTTGGCTCCGAGGTTGTTGAAAGAGTAACTTCCCTTATGTTACATTATTATTATTATTATTATTATTATTATTATTATTATTATTATTATTATTAATATAACTGTAATACCAGCACTAGAGATGTAAACAAATTCTGTGAAGTTATAGAAAGTTATTCACTATATTCAGGGGATAAAATGAATTTCAATCGATCATCATCCAGAAAGTCTACACCATTAAGATTGGAGGCTGTCTAGCATGTGCAACTCACTTGATACGAACGATGACTAATCCACATAAAGATGATTACTTCTGAGTCTTTCAATGTTCAAAACAAAGAGAATCTGACAAACCATCATTTGCAAAATCTTGACTTCACTTCTACAAATGAGGAGAAATGTAACAGGAACGAAATAATCATATCTTTGACCTACTTTTATTTTCTTTTTTGAACAACTGCACATGAACGAAAAGAAAGATTATATAAAACTCAGTTGTGTGGCGTCGAGTATTTTGCTTTATTTTCATCAGTACAAAAACCTATAAAAAATCAATATCATTAAAATATTTTTGTGTAAGATCTGTTATGGGCATAAAAATTCATTAAACGTATATACATACTATACAGACAGTAGCTGCTACATACAGGGGATGGACAAGGTAAAATACGTTGATTTTCAATACAAAAAAAAAACTTTCATTCCTAGGATCTACAGCTAGTCTACATGACAACATTTAAAAACTTTGGGTCAGTACATGTAAACTCAAGAGTTGACATTCCATTTTTTTTATAATACACACCAACAAATATATAGCAACATCCTTCTGTGATTTTCACTAACAAATTATCTTGGACATATAATAATTTTTTTTCTTTTTTTTTTTTGGCTTTTAAAGAACAAAAATTTACAAGTATACAACATAATACAAAGAATATGATTGCCTCTATTTAGTAAGAATACGCAGCCATGAGACTGCATAGATCTGAGATTGTGTTGATTTCAAATGAAAGACTATTCAAAAGAAAACGGATGTATTCTTTAACTGAAAAGATATATGATGACATCTCTTTATTGAGAAACAGATCTTGATACACAGAAAAAGAAAAAATGCTTGAAAAACTGTACATGATGACATGGCTTCAACTTAAGTCATCCAGCATGTCAGCAGGTAAACATACCCCATACTTCATAATAAAATGAAAAAAGCTATATAAAAAAAAAAAGAAGTGAGAGAGAGAAAAATGACAAACCAGTAAAAATACAAGCATCCAAGTATGTTATACAAAAATACATATGAAATTCACACAGGTACAAGTAACATAAGAATTGACATAGAATAGGCTGTGTAAGTTGACACTCTCAGTGTCTCACTACGTACATGGCAGCAAAAAGAATAAGCACTAAACGATGGAAGCCAAGAGTTGGGACAAGGCACAGCACAGGGTGACTGGGGAAAGCATTCCCTTAGCACGTGTTGTAGAAAAAGTTTGGTTCACATTGAATCACATAGCACTTGTTTAAAAATTTTTATGACATCATTATGACAAAGAAATTTAAAACAGTAAAGATCCCTCTAGCAGATGAGGTACCTTTGAGCCAATGATCTATTACAGGCTTTTCCCTGCTGAAGCTGAGGCGCATTCAAATCCAGATGGCGTGAGGAAAAATCTCAAGTGCCTTTCCCATGGACACAATGAGTAATCTAGTTTCAGGACCTTCTGAATTGAAAGGAGAAAACGGGGCAGAAAAATTTATACCCCCAAATCATTGAAGGCAATTATATATGAGACGGGAAGCAATGGCAAAAGGACCTAAAGTGACTAGAACTACAATAAAAGTTATAGGGTAAGGCAGAGGAAACTAGAAATCATAAAATGGAGAGATTTCAGGCTTGTAACATTTACTGGTGGTAATATGAGATTTAACCGCTACAAAGCTGCTGCCTACTATTTGTTGTCTCTCGATACTTTATTATTATAATAATAATAATATACTAATTTGTTATTCTAGATTGGAAATAATTATTTCTCCTGGATATAAAAACATTCAAGATGAAAACATGTTCTGAAAGCACATATCATTTTACACCATGAATAGCTTTGCACAAAATCTGTGAACACCAGAAGCCATACAAAGTTCTAAATTTATAATGCTACCCCTACTTCTGGATTGTCCAAAAAAAGTGTATTTAAAAATTAAAACAAAGCTAAAATAAAAGAAACTGCAAATAATGCAGGCTTTATGGCTTAGCCACTGACAACTTTAGTTGTGACCTTGATCAGTTACAAGATTTTTTCCTTCATCTATTCAGTGTAGCTAGCACTCAAGACTAGACAAAAAAAAATTCTGTCATTGACTAAATTAAATCTAAAAGATATTCTATCCTTATGAATAAAGTTCTGGACATAAAAAAGGAGTGAAAAATGTTTAATGCCTCAAAAATTTATTTGGTAGAGCACTACACTGTAGCTAGTGAGATTTGATGTTCAAATTTCAGCACAATACTTTCAAATGCTGCTGCATAAGCACACAAAACAAACTGAATGTGCAAGAAAGAAGAAAGCCAAAAATTTTAAAGGATTATTTTCCTCTGGCAAAGCTTGTAAGACATAGAAGGGACGGACAGAGGAGCACCTGAGCACTTTTTGAGAGTTTTGAACCACAAGGGCAGATAAATAAATTTTAGTCTAGACTTGCATGTCTCCCTTGGGCCATGAAAAATAAACTTAACATACACCTAACACTCACTTGACAACACAACTTTACATTTTTTCATTGTCCTCACACAAGAAATACAGCCTATAGTGAGTAAATGTTGTCAAACTAACCTGATTGTTTCTGATTTTAAAACCTTTAAGCATTTTGATTGATGTGGATGAACGGCTGATGTTAGAAAGTATTGTAACTTATTCACATAAAAAATGATAAAAAAAATTATAATAATGAGATCCATACAAGCACAATCTAATGAGGCTAAAGTAAATTGAAGCAGAATCAGATACATCCTTATTTGATGGTAAAATGCAATAACATAAGAGCTTTAGTGTCTATAAAGATCTAACTGTCAATGTACAAATCAGTTGGCACTGTTAACACATAACTTTATCGCAGCTAAAGTTTTGTCTTGCTGATATTTAAATCTGGCCAAAAAAAATTGTTAACATGCTGAGCAAACCTTTTTTATCAACATTTTTCACGTCTTAATAGTTGAATGTATAAAGATCATATGAAGACTAAAATATTCAAAGTAATGTCTATGTTAGAGAAATTTAAAAAAAACAACAATTATTTACCACGTATTGCAAAAAAAACAATAGCAAATATAATGCAGAGATAATTGTAACAGTTCCTGTTATAAACCTTGATGTCATTTTCAATATGTTTTTCAATCCCTGTCAAAAATCAAGGAAGTACAGATCAAACTTAGAATAATGTTCTATACAAGAATGTCACATAACTAGCCCTTTAAAAAAAAAATCCAAATTATGACTTGAAAAAAAATAATAAAGAAATGGAATGTGAGCATCATACTTTTCGTAGAGCAATATGAATCCATGTATGTAGTAACATGACCACTGAGCCATAAAAATCAAACACATATTACTATCAGAATTAAATATAGCATGGAAGGCTAACAAATCAAACAGCTGAAAGACACTGGACAGAACCACAACAAATTATGCAAGGTGAAAAACAAAAAGAAAGAAAAGATAAAAAAAAAACACGAGACAGAAAAAGATAATCCCAATGTATGAAGTTTTAAAGTTTGCTTCAAAATTGCAAACGCTTTTCAAGTGATTATGAGAAGTAAGATAAAAAAAAAATCAACTTTTCAATAAAACAAAACAAAGCCTGAAATAACTGCACAATGTTATATTTCTCACAAAACAGCATAAAGTTACTGTATCAAATTTGCATTTGTTCAAGACATCAGGGGTCTTATGGCCAAACAAAATGGATTTCCACAACTCTAGCACAGTATCAGGCAAAGCTTTTAGATTTGTTTATAAATTATGGGACTTTATCAACATAAGCTACTGTAATTTTCGATCAACAAATCTTTGGAGTGGAAGGAATTTGTACAATATATAACGAATTAAAGCAATTCCCATCTATGGTTCAAATTTTCTCTAATTCAAATTATAAATCTAATTGCTTGCTAGTAAACAGCCACCAGACCAAAGAAAAACTCCACTGATGAAATAATGCTGCTTGGGAGATTTAATTCATTGAATCAAAAGTTGAAATAAAGGTCGTAAAAAATAGTTTAATACAAAAATACCTGAAGCAGGACATTCTAGTGAAGTTTTTGACAGAATCTCTTTTGCAGTTGCCAACAGGTTTATGCATTTCAATTTAGGAAAGTTTTTTTCTCTTCTAGTCATTATTTAAGATCACATAGCTTTTTCAAACGCTTTCCATTATGTTTTTGTGCCCTTAATAACACTTATTGATAAACAGAAAAAAGATATTAACGACTACAAGCACCTTGTGAAAATAGAAAGCCTAAAGATCACAACAAAAACACATTATTGCACAATATAAAAATCAACTTTAAAATAAAACTCACCCTATTTAATGGAAACTGAAAAGTCTAAAAGACAAAACAATTTAAACTTTATCAACAGAGCCGACTCATGTATCCCAGGCAGAAACTTAATGTTATCCTTTATCACAAAGTCAGCTGACAAAATGTAAACAGTCTAAATCACTATGAAAACAAAACGTGAAGGAAACATAATTTGGTAGAGAGAAAAAAACCGGCTCATTACATTGTCTGAGATTTAGATTAAGAAAAAAAAATTTAAAGACTCCATCCCCATAAAAATGCCTTTGAAATTAAAATAAAATTCAGTTTTGAACAATACATAGCCATTAAAAATAAATGTATCACTTAATTATGATATGTCCATAAAAATGCACTTGTAATTTTTTGACTAAAGTATCTGATGTATATGAGGGTGAGATTTTATGAATGATTTCATTCATAAAATAAACAAAGTTTGTATAATACTAGATTTAACACACATATGAAATTACTACACATTAAAGTCATTTATGACAGAAATGTATAATGAGGGAAGTGGGAACAAGATATATTTTGCTCCCATTGCACTATGTGTTGCAACCTGGGTATTTTCAGAGGGGAATCCTGACAAACTGTTATGGGTGAACAAGTTGAACACACAGAGTTATATAGGTATAAACTATTATAGTTGCAGATAAACTCCCTGGATCTAATAGCAGTTCAGAGGTACAAAACCTATTCAAAACTTTACTGAGCTGGAAATTTCTTCCACCAGTCCTGGTTTTACAAAGTGGAGAATGAATAATGAAAAATATTTCTATTTAAATGAATAAATCCTTCTCAATGTTTTGCAATCACCCTTTTATTGCTACACCCACATGGGCACATGTTAAAACTTCCTTGTTGAAAGAAATGGAAAGAGACATATCCAGTCTCCCTCCTCCTTATAGTCTTGTTTATAGCCTGAAACACAAAATCTAGCAATGGCATTGTGTTTTTGTAGGAGGTTTTTGCTTTGAAAAAAAAAAAGGAGCTAATTCCATCCTTTTATCTTAACACCTTGAAATTCATGAAGTCGTAGTCCAGCAAAGTGACAATATCTCAAAATGTTCATTTAAAGCAAAAGAAAAACTCAGGAAAGATTTTTTATTTAGCGTTTGCCCTAACACAAATCCCGATCAGATGAATGTAAGTAACTAACACAGGTGTACATGAAATGATTCGATGTCTTTTTTTTTTTATTTATTGATTTTATCATTCATTATTGATTTTTTTCTTCTTTTTCAATAAATATAATTATCACATTCATTTTTTTGGTACTCGACTCCATTTAATAACTGTTTTGACATTGACTGTACATTGTTGTATGGTTAATTCAACCTTTAAAAAAATGGCTTTCCCAAACTGAGATGTATGGTAAAGTTAAAAAAAAATGTAGCATCTCAGCACTTTCTTGTCAAAAAGGCTTACAGCACATCAGCACTTAGCAAAGAAAGATGCAACTTGCAATTACTTCTTTCACATACCTGAATGCATACATCTTATTGAACAAACACAAGATCCAAACCAGAATTTTCAATAGTATCCAATTGAGTAGCTGAATTCATGTATGTACAGAAAGATGAAAAAAGAATAAAAAGCAAGCCTCACACGATTACTTTAGTGTTCAGAATTTTAAGTGTGATAATTCTCCAGCTTAAGAGTCAGGTTTCTATTAATTTGTCACAGAATCTCAACACTCACTCCAGTGTTCAATATTTCAAAAAATAATAATTTTATCCTGAGCAAAACAGCAGTAAACGTGATAGATGAGGATTATGGAAGTAGTTCCTCTCTTTTATACTGCTCTCTGTCAAGACTGAATCTTCGCAGTGAGTTGTGTGATGCTCAGCAGCGTCATTTGGAGATGAGGCCACAACAAAAGTTGGATAGAGCACACTGATGCAGTGTATTGTCTTGGTAATATAAATAAAATTTCAGGGAATGATAATGTAGAGGTCAAATGTCAGCCTGGTTTGCCTCTTTCGCTAAGATCAGTGTGCCCTTTATGCTGCTGCAGGTTCTTCCAGAATTGTAGAGATTGGGGTCAGATGTCAAATGTCAGGCTGGTTTGCCTCTGTCATCAAGATCAGCCTGCCCTTTACGCTGCTGCAGGTTCTTCCACAATTGTGTAAAGCGGTGTCACTCCAGCCATACTGGGCTTGTCAAATATCTTAAGGGGAAACTTGGGCGCTAGACGTGGGGGTGAAACTGGTGAAGAAGTGTAGTCTGTATCCGACAAAAAGGACAATAACTTGTTGCACTCTACCAACTGGGCATCTTCAATCTGCAATGTTCAGGATGAGATCATGAGCACGACATATGTTCATACAAAGAATATCATTTTGAGCCCGACATTACTTTAAGCACTGGATTATTTAGGCTCACAATTTTTCCGAGAGCTCTGACATATATATAATATTACATTTTGTACCATATTTCTTACTATGAAAAAGTATCAATAGTGTAATTAATGATGTGAGACTTAAAAATATCTTACTAAGTTTAGATTTTTTTTTTAGATTTTTAACCATTGACTTAATAATTAGATAGTTTTCAGATTATATACCTTTCCAGACATGACTAAAGAAAGTGTTTCTAAAAATGGTATTGATTTTAAGAGGATGTGGGAGTAAGAGGAAAGGAAACCTGTAAATGAAACAAACTGAAGGCCATGACTTACATTACAATGGACACGGACTTGGATTTCAGCTGGGTTGTTCATACCTTCCCCCATTATGTGTTGCACGAGAGCAAAAGCCAGAGTTGAAGGCTGTGTGGATACAAGTTTAAAAAATATTTATTACACAAAGCCAAGGTGCACATAAAAGTTGAGATACTGCAACCAAAAAATAAAAAAATTGCATTTACAAAATGAGCAAATCAAGTTAATTCTAGTGAAATCAACAAATATTTTAGTTTTGAATTATAATAAGAAATTATTTCTTACTTTTAGAAAGCAAGAAAACACTGAAATTTTTTTTTATGCAACAGAGAAAGAAAGACAGATAGACAAACAGATATATAGATACATACATGAGTGTACAAAGAAAGAGAGAGCCAGAAGGACTTGCAATTATACAACTTACCATAACCATGATTGTGGACTGGCGACACAAGAAACGCCCAGCCAGGCCAACCACTGAGTCCGACACAACCAGCTTGCGGTTCAATCCAAATACATCTGCCAGAACGGGCAGCAGAGTCAGGTAGGACACGAAGCTGACGCGCCAGCCTAGACGCCCCAGTACATGTAGCTCCATGCGACATAAGTCTTTGGCTGTCCAGGAGTTCAGGCCAGCAATCTCATGGGCAGTGGGAGCACTCTGGGGGAGAGAGGGGCATCAGTGGGAGATCATTAAAATAAAGAAAATACCAATGTGCCTTAGAAGTAGGGAGTCAGTGAGATTACTACAAATCACCGCTTAGACTAGAAGGACAAGAGAATCAAATGGGATGATGGATAATGAATGATGCAATACACATAGCAACACATGCGACTCTGATAAAGTACGAGCTGTGGGTGATTGACTATCCCAGTTTTCCATATGTGACATGTTATAGTGCAGGGTACATTGTGGACACCATAACAAGAGAGAATTTAATAGCGGAGAATTCTCTATCTAGCTTAAATCACTTTCTAGGTGTTGCAGCTTTCGAGAGACAGCTTAGAAAAGTATACAGCAAAGATGGGTAGAGTTTAGACATTCCTGAATGAGTGTTAATCTTACGGCTTTCACCTCTGTATTATTTAGCCTAGCAAATTTCAGTATCATGGTACTTTGGTATCTTCTACTTGAAACTGTTCACAAATATCTAACAATTTTAGCAGTTTTCTTTCATATTATTCTATGTAGGCTGTGGTAAGAGAAAACTGAATATCCCTGGCTATCGCAACCATCAAGCAGTTCAGAGAAGGCCTTGCTGAAAATGCTCAACCTTGTGAAGACTGGACGTGAGCAAGGTCAGTGTATGCTGCGCTGATATTAACATTTTTAAATTGTGTCAGGCTTTTCTTTGTATACAAAATATATCAATTCAAACAATGTTAGTACAAATATTTTGTTGAAGTTCTTTCAGGTAATCTGTAGTTTAATTAATTTTTAAGAAAAGTGTGTAGTTATCATTCGACATGAAAATGTTATTTCTTGTCTGTAGAAAATCTGCACATTCTGTTAGTATGTGCTTGACAAAGTAAAGTCTATCACAAGCATGGCCAAAGGCTGGCTCCTTTCCACAGAGCAGTGATTATGTTGGCCAATGCGATGGCTGCACGTTAGAGTTTCGTCTTTACGACATCGTATATTTTAGTTCATCTTTTCAAAGAGAACTTCAATGAATTTATTTGCTGTCTCAGCATGCTTGCCAGATTGAATTGACATAAGTATCGATATTAGGTATTGGATTGGACAAGCTTATGCTATGGTCAGTATCCCTTTGCAAGTTATGTGCTCTCTTTTATTGCCTTTAACATTAAATTAAATGTTAATATTATGTCCGTACTTGGTGTCAAAGTTAAGTTCAAATCTTAACATGTCAAATATTTTATACTTTCACACAATGCAATTTTTAACTTAGCCAGTTGCCTGGCAGTGTTGTTTCTAGCTTGCCGATATAATCGCATTGTTTTAGCTCCTTCAAGTACAGAAAAAGATTCAACTTTGCAATGATGACTGCTGTGTAACCTTGAGACGCAACGTCATAGATAATGCAACAAGGCCCAAGTCCATAGAGGCTAGCTCCAAATTTCACAAGATCTTGCATAATAATGTATTCGTGATCAGCACTTCTATTTGTTATCTTTTGTAACTGGGGCATTTTCTTCTCTCTCTCTCTCTCTCTCTTCCTTTACGCAAGTGTAACGCGAGATAAGCTCTATTCCAGATGATGACTGGAGAAACAGATTGAACCCTTTGTGTTATCTGTGGCTCCCATTCTGGCGACACAAGCCGTACTGGAATGTAGTGCGTCAATGAAAGCAGTTGAATGTTTATCAGCTTATTATGTGGAGAATTTCTTGACCGCTAGTGATTTTTTTTTTTTTTTTTTTAATTTCGCCTTCACGCAGTCAGCGATGCGATGCGAGGCTGATAAATACCACTTCATGGACTTTGAAATGATGAGCTAAAGCCACCAAGCACATTTTCGGCGAGTCCCTAGATGAGACGTTCGTCTGATCTTTTGGAACAGACTGTTTAGCTCGATATAAGGGTAACTTATCTATCCAAACGACTGAATATGCGGCATTGAAAAATTTAAACAATTACAAAAACAATCTTCCGTCTAGGAGGCCTTGTAATTGGCCGGTTTGGAGAAATTATTAACTTTGGAAATTTTTTTTCTTTCTGGTGGCTTTCAAACCGTTGGAAAGCCATCTTAACTGTTCGGTTGTGTGAGGGACTAACTATGAACACATGGAATCAGCATGTGCTGTGGTTTTTATTTAAGTGTTAAAAAACAATTCTAAAAGAAACCCGTGAGTTACGCCTCGGCGCTTCCCAATACACGGCAGTTTAAATTTATGCATGATTGATTTCTGGTGAAAGGCATTTAATAATAGCATATTATAAGCTCTATGTACAACCATGTTCCTTTCAGAAGAGTTAGATGAAAAAACGGGTTTCATTGGGTTTAAAAAAAAAAAAAAATTAAAATCATACAAGAAGAGTATGTTTCTCACCATTGGTCTGGCTGAGATTACTGTCAGCTCCGCTCTGAAGCGGGACTGTCCACCACAACAGTTCAGCCCAGTCTCTTGCAGTGGTTTCCCCTAATTCCCTGTCTGAATCATGTCAACCAAGGTAAGACTGACAAGCTCAGATTTCAACTCAGTCCCCAACGCATAATTATTTTATCTTTTCTCTTATTTCCGTTCCATATAACATTTTATTTCCACTTGGGGGCGCAGGAAACTAAACCGTTTCTGGCTTAATAACGAATGTAGATCATCAATTTACCAATTAAAATAAAAATGAATTTGCACCAACTATTACTACTGGTACAAATATATAGTCAAAGAGCAAAACTAGGTTAAGTATGGGTCTCACCTCCTCTGCTTCCAGCAACTTAGAAGCGATATAGAAACAGGCGGCAGAAACTATGGACATCAGCCGTTCCGTCACCTGGGAACACACAAACAAGCACACAGGTAAAGCATCAATCTCAACTTTGTCGAGGGATTGAGAGAGAGAGAGAGAGAGAGAGAGAGAGAGAGAGAGAGAGAGAGAGAGAGAGAGAGAGAGAGAGAGAGAGAGAGAGAGAGAGAGAGAGATGGATTTTTTTTTATAACCAATATATAACTGCGCGACAAAACACCCTCACCCACACAGTTCTATAGATGTTTAGTTGTTAACACAGGTATAGAAGAGACATCGATCTAAGTTGCACAGTAATGTTGATCTTTACAGGAAATCAAGATCTAACTTTGTGAAAAATGTTCAACAGTGGTTGTTAAAAATGATCCACTTAGTGTTGTATAATTTCAAGATGCTGCCGAAAGGCGAATACATAAAAGCAATAGAGAGAAAGACAAGAAGTAAGACCCAAAAGAAATTGTCAAAACGAAAATAGGCCCTACAATTTTTAATATAAAAAAAAAGGGGGGGGGGGGGGTGAGAGACTGTGCGGTTGTTTACAAGAAGACAAAACAAGGCAAAAAGAGAGAGTATAACAATATAAAACTACAATGATGTGTGTCGTCTATTACCGCCATAAAATCTGACCTTTCTTACTGATCCTAACTAGCCCGGGTTAATATTAACACAATGCCGATGTTGTCGAGGGAAGAATTGATCGAAAACGACAATCCTACAACAATTTTCATCACAAACCATTGACTAAGAAAAGAGTTAAAATCATAGGTTTAGAAAACATATCGTCTTGAAGAAGCCGACAACAATGATAAGCAAAAAAAAAACAACAAAAAAACTACCTGGTTTATTTGATATCGCGTTGTATAATTCTATCAACTCCGTATGGAATGACGTCATTTATTTTCCCGTTCTCAATAAATCGCCATTAAAAATGTCTTTCTATTTTTCTCACATTACGATAACAGGAAACCAATTTTAGGATTACGACATTCTTTCGATTATCACCCCTAGTTCCTCCTACACGCACATATTAAACATTGTCATAGAATTTTATGGGGATTTAGCTCAATGCATTCTTTTACATTTTGACTCTGAATCCGACAGCGAGCACAATCATGTCCAAGCTTCCTCCCACGGAATCAATAGCCATCACAGATTAAACAAACCGATAGCTGGATGGCCAGTCCCCCCCAACACACACTCTGGGATACTTCATGAGGACGACTAGAAGATGAATGTAAACTGTTTCTGTATTGAACTGTTTATGGCGTGTTTGTGTGAGGATCCTGAGCTGTGCTGTCAAGACAACATCAGCTTGCCAGAGTAGGCAGGGCTTTAGACACAGACTGACACACGGACACACTGGCTGGCAGGCGCTAGGTAACCTGTAGGTCACTGCACTCTCGCACCTGGTTGTTCACCTTAATTGTACCCCATACGCTGATTTTTAGGTATGTTCTGCAGGTTTTCATCAAGACTTCCCAGACATAGCCATCTTTCCTCCCAAAGGTTAAAAATAAAAAAAATATATATCTATATAAATAAATGAATGAATTATTACAGCAAATTGATGTTCCAAAACGGCCCCACTGACAGTATAAAATCTCGAACCAACTTTGAATGTTTTCCGAGTTTCTCCTTGGTCAGTCGTAACATCACTATTGATTGCGATTTGATTTCTCTCGTCACTAAAGTCTTGCGGACAGAAACAGATGTTTCACTGAATCTCATAGCGGAAGACAAGGGAGTTACTGTTATAAACGCATGATCAGTATGAAACCTTAATTATTCATCAAGATAGGGGAAAAGAGTGTGTGTGTGTATTGGGTTCAGAGCTTTTTCATCGTTGTGATTATTATGTCTTGCAGTGTGAAGCAGAAAGACAAGAATTGACATTTTATTTGTTTTTAATCCTGACCCCTATACTCCCCTTACATTTTGTTGATCTTATATACGTGGCTTTGTTGTTTGCTTTTAAGGAGTTAGGAGCTTTTGATTTCTACTTATATCTTGTTCTAGCATTTTCTTCCTTTCAAATTTGTGTGGGTGTGAGTGATTGCTTGTTGCTCGTTTCCATAGTGACTGATTATCTCAAGGGTGCCGTCATGTCCTACAGTTATGGAAATATCTAGCCACAGGGCTCTGTCACGTTAAAAAAGTGTGTGTGTGTGTGTGTGGTTGGGGGGGGGGGGTTCAATTAGCCCGTCCACTATAAACCCAAGGTGCTCTTATGCCTCGTCTCGGTCGCTTAGTTGACTGTAACAGGCAGGTTAGAGGCGAAAAGGTGATATCCAAACATCACCTACTGACGATGCAAAGGCACAATTATGTCAGGTTAAAATCGCTAAAAATTCCCGAACGTGGAAGACCAAACTTTTCTTCTCCAACTCTGAACAGGTCATCACACTAACAGAATAAAAAAACCACATGGACAACTAACGGCAAAGATGGAGATTCAAATTATGATTTTTTTTTTTTTTTCACCACAAGCTTTCTTCCTAAGCCCTTTATCCAAAAGTTGAAGGTACCACTGAATTTTTTTTTTAACCTTGAGGGCGACTGGTCTATAACTATGATGATGATGATGATGATGATGATGATGATGATGATGATGAAGTAGAAGAAAAATGCAGATTTTTCAGACGTGCGCTATTTGCAACATTCCCACCATGGCGACATCAATCTTGCCAGAGTAGAGCCCCAGAAGCCCATTATAATTTTAGCTGTAGTGCTGACCCCGAGTACCGGGACAATAACGTTATAGAGGCGGCGGCAGCGGGCTGGTATGGTCTCCTGACAGTCGCCGTTTTACGCCACAGCGACAGACCGAGACGAAGTGCACCCCAGATCAGGATTAGTTGTTTGAAATTCATGAGACAGCGGCGCGGCCGTCGGGTGTTCCGCGTGACTCGACACTCTCTAGTCTGTAGTAGAGACTTCTATGGTAATTATGGTGGTGGTTGCACCCTATCTTTCAACATCTTGCACATAGCCGTTGAATAAACGATTTGCTGATTAGGCAAGTTCTGTCAACAGCCACAAGTGATTATCTTTGGTTGCGTAAAGAACATCGCCAAATTGTTATACATTTATCTTACGAATATGGAATATAACTCCAAGTATATTCGACAAAATGATTGTTAAATCGGTTTCACTACTAGATGGACATTTTAAGAAATATAGGTCACACTCATGTCTATGGCCCATAAGTGATAGATAGATAGATAGATTGATAGGGGGAGAGAGAGAGAGAGAGAGAGAGAGAGAGAGAGAGAGAGAGAGAGAGAGAGAGAGAGAGAGAGAGAGACCGAGAGGAGAAATCAACATTCTCGTCCGATTCAACAAAAGACGAGAGCACAAAGCAACCAATCTCATTATTATAAATCTAACCACTGTGTGGCTGACAAGCAGTACCTAACAAAGAACTAAGTTGAGCCGAGTCCCACCCAATCAAGCGCCGTAACTTTTACCTTTTACCCTTTCCTTAAAATTGTAAGATCAGTCTAGTAGAGGCATACCTTTAGTACATGTAATAATGTGGAAGACAAACCGGAGAGAACACCTAACACTTCCTCATATTAGACCTAGATTTCTACATCAAAAGTAGCTGTGCCAAGTGTCGGAGTATAATTATCTTGAGAACATTGAACTGAGCGTTAAACGTGCAGAAATAGGGCCGGGGACCTTAAACAATAAGTATTTAAAATTAGAGATTCATTAACACAATCATAAGTAATAAAACAAAACTACTTCTGGCCTTTAGACAAATGACAAATCAAGCAGCAGGGTGGATAATTGTGGTTGTTCAAATCGACCTGATCCGGTCTTGTTCTGGATGTTTCTCTAGCCGTGAGATCGGCAACCCTGTCAGCGTGACCTACATAGCGGCCAACACGCAGCGAGCATCGGTTCTGCAGTCAGCAAAACATAACATGAGCACAGGTGACGCAAAGCTTGCGGTTAACAACAAATTTATTTTTGGCTTACACGGCATAACAGTATTAAAGAGATAGATATAGTTTTTTCGTAGGTGTGAAAAGTAGCAGAACTTGTCGTCGCAATAATACTGCATGCAACATGAACGTTTTGAACATTCACCACCGTCAGCTGAATTTAGGTCAATCTGTTCCAAAGCAAAGACTTGTACTTCTTTGAAAAAAAAAAAACAGCAAATATCAGCTGATTAAAAACTAACCCAAGGCCACAGCGGGCTGCTATCTGCTGCCGATAGAGATAATGCGTTGCTTAGTTCTTGAACGACAGCTCCAATGTATTATTCAATCACTAAGAAGCAGTCATCTGGGAGATGATTGCTACGCTAAGAAATTACTCTAAAAGGAGAAAAAAAAAGACATTGAAAAAAAAATTAGAAGGGATGGGAGAGGAGCACAAAATCTGCAGGTCTGTCACCCCCCTGGGTTCCACCCGACACCACTAGACACACTAGGCTTGTAGTTGTGCACCTTTTTGAGGGCTATAAAGTCTTTAAATTCGGTTCGTGGCCAGCTTTCCATCAGATGAAAAAAAAAATAAAAGCTGCTTATTTACCCATTAGAAATTCCAAAACCACTGTGTAGATTGAGTTCAGGTATCAATCGTTTTGCGTGACATGTCGACAGAGTGTTTGCACCTTACAAGGTGAGACTTGATCCCACTACGCGATACCCCACACCTTCCAAACTGAAAAGAAATTCACAACATTGACGTGCGCTCTACCGACTGAGCTAGCTGACACCGGGTCAGGTCTCCATTGAATAATAATTCAAGAATCAGAGAGAGAGAGAGAGTGAGAGTGAGAGAGAGAGAGAGAGAGAGAGAGAGAGAGAGAGAGAGAGAGAGAGAGAGAGAGAGAGAGAGAGACTATAGACTCAATTTTACTCAATACAGTTTATTCGTATTGTCGCATCAGCGAGAACAAAATCCTTTCACACACGACAACAAAACCGGCGAAATGTTAAAGCCACAGGTGTGTCTTACGTCAACACCATCACTAGATCTATTTACATTTCAAAAGATAAAACTCCTAGCATTTAGCACGGACATTAAAGGGTCATACTGCCTAGTCTCGGTAAAAGCAGTCACTACTGATGCTGGATTAACTATGATATTAAAAAAAAAAACTGACACGCAACCTAGATTTCTCGCCCCAGAGGCAAATATTGTTGTGACACCGTATATAGTCACATGACCTGGCTGGTTAGCTTCCCTGGTGCTATTCCAATTTACATAACAATCTACACAGAGCTCGACAGCCATCTCGACGAGGTGGCAGCACACCGCTTAAGTTGATTATTTTATTTATTGGCCCATGTGACTTCTATGTGATTAATGTTTTCTTCATTTAAAAAAATGCGTGCGATACTAACTCAGGATTTCAGTTGAAAAATAAAACCAAACCGCGCAGTTACCAACAGTAATTTTTTTGTTTTTTTTTTTTGGGTGGAGTGTTAGAAAATATAATTATCTAATATGAAAACGGTATACAGGTACCGTTACTCACTCACAACACAGGCCTCTCTACGTGGAAGTCAAGTCACCGGAGTAAAAAAACCTTTGCATTATAAAAGAGCTGTAGTGGTTTGTGATCAATTTCATGTTACTACTCTACTTTCTTAAAAGATTAAAGGTCTGAAAAACAGTTCTGCGAGGCCCACCAGCCGCCGCAACAACAATGTTAAACCATTTTAACTTAGTTAATCATTATATCAGTTAAACGGCACAGCTCACTTGGATTTAAAATGCAAAGGTTTGTTTACTTCGGTGACTTAGCCTGGATCTTTGGGAGGTCTCGCTCACAACATACTTTATTTCTAAATAAGCGCACGCATTTCTTAGTCTACAGCGATATCGTAACAATAATCATATTGACCAACACATGTCCCTATGTTAAACATTAATTGCGTAACCAGTTACCACCTGTGTCGAGCTGATCACGTTTAGCCCAGCTAGCATAATTGATAAAGGTTAAAGTTGAGACTGGAGATGGAACGGTAATGGTTGGTTCTTATAGACCACCACTTCAGGGACGCCAGGAAGCCCAGACTTTAAAAGGTGGAACTCATCGTGAGGAGGGTTCCTCGCGTCGAAGGATTGGCTCTTATCTGATCAGCCTTACCCATCTCGTTATAGATTCTTTGCGAAACTTAGGCTGCGTGATGTTAACATAAGAACCCATGATTTCAGATAGCTTCTACAATATTAATAGCAAAGAACAAACAAGACAGGCGTTTAAAATGATCCTAAATAGGTCGCTTTACCTCCTACAACTGTACTTTAAAAACATTTTTTTTTTTTTGCTTTAAATTAAATAATGCATCCCTAGGTACAGACGGTTTTTTTTTCAGTCTGGGGTTTGGGTTGATTTAAGCTAGTCAACTTTTGTAGGTTGATGAATGCTGAGGGCTGCATATACGGGACACAGTTGGCAAGGAGTGAAACACAAGGTACCACGATAGCGGCCCTTACTTCCGCCAGGAGGCAAGTCACCAAGTCTCTGCAATAGCACCACAGGGCTACCGATTTACACGCTTTTCCTTCTAATCAAATCCTCTTTCACTATATTTCACGCCTCGAATGTCTTACAACTTCTGTCTAGATTTTTTTTTTTTTCTTTTTTGTCGTTATAAGGTTGTGTGCCTATTTCCTTATAGCCTCTGTATTAAAAACCTATTATACTATTTATAGACCCACACGCGTCCTTTTGGATCCTTAATAATAACGAGGTTATCCTCCAAGTGTGCAGCTTTTGCTTTCTATTTGGATTAACCTCCGTCTAAATTCGGATTAATTCTTTTCACCCATACCGTCATCAATTTCTTTCTATTACACCAACAAATGTTTCGTGCCAATACGGTTTGAAAACTAGATCTACTGAGCACTTTAGCGTGGCCGGTTGATCGAGTGTGTGAAGACAATGCAGAGATGTGCGGGTCATGTTGGGTAGTCCACAGCCTTGTACCGTGATAAAATGGATTACTGTGCAGCAGTTTCGCAGTTCCATCGACCCAGGCAAACTTTACAGCCCTGAGACAACAGCTGTTCAGTCCAAGGTCGAGCTTTCAATTGCAAACTAGGCGGTAGATTTAGATAAAGTAATGTCCCCTAAGTCTAGCTCAGTCCCTCAAGAGGTTGCCCTCTATCTCAGTCTACAAGGCCACTCAAGTTATAAGAGCTTGACCTTGAGCTCGTTAACAAAACCAATGGAAGCTGAGGTAAGCTCAGAAGAGGAATTGCACGGATTTTTCTTGTTTAATTTGTGTTTTTGAGTGCGTGTTTTGCAATTAGAGTAACTGTTCCTGTTACATTCTGTCATAGTCATCTTGGTCAATCGCCCTCAAACTCTCCTATTCTGACAGCCGGTAAAATACAGGTTTGATAAACTTTAAACTTGATAATACTGGTTGTCACTGAGATAGAGGTGGCCATAATGTCATAGAAAGCCATCTCCCGCAAGCAGGGCACAGCTGAAAGGGTAAGAGCATATATGCAAATCCACAGGCAAGGTGATATTAGGAAGCCATCTCCCGCAAGCAGGGCACAGCTGAAAGGGTAAGAGCATATATGCAAATCCACAGGCAAGGTGATATTAGGAAGCCATCTCCCGCAAGCAGGGCACAGCTGAAAGGGTAAGAGCATATATGCAAATCCACAGGCAAGGTGATATTAGGAAGCCATCTCCCGCAAGCAGGGCACAGCTGAAAGGGTAAGAGCATATATGCAAATCCACAGGCAAGGTGATATTAGGAAGCCATCTCCCGCAAGCAGGGCACAGCTGAAAGGGTAAGAGCATATATGCAAATCCACAGGCAAGGTGATATTAGGAAGCCATCTCCCGCAAGCAGGGCACAGCTGAAAGGGTAAGAGCATATATGCAAATCCACAGGCAAGGTGATATTAGGAAGCCATCTCCCGCAAGCAGGGCACAGCTGAAAGGGTAAGAGCATATATGCAAATCCACAGGCAAGGTGATATTAGGAAGCCATCTCCCGCAAGCAGGGCACAGCTGAAAGGGTAAGAGCATATATGCAAATCCACAGGCAAGGTGATATTAGGAAGCGCACAGCAGAAGTCGATGCTTTTGTACGTTATCACAAGTCTGCCAAGGCTCCACAATGTCAACTTTTGTACGTTATCACAAGTCTGCCAAGGCTCCACAATGTCAACTTTTGTACGTTATCACAAGTCTGCCAAGGCTCCACAATGTCAACTTTTGTACGTTATCACAAGTCTGCCAAGGCTCCACAATGTCAACTTTTGTACGTTATCACAAGTCTGCCAAGGCTCCACAATGTCAACTTTTGTACGTTATCACAAGTCTGCCAAGGCTCCACAATGTCAACGTACGTTATCACAAGTCTGCCAAGGCTCCACAATGTCAATGATATTAGAAGCTGCCAAGGCTCCACAATGTCAACTTTTGTACGTTATCACAAGTCTGCCAAGGCTCCACAATGTCAACTTTTGTACGTTATCACAAGTCTGCCAAGGCTCCACAATGTCAACTTTTGTACGTTATCACAAGTCTGCCAAGGCTCCACAATGTCAACTTTTGTACGTTATCACAAGTCTGCCAAGGCTCCACAATGTCAACTTTTGTACGTTATCACAAGTCTGCCAAGGCTCCACAATGTCAACTTTTGTACGTTATCACAAGTCTGCCAAGGCTCCACAATGTCAACTTTTGTACGTTATCACAAGTCTGCCAAGGCTCCACAATGTCAACTTTTGTACGTTATCACAAGTCTGCCAAGGCTCCACAATGTCAACTTTTGTACGTTATCACAAGTCTGCCAAGGCTCCACAATGTCAACTTTTGTACGTTATCACAAGTCTGCCAAGGCTCCACAATGTCAACTTTTGTACGTTATCACAAGTCTGCCAAGGCTCCACAATGTCAACTTTTGTACGTTATCACAAGTCTGCCAAGGCTCCACAATGTCAACTTTTGTACGTTATCACAAGTCTGCCAAGGCTCCACAATGTCAACTTTTGTACGTTATCACAAGTCTGCCAAGGCTCCACAATGTCAACTTTTGTACGTTATCACAAGTCTGCCAAGGCTCCACAATGTCAACTTTTGTACGTTATCACAAGTCTGCCAAGGCTCCACAATGTCAACTTTTGTACGTTATCACAAGTCTGCCAAGGCTCCACAATGTCAACTTTTGTACGTTATCACAAGTCTGCCAAGGCTCCACAATGTCAACTTTTGTACGTTATCACAAGTCTGCCAAGGCTCCACAATGTCAACTTTTGTACGTTATCACAAGTCTGCCAAGGCTCCACAATGTCAACTTTTGTACGTTATCACAAGTCTGCCAAGGCTCCACAATGTCAACTTTTGTACGTTATCACAAGTCTGCCAAGGCTCCACAATGTCAACTTTTGTACGTTATCACAAGTCTGCCAAGGCTCCACAATGTCAACTTTTGTACGTTATCACAAGTCTGCCAAGGCTCCACAATGTCAACTTTTGTACGTTATCACAAGTCTGCCAAGGCTCCACAATGTCAACTTTTGTACGTTATCACAAGTCTGCCAAGGCTCCACAATGTCAACTTTTGTACGTTATCACAAGTCTGCCAAGGCTCCACAATGTCAACTTTTGTACGTTATCACAAGTCTGCCAAGGCTCCACAATGTCAACTTTTGTACGTTATCACAAGTCTGCCAAGGCTCCACAATGTCAACTTTTGTACGTTATCACAAGTCTGCCAAGGCTCCACAATGTCAACTTTTGTACGTTATCACAAGTCTGCCAAGGCTCCACAATGTCAACTTTTGTACGTTATCACAAGTCTGCCAAGGCTCCACAATGTCAACTTTTGTACGTTATCACAAGTCTGCCAAGGCTCCACAATGTCAACTTTTGTACGTTATCACAAGTCTGCCAAGGCTCCACAATGTCAACTTTTGTACGTTATCACAAGTCTGCCAAGGCTCCACAATGTCAACTTTTGTACGTTATCACAAGTCTGCCAAGGCTCCACAATGTCAACTTTTGTACGTTATCACAAGTCTGCCAAGGCTCCACAATGTCAACTTTTGTACGTTATCACAAGTCTGCCAAGGCTCCACAATGTCAACTTTTGTACGTTATCACAAGTCTGCCAAGGCTCCACAATGTCAACTTTTGTACGTTATCACAAGTCTGCCAAGGCTCCACAATGTCAACTTTTGTACGTTATCACAAGTCTGCCAAGGCTCCACAATGTCAACTTTTGTACGTTATCACAAGTCTGCCAAGGCTCCACAATGTCAACTTTTGTACGTTATCACAAGTCTGCCAAGGCTCCACAATGTCAACTTTTGTACGTTATCACAAGTCTGCCAAGGCTCCACAATGTCAACTTTTGTACGTTATCACAAGTCTGCCAAGGCTCCACAATGTCAACTTTTGTACGTTATCACAAGTCTGCCAAGGCTCCACAATGTCAACTTTTGTACGTTATCACAAGTCTGCCAAGGCTCCACAATGTCAACTTTTGTACGTTATCACAAGTCTGCCAAGGCTCCACAATGTCAACTTTTGTACGTTATCACAAGTCTGCCAAGGCTCCACAATGTCAACTTTTGTACGTTATCACAAGTCTGCCAAGGCTCCACAATGTCAACTTTTGTACGTTATCACAAGTCTGCCAAGGCTCCACAATGTCAACTTTTGTACGTTATCACAAGTCTGCCAAGGCTCCACAATGTCAACTTTTGTACGTTATCACAAGTCTGCCAAGGCTCCACAATGTCAACTTTTGTACGTTATCACAAGTCTGCCAAGGCTCCACAATGTCAACTTTTGTACGTTATCACAAGTCTGCCAAGGCTCCACAATGTCAACTTTTGTACGTTATCACAAGTCTGCCAAGGCTCCACAATGTCAACTTTTGTACGTTATCACAAGTCTGCCAAGGCTCCACAATGTCAACTTTTGTACGTTATCACAAGTCTGCCAAGGCTCCACAATGTCAACTTTTGTACGTTATCACAAGTCTGCCAAGGCTCCACAATGTCAACTTTTGTACGTTATCACAAGTCTGCCAAGGCTCCACAATGTCAACTTTTGTACGTTATCACAAGTCTGCCAAGGCTCCACAATGTCAACTTTTGTACGTTATCACAAGTCTGCCAAGGCTCCACAATGTCAACTTTTGTACGTTATCACAAGTCTGCCAAGGCTCCACAATGTCAACTTTTGTACGTTATCACAAGTCTGCCAAGGCTCCACAATGTCAACTTTTGTACGTTATCACAAGTCTGCCAAGGCTCCACAATGTCAACTTTTGTACGTTATCACAAGTCTGCCAAGGCTCCACAATGTCAACTTTTGTACGTTATCACAAGTCTGCCAAGGCTCCACAATGTCAACTTTTGTACGTTATCACAAGTCTGCCAAGGCTCCACAATGTCAACTTTTGTACGTTATCACAAGTCTGCCAAGGCTCCACAATGTCAACTTTTGTACGTTATCACAAGTCTGCCAAGGCTCCACAATGTCAACTTGAAACGCTCCTTTCCTAAGTGCAGGTTATGGAAACATGCAACAAGATACCAGGACGGGAACCTCTGACGATTAGACAAGACTGGCACCAGGAAGAGTGGGGAGCGCCACGATAAAACTAATACTAGGCGATAGACCCTCGTTCGGGAATCGCACGGGACTTGACAACCAACGACTAGAATCAAGTTTTTAACTTGCAACCTGCCCAAACTGTTGCGCTCTACCCGTACAGCATTCTGAGAGACCCAGGGAACGTTAAAAAATTAAAAATAACTAAAGTCAAAAGGTTCGCAAAGTAGGTTATCCTGTTATCACCTCAAGTCCAGATTTGTCACAACTGAATATCTCCTGGACACAGCAAGGACTGGCCAGGGCGGGTGAACTTGACAAGTACTTCCTGTCACCCGCTGACAAGTGACAATCGTGGTAAATAGCGAAAATAATGAACGCCACTAAGCTGCGAGAATCTTCAACGTTAGCTAACCTCCTCCTCCATCCTCACTCCCGACTCTCCTGAAACACAATTGTTCCACGCAGGTTAGTATATATTTGATTTAGGGAGAAGGTTAAGTCTGTAGATAGTAACCCGCGGGTTTGTCCATCGCATATATATATATATATATATATATATTTTTTTTTTCCAAATTAACGTCATAAACTCCATTTCTTGCAACCACACCATCCTTATATCAGGCGTTATTCCACCCTGCTAGGAAGGGGGAAAAAAAACAAAACTAAAGGGTCCCCTAGAAGAAATGTGCCAGATTAGGATTTATTGAAGAAAAAGGTGATTGTTGTGTCCCTGCGTTACTATTTCTGGCACGACGATTATGTTGACAATTATAATAGGACGGATAGTCGACACGATCGTTTATTACAACCATACCCTCCTTTCTGCACTCTCCAGTCCCCGACTGACTGAGCTCAGGATTCAGTGCTGTGCTGCTTCACAGTCAGCACAGCTAGCCTGGGACACATGACACTCTGCCAACAATAACAACACACGACAGTCAAGAAGGCATGACACCCAGGGCTAAAAGCCTAGGCGTGAGGGACAAAAGGCTGACACTGTACTAGCTTCACGTCTGGATCTGTTCAGGAAGAATCTTTCGACGGTATGAGAACATTAAAATAAATGTTGGGACCTTAAAGATGCTAAGGCCGGCAATAAGGAATAAGACAATGGTGGTAAGTATACACCATGGGTACCAGTTAACACTGCATTCTCACCGTCAATCGGATAACAGAATAAGTAACACACCAAAAATATCTAATAGCTGTGTTTCACTGAAGTACTTTTCTATCCAGCTTTGTACCACAGGCAGGTATGCTAATATGAGTACTCGGTCAGGTATAATCCCAAGAATAAGCGCATACACACAGTGTATGTACATCTAGCATAAATGACAGAGACCTAGAGGGTGATGAGACAGCACAGCAGCTAACCCTCCCATTCTCCTTGAGCCTTATTTGGGGAAGGGGCTCTATGCTGCACAAAGAATAAAAATAATAAGAAGAAAAGGTCAGTTTTTTGTTGTTGTTTTTTTTATCATTAATAGGGTGAATTGTGGTGAGAAGCATAAAGACTAAAATAAAAAAAAAGGGAACAATGAAAGTGAATGTAGAAGAGAGAGAGAGAGAGAGAGGCGAGAAAATTGTTAACTTAAAGTAGTCCAGGAATATCTAGTTGTGTTGTATCATTAACTGCCCTACAGTGAAAGTGAGTGTAGAAGAGAGAGAGAGAGAGAGAGAGAGAGAGAGAGAGAGAGAGAGAGAGAGAGAGAGAGAGAGAGAGAGAGAGAGAGAGAGAGAGAGAGAGAGAGAGAGAGGCGAGAAAATTCTTAATTTAAAGTAGTCCAGGAATATCTAGTTGTGTTGTATCATTAACTGCCCTACAGTGAAAGTGAGTGTAGAAGAGAGAGAGAGAGAGAGAGAGAGAGAGAGAGAGAGAGAGAGAGAGAGAGAGAGAGAGAGAGAGAGAGAGAGAGAGAGAGAGAGAGAGAGGCGAGAAAATTCTTAACTTAAAGTAGTCCAGGAATATCTAGTTGTGTTGTATCATTAATTGCCCTACAGTGAAAGTGAGTGTAGAGAGAGAGAGAGAGAGAGAGAGAGAGAGAGAGAGAGAGAGAGAGAGAGAGAGAGAGAGAGAGAGAGAGAGAGAAAGGCGAGAAAATTCTTAACTTAAAGTAGTCCAGGAATATCTGGTCGTGTTGTATCATTAATTGCCCTACAGTGAAAGTGAGTGTAGAAGAGAGAGAGAGAGAGAGAGAGAGAGAGAGAGAGAGAGAGAGAGAGAGAGAGAGAGAGAAAGGCGAGAAAATTCTTAACTTAAAGAGTTGTGTTGTATCATTATCTGACCTACAGTGTCAGTGAGTGTAGAAGAGAGAGAGAGAGAGAGAGAGAGAGAGAGAGAGAGAGAGAGAGAGAGAGAGAGAGGCGAGAAAATTCTTAACTTAAAGTAGTCCAGGAATATCTAGTTGTGTTGTATCATTAACTGCCCTACAGTGAAAGTGAGTGTAGAAGAGAGAGAGAGAGAGAGAGAGAGAGAGAGAGAGAGAGAGAGAGAGAGAGAGAGAGAGAGAGAGAGAGAGAGAGGCGAGAAAATTCTTAACTTAAAGTAGTCCAGGAATATCTAGTTGTGTTGTATCATTAATTGCCCTACAGTGAAAGTGAGTGTAGAAGAGAGAGAGAGAGAGAGAGAGAGAGAGAGAGAGAGAGAGAGAGAGAGAGAGAGAGAGAGAGAGAGAGAGAGAGAGAGAAAGGCGAGAAAATTCTTAACTTAAAGTAGTCCAGGAATATCTAGTTGTGTTGTATCATTAATTGTCCTACAGTGAAAGTGAGTGTAGAAGAGAAAGAGAGAGAGAGAGAGAGAGAGAGAGAGAGAGAGAGAGAGAGAGAGAGAGAGAGAGAGAGAGAGAGAGAGAAAGGCGAGAAAATTCTGAACTTAAAGTAGTCCAGGAATATCTAGTTGTGTTTTATCATTAACTGCCCTACAGTGAAAGTGAGTGTAGAAGAGAAAGAGAGAGAGAGAGAGAGAGAGAGAGAGAGAGAGAGAGAGAGAGAGAGAGAGAGAGAGAGAGAGAGAAAGGCGAGAAAATTCTTAATTTAAAGTAGTCCAGGAATATCTAGTTGTGTTGTATCATTAACTGCCCTACAGTGAAAGTGAGTGTAGAAGAGAGAGAGAGAGAGAGAGAGAGAGAGAGAGAGAGAGAGAGAGAGAGAGAGAGAGAGAAAGGCGAGAAAATTCTTAATTTAAAGTAGTCCAGGAATATCTAGTTGTGTTGTATCATTAACTGCCCTACAGTGAAAGTGAGTGTAGAAGAGAGAGAGACAGCGAGCGAGAGAGAGAGAGAGAGAGAGAGAGAGAGAGAGAGAGAGAGAGAAAGAGAGAGAGAGAAAGGCGAGAAAATTCTTAATTTAAAGTAGTCCAGGAATATCTAGTTGTGTTGTATCATTAACTGCCCTACAGTGAAAGTGAGTGTAGAAGAGAGAGAGAGAGAGAGAGAGAGAGAGAGAGAGAGAGAGAGAGAGAGAGAGAGAGAGAGAGAGAGAGAGAGAAAGGCGAGAAAATTCTTAATTTAAAGTAGTCCAGGAATATCTAGTTGTGTTGTATCATTAACTGCCCTACAGTGAAAGTGAGTGTAGAAGAGAGAGAGAGAGAGAGAGAGAGAGAGAGAGAGAGAGAGAGAGAGAGAGAGAGAGAGAGAGAGAGAGAGAGAGAGAGAGAGAGAGGCGAGAAAATTCTTAATTTAAAGTAGTCCAGGAATATCTAGTTGTGTTGTATCATTAATTGTCCTGCAGTGAAAGTGAGTGTATTTGGGTGATGGGTGAGCCCCTACCTTCACTTTCCAGAGGAAGACATCGAGGATGGCCACAGCAGTAGCGAAGGTGTCCGCCTGCGTGCCGAAGTAGATGTGGGGCACTTTGAGGTACTGCACACATTTCTCGCGGACACTGGTATAGTGCTCGAACTCTGCCTGGCTCTGTGAAGAGACAGGAACACACAATCATGATTGATTCATTTCACTTTGAAAATAATAGCAAAATTATATCAATCCTGTGTTAATAATGTGATCTAGCGACGCCAAAAATAAAAAAATGATGATAATAAAAGAAAGAAATTATTTTGTCTAACCCTGGTATAATCGTGGCAAGGGCTTCAGTCTTCCTTTAAGGACTTATGAGGGGGGGAGAGAGAGAGAGAGAGAGAATGAAAGTTAAGCTATTCTTTTTTTTTTATTTTGGGAGGGGGTGGAGGAGAAGGAAGGATCGAGACTATTCTCTCTATGTATTTCAGTTTTACGACATTAAGCCTGCTGTTGAGAAATATTCTGCATTTAAATTTAAACCCTATCCAAAAACTATACTCTACAAGCTATTGACCAAGGCCGGTCTATTTCACTCTATACTCTACAAGCTATTGACCAAGGCCGGTCTATTTCACTCTATACTCTACAAGCTATTGACCAAGGCCGGTCTATTTCACTCTGTACTCTACAAGCTATTGACCAAATCCACTCTATGTTACCTCAGACAGCGCGGCCAGCGATCGGCTTTGCCACTGGCAACCGGGAATTTCCGATCGCCTGGCGGATCAATTAGGTATAACGATTGAGAAAGTCGTTATAAAACGGAAGAATAAGACATTTTTGTGAAACAGAAGTAATCAACGCGACCACTACTGCTCTTGTTATTTAATCTGCTCAACGGTTGTGTTGCTTGTGCCTGCTGTTACCCAATGACCGAGAAAACCAACCACACCTGACTGGGTTGAGAACCTTTCTTTTCCAGATGGTTACGTCACGTTACCAGGCAGGTCCAGCGGTTGATCCAGTACTGGGTTGACCGCAGTCACCCTCCAAGCACTTCAAGATCAACCGCTTGCCCTTCAATCCCCTTAACGACCGTCGATCAATGAATCCACGTTCTGTCTGCGGAACCGTGTGGTAGGATTCAGGGAATGTGTCTTTAACGTTGGGGTGTTACTTAGCCAACAGTTTTCTGTATTGCCCCGAATACACTGCATAGAAATGGCGCTCTACATGAGTGATCTTGGGTGTGACTTCACACAATACTAATATCAAAGTCCCCCGTGGGGCTACACTGCCCTCATCACTACTGATTCTCGACTCGTGCTGACCCAAGCGCGACGCTGCCAGACAGGAGAAGATCTAGAGCTGGCATGGAAAGCCACGGCTTCTCCCACTACCATGACCATGATGCATTAGTGACTCCATACCAGACTTGACCTCAAAGTGTTGCCTGGACTTACATTCTCTTGCCCTCTTCCTCTCCTCAAAACCACTTTGAGGTCACACGTCTTCTTTATCACAAAGTGTATCAGAGAGAGAGAGAGAGACAAAGAGACAGAGCACTACCAAACATCATTAAAACAAGACAAAACAGATAAGAAGACAGAGGGGGAGATCAGGTCAAGATATGACATGTTTACCCCCTCCCCTTCCCACAATAAACGAGCGTCGTTAGCGACATCCAGCGTTAATGATTGTCCAGTCCACTGTGAAGAATTAAAGCCTGGCGCTGATATCAGACCCCAGATAAACAAATGTTTGCCATGGATCATCTAAGCTATCTCTCATTATCATGGTTCATTGATTTTGGTCAATATATCGGTCAGCATAACATGTTAATGCCACACATGACTCACTTAACGCGAGCATTATAAAAATATCTTCCCCCCCCCCCCCCCCCACTCAAACACTAACTGACGGCACAGACATCATCACCATCATTAACCTTTAAATTTGTATTGTATAGGAGAAGAGTGCAGATCTACCTCCACGGGACGAATCCCAAGTGCGCTGATATAAGCAGGATCTATGTACTTCTGAGAAGTATAGCAATACTTGGGAGGCATCCTCTTTCTCAGACGCGCGCATATCCATTCATCTTACTTCTGTTTATCTCCTTTCGGGCTTATGCCCAACAAGATGGTCTTAGAGGTAACAAAGACTACAGCCGATGTAGTTTTCGAAACAGGTTCAAAGGCAAAAATTTTGTTTTCATAAAGATCTTTTAAAATTACAATATTAAATAATGAATTAAATTTCAAGTAGATCACGCAATGTTAATTTTCACTATTATTGTGTCCAGACTGGTCATCAATGAGACCCTAAATGCTGGACATTCAGTTTAGAAGCAAGCAGATAAACGAACAAAGCCGGAAGCTCACAATCTATAGGAATATAACATAAATGTTACTATCAGAAGATTAACGATCAAACAGATCCCTGAACTGCAGGGAATTCCAGTTACTAGTCAGAGAATCGTAGTAAGAATCAGGTGGATTTTTGTTAGCAGCCGACAGTTTCTGATTTCTTTATTGAACAGTTATAGTAATACCTTTATTTTGGGGGCAATAAATTAGCAAGAGATTTGTCATCAAACATTCCAACCGGCTGACGTTATCCGCCCCCCCCCCTCCCCCTCTTATTTTTCCATTAAACCACAACTTTTTGTTGTTGTTGTTTTTTTCAAACCAAACGTATCAGCGAGATAAGAACTTTTTTTTTAACAAAAAAATAAAAGATTCATATCGTAGAAGTAATCATATGGCTTCTCTAGTCATAAAGCACAGTAAAGACAGTAGCTGCAATGTCAGAATGTCAGAGTGACTTGTATTGTCAGAAAGAGCCTAACGGTCTGGTTATCTCCGTCTGACTCAGACAGACAAGGATCAACGCTATCTATAATCTTCCCGATTATTATTATCACCGGGAATTTCCTGTAGATCACTGTCTAGCGTCAGCAACTTTTTTAAACGCATCCTCTGATGCGTGTCATTGCGCGTGTAACAGGATATCAAACTGTACCGACAATGCACGATCCGGCTCTCGTCAATTTCCCGGTACAGTGTCACAAGCAATCAATACGGAGACACCACTGAAGTGTCATTACAGTCATCACTCTGATTGTTAGCTACCCGATAAGTTTTCTTCTTGCATCGACGTCAGATATAAGACGAGACATTGTTCTTTTTTTAATAGTCCTAAGTATTTTTAAGGACGCAAACGATTTGAAAAACCAGGAGAAAAAAAAAAAAGACCAACAAAATATTATAATATCATCAAGGTCGGATAAAAGACGAGGACGTATAAATAATTGAAAAGAAAAAAAAAATAAGAAACTAAGAGAAAACCCAAGTTATCTGACACAATGCTGCGTATGAAACTGGCCTGTCCTCTGTTTTCCTGCACCGAGCAGTTCTCCCGAAGCAAGGACAAGCTAATGAGAACAGATTAATATGATATAAAAATAAAGCCAGAAGCAAAGATCGTTAGGATTGATCCGACTGCCTCCAGCTTCAAGGGGCGTGAGGGAGAGATGATGCAAGATTCGGCAAATACCAAAAAAAATGTTGCTAATTAGAACACAGGTTAGACAATCCTAGTGTGCGCGGAGCAGCTGAGAACAAGAGCTCCAGGTTGACGTCACCATCGCTAGCGTCAGGTTTATTTCTAGTCCGCCTGGCCACACCTCCGCTTATCTTTAGAGCCTCAACCGCCACTGAAACTTTTCCATCAGACCCAAAAACAGCCGTACATGGTATCTGAACACTTGTGACCTGTCAGCCCGGCCAGGGGTGAGAGAGTCGTGCATGCATGATACCATGCACCCCTCTACTGTGTACCGGACAGCAGCCGTTAGATCTTTGCCGCTTTAATTCCTTTTCTTTTAATATTATCCCCGAGTAGAACAAACACAACAAAAATTTAGTTTAATAATATCAAAAGAGATGATTTCTGACTATACATCGATAAATCGAAAAAGACCCATGCGAGTTTGTTAAACAAGGAGAGATTTCGAAAATACAAACACCGAATGGTAAATTACTGACCTCGATCACAACCCCATTCGGATATTCAGCCCCTAGGTCTCAAAATATACAAAACAATCCATGAAACAAACCAAACACGAGAAAATTTGCGTTAAATTGATTTAGGCCCAGCTTTACTAGAGAAAACAGGCAAGGTCCTTAAACCTGTGCATTGCTAACGACGTGATTCGGCGATGACAAAACAGATAGAGGAACGACGAAAACTCACAAGTGATTTCTCATGTTACATCTTATCTTTGTGATTTGTATTTATCAAACGACCAACTGTAAGCGTCGCGTTCTTCTGTCTCGACAGAAACGGCGAGAAATAAATCTAGAGATTTAGATTGGCAAAACTAAACAAGGCAGATGGAACAATGAATCGCACAACTTGAAAAGCTGTCAGGGTATATATATCTAGATGTGCCTTTGCATACAGTGGGACATTTCGCTAGATCAGCACTACAGACCACTTACGTACTTCTGTCTCATTCATTCCCCACTCCTACAGTCTGACGTGGGACACGCACATGCACACGCACACTGCAAGTACGTGACCCTCTCACTGTCTCACTATAGGGAGGTCTAGACAAAACACATCAACTGAGACAAAAAAGGTACTGGCAGCCAAACAAAGGCTTTAGAGATAGGGTGATTGTAACTGGACACAGGAATATACTGGAACAAACCGGGACAGCTTGCACAGAGAGAGAGAGAGAGAGAGAGAGAGAGAGAGAGAGAGAGAGAGAGAGAGAGAGAGAGAGAGAGAGAGAGAGAGAGAGAGAAAGAAAGAGAGAACAGTGAGGCAGTGTGTCAAGATAAAAGAAAAGGGGAAAAACAAAAGATCGATACACAACACACTGAGAGAGTGGCTTGACGTGATATTACAGCAGTGAGGCAGTCACGCCCCGTGTACCTGTCATCCCGGAATGTTCCCCATCAATCGTAGGTGACACACTTTCTAAGATCAACAGAGCACACAAGAAAAGGCTATTTTCTCAGTAGTTATTTAGCACAAGTTAAAATTTTTAAGGGAAACCAAGGTTCGAGGGTAATTATGATTATTGTAATCCTCTCTTGTCAATAGTTGAGGGGGAAAAAACCCACAAGTGTTTCACGACCAACCAAGAAAAGAAAATAACCAAAAGAAAAAGACGCACCGAATTATGTATTTTATTTTCTCTGTGCGCATCATGTCAGAGGAAAATGAGAAAACAAAAAAAAGTTGATTTTTATTAACAGAAAGTTGAGAAAGACATCGAAGTCTTCATCTCAGAACGCACACTTAAAAGTTAACACAAAGACGCGGATAGAAGCTTGGAGAAAAATACAATCGGCAAATACAGGACTGGCGTAAGCCCTAGACCTGCCGTGAAAATCTACCTCGTTTAATGTTAAACCGACTGAGAAATCAATTTATTTTCAATAGATTTAGTAAAAAAAAAAAAAAGTTTGATAAATCATCACCTTCACAATACAGGACGTTTACACAGCTTGGGTTCATAAATAAAGCAGCAAGAAGATAAGCAAGAAGTTAAACCAACAGCGTTACATGGTCGCAGCGACAAAACGGTAATCGATGTCATTGTGTTAAGGGAGGGCCATCACACTTCGCTCATGCTGGGTCAATACTGTGGTTGAAGTTGGGTTCTAACAACAAAAAATGGGAGTTGAGAAAAAGGAGCACAGTCGGTATCAAACGTTATCTACTACATAATTTACTCTGTTCAAAGACAGAGAGAGAGAGAGAGAGAGAGAGAGAGAGAGAGAGAGAAACATGTACGGAGATAAATACTTAAAATGTACATGAACAATCAACACTGAGGTTACTCGGAGAGCGAAAAGTCCGCCATCCCCTGATCTCACTCCATCTATTCCCTACGGATTTGAAGCGACTTTACAACTTAAAACGGTCCCTATGCTGTAGATGATCTCACTCCATCTATTCCCTACGGATTTGAAGCGACTTTACAACTTAAAACGGTCCCTATGCTGTAGATGATCTCGCGTCGGCGGAGAAGGCAATGAGAAGGTAACCCTGACCTCCTCAAGTCATGTCGACGTCCTGGAACCCGTGACGGCTGACGGTGAGTACTCAAGCTTACCTCATACCCACTTCGAGAGAATCCCATGACGACAATAATTATCAGTAAAACAGGCAGACTGGCTGGTCGGGCCAGGCCCACAAACAGGACAACTTAAGACCTTAGATCCCAGGGTGCAACCTATAGCGTATCCTCTACTAGGCTGCGTGTCTATTATGATCATCATCAGTCACAATCCGAAATGTCTTTTCTAGGAAAAAATGACTTGCTAAATGCAACAGAGAGCCTAGACCGTGGTTCCAACCCGACTCGGACGACCTTTTTAAAACATAAATACCCGTTAGGTGTCCGTCGACTGACCTCAGTAGATAGAGAGAGAAATGGTTTATTTGGTCACTGGTAACAAACTGTTATGAGCTTAGATAAACCTATCGACCTCCCTTCTTTCAACGCTCAGAAATATCGTGAATATATGTCAAGTTAACTTTGACCTGGGGATAAAAGGCCTGCTTGGCTAGGGTCATTTATTTTGCATTATGCCGCATTTCAAATGTATGTTAGTTTGAAACCTGTAAAGATTATGAGAACGATAAGAATAATAATTAAAAAAAAAAAAAACTGAACTGGGGTGTGCCTCTTAGTTTTTATTTTTTTCCCCAAACTTTGACATCTAGTTTTGATAGCGAC
The DNA here is from genome assembly GCA_033675545.1 of Elysia crispata. Taxonomy (NCBI): domain Eukaryota; kingdom Metazoa; phylum Mollusca; class Gastropoda; family Plakobranchidae; genus Elysia; species Elysia crispata. Next base: position 464,240 of record JAWDGP010006599.1, read on the forward strand.
AAGTATATAATGTTATCGGAAAAAAGTGTGATATCACTATTGGTTCTAAACAATCTAGGACCGAAGAAAGCAGGCTTAAAAACTTGTGATCTACTCACAGCAAAGAGCAAGACAGACCCAAGTCACTAATGCTCTCTATACACCTGGTACCATGTTGGTATTGAGTTGTCAACGGGAAGTGAATCATGGCTTTCTATTAACCGGATGGATGCGGGTGCGAAATGAACTGAAGTGGAAGTGAACGGCGGAAGAGGTGGTGAGTGTGAGTAAGAAACCCAAATGTAGTGTCTACGTCTGACAGAATGAGATGGAAATCCCAGTCTGAGTATCACACCGGTCCAGTTTCTTAATATAGGACGTTTCTCTGCTGGGTTATGGCAGTCACAATGGTCACCATTTATTTTGGGTAAAATCTAAACATTCCATACTTATGAGATCATGACATATTCAAATGATAAACCCTCGAGTCTCGAACTGCCTCAGGTCCGTTAGCTGATTTTTTTCCAGAAAAAGAAAAAAAAAGGGGGGGGGGGGGGGGAAGCGAGAGAGAGAGAGAGAGAGAGAGAGGGGGGGGGGGATTTAAAACTGAGAAATCGGCATTTGTGTGTCACAGTGAAAGTTGACTCTGACGACCATGAGGTTAAAAAAAAAAAATATTGCTCAAGAGCGGGAGAGGAAAAAAAAAAAACTAACATAAAATCGAACACATCTTTAAAAACGATCTCTTTCATATTCTTATAAAATCGCGCCTTTTAAAATGATGATATAATTCAATAAAGAAAGGTTGAGCAGACTGAGCATAGATAAGTAAAGCCGTTTCCCTGCCCCCTAACTTAGTTAACTCATAAGATCATCAGATCGGTCCTAGTTTTATTCACTTTCCTGTAGGTTCCAGTGACACATCGGCACGACAGCCTCGCTTGACAGTTTCAGACAAGTGTGCCCAACCAATGACGTTTTCTGTCTCTCTGGGCAACAATTCCCCTATCTCAACACACAATACACCTGAGCTAAACGTTCGCTCTGAAAGAACAATTATCAAAGGGCAGGGTGTTTGAGCGAGTCGCGTGCTGCCTTTGTGTCTCCATCACCAGTTCACCACCACGAGCGCCTTTTTTCACTGTTGACGAGTTTTAATAATGTCATTCAAATTCACCGCCATTTCCTCGAGTACGCAGAAAGAATTCGACACACCGGGCATAATTTGAATTTCTTGAAATAGTGGGTCCCATTTCATTTCTTGTGAGCACTTAACTTTCTTTTGTCTTTCTTTTTTCTTTTTTTTGAAGAATGGTTTCGCCAAACCGTATGATTAGATATAGACGCTTCAACGATACTCATTTTTAAATCACTGGGGCTTTGAAGTATTAAGAATACAATTGATGAGAGTATACCCACAGCCCTCCCATAAAGATACTTCAAACAACAGAGGGGCTACTCGCATTAAAAAAACAAAGAAACTATAACCCGACGTATGGTAGGTTTCAGTTAGGGTGTGTGGGTACATAAATTGCTGATGAAATATATGCTGCCGTCAGCATCTCAATCCTACATTGTATGCCACTCCTCTGACCCGTGTCGTCTAGAATCATACTGCTTTCGTGTCCGCGTTGCGTTCTATCTTCCCCCCCCCCGCCAAAAAAAAAAAAAAAAAAAAAAAAAAAAAACTAGGCCAGATTGACCCACTTTCTACATTGAACATTTGACGCAAATTTAGGTCACCTTCGATTGTGCCGTCGAGTGGTGCTGGGCTGATTGATTTTTCTTTAAAATAGAGCGGGTTAAGGCGGATACCAGGATTAGCTTGCAGGACCAGTCAGAAAATCTCGCAAACGATGAAGATTTTTACTAGGAATGGGTTGGTTATTTTATTCAGCTCAACAGAGAGAGAGAGAGAGAGAGAGAGAGAGAGAGAGAGAGAGAGAGAGAGAGAGAGAGAGAGAGAGAGAGAAATAAAGAGAGAGAGAGCAAGAGAGAGAGAGAGGGGGGGGGGGGGATCCAAATAGAAAGCAAAAACACAACACTTGGAGGATAACTTGGTACTTATAAATTATCCAAAAGGACGCGACCCTGTCTATAAATAGTATAATACAAAGTCTAAAAGGAAATAACCATGACAACTTTATAATTACGGGACAAAAAAGAAATAACGAAGCTTTCAAGTGAAACGTTTATACGTTGAATTGATAATAGTTTTATTTCTTTTTTTACCGTAATTATAAAAAATTTGTGTGCCTATTTCCTTTAAGAGAGAGAGAGAGAGAGAGAGAGAGAGAGAGAGAGAAGGTGATGGTACCCTTAGAACTTCAACAAGGAGGAAAAGAAAAAAGTAAAGCGGGAGGAGAGGATGAGGCAAGGCCTTTCGTAGACTAATTTATTGCATTTCTAACTCACACATCCTTAACTCTTTAAGACAGATAATTTAACTCTAAAGTGCTATAACAATCAACAGAACAATGCTATGACAAATTATACATCATAATGGAAAAAAAATAAAAATAAGCATAAATGAAATTGAGTAAGCAGTTGTGACATCTGTGGTGTTATCATGACCCTCATTCTCAATTTGTGCCTTCCTTCAACCAAACAAACGCACAAGTCATCTAGATCTCTATATCTTTATATTAATTATCAAAAAAAAAAAAAAAAAAAAAAGTTAGTAGCTCATACCTCTAACTTTTCACATAAAAAAAGTCAAATCATAGACTTTAGACTAATTAGATTTACAACAACAACAACAACAACAACAACAAAAACGAAAATAAAAGTTTGCAACAGCTCTAAAATCATTAAAACTTACCAAATCTTTCAGATTTAGCTGATTGTAAAAAGCCCTTTCTTGCTGCATGATGGTCTGTAGTTTGGTGACTATTGCATGCGGAAGATCCTAAAAGCGAAACACAGCAAAAATTTTGATGGTTTGAAAGGCATTCATCACTGCTATCAAGTTATAATTTATCAACAGAGCTCTTTGTTGAAAATCTTACATTTCTTTACAACAGCAGTTTCCTCCATCAGTTCAATTGATAGAGAACTCTCTTAAGTAATAACAATTTAACTTTAAGAAAAAAAGTAAGTCAGAACTTTTGATGTAAAACTAATAAAAATTCTTTATTCAACGAAATTAAAAACTGAGCAAGGACCACCAATGAATTCCAAGAAAGTTGCATTTACATTGCAATTTAAAGGAAGCTATTTTTAAGTAAAAAATCTGTTCAATTATCTTTCACTCAAGGAAAATTAAGATAAAAAAAAGGGACAAGCGCCTTGCACATATGTTTGTAAAAACTCCTATACAATTACTTAGACTAGAGGAAAAGGCATTCAAACTAACTTTCCTAACCCATGTCACTACTGGCCATATTGTATGGTCAATAAAGTCACAAAATGAATAATGACATTTTTGAAACCGCGAAACATAATCCTGGAATCCACTCTTGAATCAAAATTAACAACATTACTGTGATTACATAATTTAATAGTAAACAAAAAAAAATGAAAAGTATCAGTTTCATTTTAATTTTTGATAATTGTGTTCTATATGATATGAACAAATTCTAGAGGAAAACATATTGAATGTAATACAGTACAATGACAGTAAATTGATTTTTATTCCCCATTCAATAATAAATGTGATTGTTTGCCCTTATACATGTACCTATTTATGAGACAGGATTTGTGATTACATGTATATTTCGACATAATACCTTTTTAAAGGGAAAAAAACGGCTTTAAATTATTGAAATATAGGCACTCATTTGGCTCACTGGCAGCTAATTCCAACAAACTTTCCGATCCCCATATTCTCCTCTTGTTTCAAACATTTAATAAATATTAATTATTATTTATATGGTAGACCTGGATGAAAGGCGCAATTTAAGAAGGCATCGGGTCCAGGGTGGAGCTCTGGAAGATCAAAATGTCCCCCTGAAGCATTTTCATCACAAGCAAAGCCAAAAACCCTGTCTCGCGCCACATTTTCCTACATTTATGACAATTTATATTAATAACAAGTAACATTAACATTTTGTCACCTTAGGTTTATTTTCATTCCCACCTGCCAATACCAAAACATCCCTGGCACATTTTCCTTAGATCATTCCAATTTATATTAATATACGTTAACTCTCTGTGCTTGGGTTCTCTCCTCTTTCTAGACTAGTAGTTGCTCAAAATACGGCTGGTAAAGCCTGTGTGTTTTTCACAGCTTTACAACATCTTTTATGGCACTCACTTTGAACATATCTTGTCATGTGATATTTGCCCTTTTTTTTTTGCAATTATATAACCTTTGGTCGCAAAAAAAAAGATAAATAAAACACTCTTTTATCTAATTCTATCTTTTATCCATAGCATTCAGGTTGGCCGTTCATTCAACAAGCTGTTCAGTCATCATGAAATTAGTCCAAGATCTAGATCTATATCTTTCTTCAGAATTAATGGTATCTCAATCTATCTTCACTGATCTAGATCTAGACTCTATATTTCAATAACGTAGAAACTGGAACTACACCTAGATTTACATATAATTAGAAAAAAGAAACTTGACCTCGCTTGGCCTATGCAGAGAAGTCGTCACAATTTATTTTCATATATCTACTTAAATTCAGGCAATCCTTGCCAAAATGTTGGCTTTGACTGCCAGCATTCACAAATCTAAGCTGGGTAGAATTCAGGCTTGGCGATAAGCTGGCAATTGATTCGCACCCATAATTACATTACACTTAGCCAAAAAATTTCCCTATTTTATACTTGCCTGAAAACATCCTGGTTTCATATGATTTTTTACTCTGAGAATCTTGGATGTCAACTGACATTCAATTTTAACCAGAGACCCTCTTACCCTCTCCCTGCCAAATGGTACATGAGTATGAGAACTTTGAATCACCACTTGAACCTATTAACTTGTTTCCAAAAAACAAATCCAAATACCTTTCTTTATTCTGCTTCTATTGTAGGATGTCCCATACTATTACTGAGCAAATCCTTTAAATGCAATTAGATGTTAGAAAAATTTCTAGACAAACCCTTCAACTTAAGATCCTGTCTTCATCAAATCAAATCAATACTGTAAATTGGGCATTAGAAATTGGCACCCACTCTCTTTTAAATATTGATTGCTGACAAGTTTCCTAGCCTCGGGCCTTATTTTTTGGTGCATAAGACCATTAATTTTGTAAGAGATAAAAGTTATGATCTAACTTAGGTTAGGTTAGGACTTTAGATCCGTTGATACGTTGGTTTAGTAGGCCTATATTTAGTTGTTGTATAGGATATAATAAAATATGATACATCAGAGCTAGATCTAGATCTAGATCTAGTTTCTGGTAAATTCATTTTTAGAAAATAAATGATTTGCACTTTATTTGGGCAATAATTAGATTAATATATGGCCCGATCAACCTAACCCTCTTTAGTATAATGGAGGTGCTGTACCCATTCAGAAGTATTTCCTAACTTCTAAGATAAAGATTTACTGAGATACTCACCATGATTTTTGTTTTTAACAGGCACATCTTGGTATAGAATGCTTGGTCTAGTCAGTCCACTTTCTTGGACTGCCTCCATTACTCTAAATGGAACTGGACTGAAGGTCGGAGGAAAAAATAGAATTTTGATGCAGAGCTGAAAGATTTGTGGTCACATGTCTGAACCATTTTGCAATAAAATACTTGATAGTATAGCCCGAATCTTTCATTGTGGCTTTAGAGTTTTGAACCTTTTTTCGATTCCATTCACGTCCTGATTGAGATATAATCTAGATCTAGACTTTATTCAAGACTACTCGATATTTAAACTAGATCTCTACACTTAGAATCCGGAGGGCTGGTTTGTGAAAAATCAACGACTTTTTACGCAAAGAACAATACCTCTGTACTAGATTCTAGATCTAGATCTAATCTATCTACAACAGTCCTACAACTTATGTCATGAAACCTAGTCCTAACTCAGATAGATCTAGGGGTTGCAGATTTGCCTCGATCGAATCTAGATCTAGAACTCAATTCTAAACTATGTTTTAGATACGGAACAAAAAAATCTCTGGATCAGGATATAATCTAAAATTATGCGCATCTCGATTCCGACTAGATCTAGTCTAGATCTAGATGTATCTGCTTTTTTTTTTTATTTGTCTAAGATCTGCAAGCGCAAACGGAGGTCCATCAGGAAGTTCAAAAATAACTTGGAATTTGTTGTTGTTGCAAATTCATCTGCAGGTCTTAACCCTGACCCACTCTGACCAATCGTCGAACGCAAAAACTGAGTCGGGTCAACTCAAAATCTGTTGTAGGGGTAGCAGGTTTCTAAAGGAAGTTTTTTTCTTTCAAAATTAAAATCATGTTCATTTTGCAGTTAAAAGAAAGACGCCAGTTTCAAGCCATTTAAATACGCAAAATACACAAGTATGATTAAACATCTTATAACTGAGACATATCACAATTTGTAATACAAAATGTCGGATCTGAAAACTTTCTTGATAGTAATCGATTTATGGTATCACCCTTTTTAGCACTCAAAAAACGTTAAGAAGATAAATGTAGTTCTGCACATCGTTGTAAAATATGCATCATACAAAATGTATTTTGTATATTAGGAGCTGTAATAGTATATGTTTGATATAGTTGCTTTTTTAAAGGAGTATTATACTTGAATTAGTACTATTTTCTAAATTCATAATACCAGACGATATTTATCCGTAATTTATGCAGCGTAATAATTTTCACGAGATGAAAAGAACTTCTTTTTTTCACTTTCGTAGTCAGTTAGTTAACAACCATTTAACCAATTTGGACGTATTTTTCGGAGACAAAATAATGGATCTCGAAATGCAGTAATTCGACTTTAGGACCTTTGATGGACCTTAGGGCGTCCAGAGTTTTCAAACTCGACACGGCACGTTCTCAGGTGAGTTTCAAAATACTTGAAAAGGGTTTTATTTGAATTCATGAACCTATCCTAGATCGAGATTTAGACTATCTCTAGATGCTTCCACGGACGTTTTGTGTTCTGGGCCTAGGTAACCGCAACAGTAGTGGCGACTGCTAAGGCCTAAGCCGTTACTTAATTTGGAATCGTATTTCAAGAGCGATCTAGTTCTAGATGAGATCTAACGTTATTTACTGTTTGCAATGTTTATTCTCGATCGAAATTTAGATCTGGATGACATCTCATAGTTTACTCTCTTTCATATTACTGGTCGAAAACAAATAGATCTAGACCGGGAGATATATATAGATCTAGATCTAGGCCTAATGCCCTAGTAGGTCAAAATATAGATCTAGATCGAGATCTACTCAAGATCTACACGTAGATCTAATCTAGGCCTAATGCCAAATTTACTAGCTAGATTAGTCTAATTTCGATCAAGATCTAAATAATTTGCATCCCAAATTTTGTCTCATGTAAGACTGTTTGGTGTAATAATATGATTCTTCTGGCTTTGGCCAAAGGCTGGGAGAGACAATAAAGGTCCAAACCAGAGCTGAAATAATTATAATGCAATTACACAGCTGCAAAGAAAAAAAACCAAGTCACCTGTCCAATGCTTACCAAGGTGAAGTAGGATAAATCAATACTATTGGTACTCACATAAGTTAGAAATAGAATTGGTCTTGATTTTTGATGGGCAGTCTTAAATTTAATGCAGACAGGGAAGAGAATTTTTCGTAATTTGTTGAATTATGTCTTTTTTTATCCTCTGTAAATTTTTGTCTTTGTACCAGACAAAACGTTTACCTGTAAGGTTGAAAGCATCGAAAATTTAACGAAAAAAGAAATGGTGAAAATATAATTCTACAAGTCTGATGTTTTTCCATCGTATAGTATCATCCTGTGTAAAAGCATAAAACTGGATGATACAATATATCGATATCATGTATTTATTTTTTTATTTATATATTCAAGTCCAATATCAAGATATGTATTGCAGTTGAAACCACCCAAGACATTTGTGCCTTTCAGTTGTTTACTTTATTTTCATCCAAAAAACTTCATTCTCTCCATCTTTATGCCGAGACATCACTGTTATTTCCAACAAAGGATCATTATTATTTCTTTATCTGATAAAAGTTAGTACGACCAGATGGTTGAGATGCATTGTCTTAATCTAGTCGATTATGATGGATGGAAAATCCTAAGTAGAGCTAGATCTAGAGTCAATCTAGATCTGACTATGGAAATTGGGCATGACATGACATGAGACTATAATTAATGTTATAGATCAAGAGGGTGATTTTCGTGTCAAAGCAAATAGATAGTTGTAAATCTAGCTCTAGATCTAAATGTTAAATAGCTATTTCTCGTTTTACACAGCCAGAACTTGGTGGAGCCTAGTGATAAGTTTTAGACCTAATCAATATTGATCATGTTTAGCTCAAATATCATAAGAAAACATAAGGATGAGGAGATCAGTGCTCAATATGAAACTGTAAGCTCGAATATAGTCTTTTATGTTTACTACAATGAGTAAATAATGGTGCATCAGTTGAGTCAGTAAAACGCAGAAAGCAGTAACATTTAGGGAACACAGCAGCTGCTGTAGATGGGCTACAACAGGTCATTCAATCTCGTAGTCTGAGCAAGAAAAATACATGTATAAGCTAAACCAGTCAAACTAAAAAAATACTCCACAATCATGGCTCTGTTAGGGGGTAGGATTCTCCTGCCTACACCGCTTGCATGGTCCAATTGTAAAAAAAAATCAGTAAAAAGTTTTGTGTCCATTTCTCATCTCTGAACTGAGATTTGAGTGAGAACCCTGATATAAAGTGTTATTATGGTCTTTTTAGTCTGTGTTTATCTGGACACTATATTCTATACCTGTGTATAATTCAGATCATAACAATTTTCATATGAAATCAATTTGTAAACCAGTACCACTAACTCAGAATTTTCATTTTATCTTGCAAGAGGTTAATTGACTAGTGTTTTTATTTCTTAGAAATTCTATGCTAGCTCCTCTAAAATAATGTTAAGTGTTAATTTGGTATCATGGAAATCACTCACATGATTTTAGATTAAACTGAGAATTTATACATTTTAACTTCAGGAAATTCTGTGAGGGGGTTATTCAACAAAGCAACGAGAAAGCTGGCTTCAAACTACCCTCTAAAATTAAATTTTTCTCTCTTCCACTGTGACTGATTTCATTGGCTCTATTTGAAGGTATCTTGGTGCATCTGTGGGGTGTTGAGGGATGGATCGTCTTTCCAGTGGTTTGGATGCTAGGCGGGTTATGCATATGCTTAGCTCGAATCTTGACAAGGAGCGGCAGTTACAGGGGCGAACCAACATCAGGTTTTGCTGCAATCAGGTAATTTTTTTTCCTTTGAGTAAATTTCTATCTATCTCCAAATGTGTTACGGACTGCTTTCAATTGTAAAATGGCCTTGCTGGTAGCTTTTTATGTCTTGTTTATACTTATGAGCAAGGCAAGACGTAAAGGGAGTTGCAAGCTAATACTGAGAAATTTATCTGTTTGTGATAAAAACAAGGTTTTACACTTCACCTTTTCATGTGAAAAAGAAAATTGGACCATTTTATATGGGATAGCCTACTGTTACATGATGTTGAGTTGATCCTTACTTTTATTTGAAAGACTTACTTTCAATTGCAAAGTGGGTCATACCTTAATTTTTCACAAATTTATTGCTTCCTGATTATTATTTATGCTAAATTTAAACATTTGACAGCTCAGCTGAAGAATCTAAATAATTGCTGTAGGATTTTTCTGGATGTTTTATCATGAATGGAGGTGTAGAAATCTGACATTTGAAATCGTACAGTTAATTGTTGATATATTTGGATTTTATAAATGTAATACCCAGTAATTCTTCAGGATAAGTTATTACTTAGAGACAATTCCAGTCATTAAATGTTTAAATATGTGAAAATACGAGTCTCGATTTCTTTAAATCAAAGTGTAGTGTTTTCTTTAATTTTTTGGAAAGCTCATTTTCCCAGCTTTTTTACTACCTCTGTAATACAGAATTTGGGTTTCTTTTGATCATAACATAGAATAATCTGTCCAAAGTTAAATTTTTGCAGAACATGCAAGATTACATTTGTTTTTATTTTCAGAACATGTATTGCATGTAAATTTGAGATTGAATTTGATTAACCCTTACATATTTTGAAGGCTATAACTGAGCAGCAACGTGATGAGGCAGCAACCTGGTTGACTCACCTTGCAGCCCAGTTTCAGTTTTTACCTGAAACATGTGGACTAGCTGTTCTTCTGATGGACAGAGTTCTGCAATTAGTCAAGGTAAAATTCAGATTCTTGTTGTGCTTTCCATCTCTGAATCAAAGTATGTTTCTTTTTTATATTGTGAAATATAAGCAATGCAAAATGTAAAATGTCCTGCAATCTGTAAAAGTATGGCTAGTATTCAAAGGCATTTTTAAAATCTAACATAGTGGGATTTGATTCTGGTGAAGTAAAGAAAAAAAAAAACTAAAACATCGTTGTATATGCTAGACTTTCTTTTATAGATTTTATGCCCATTTCAAATGGTGCATTTATGAACTGCTTTATCTGTGGGAGCTATAAGGAAAAAGATCATGTCCCTACATATCACATACATGGAAAGCCATGCATTCATTCCATCTAATTACAGATTTTATAATAATTTTTTTTTCAGAATTTTTGGGACTTAAAAAATAGAAGTTGCCAAATGTGTTCAGAGACAGCCCTTGATATGAAACCTATATTTGACATTTCAGGTTCAAGCTAAGTATTTGCAGTGTGTTGCTGTGACCTGCCTTTATATAGCAGCCAAATCATTAGAGGAAGACGAGGTTTGTCTTTTGGTCTCTCTATTTTAAGAAGAATAAATGACAAAGAATACTTAATTTTAAATGTGAACCTCTCAAAATGAGAGGTGTCTGTAAACATATCACTTAGTTCAGTGCTAGCCTGGTCAGAGTGAGTATTTACTCAACACAGCCATCTGCTGCTAGCTTATCGCTTTAGTTCAATGCTAGCCTGTTTGGGATTACTAGGTCACAGAGGTCACATTACGAAAACAACTGTTCATGAATGATACTGCGAGTATAGCAACAGAGATACCTCAATTAAAACAATGACAAGTAAATTGTTTAAGCTTTAGTGCTTTAAAACTTGATTTTTATGGAAGATAGAAAATTGAGCTGAACAGGAAACTTCATATTAACTTGTTTATTTTCTATTAGTAATATATTGCATTATTTATCCTGAGATAAGAATTAATTAGGGTCTTCCAAAGCAAATTCATTAAAAAATGAAGGAAATAAAATGGAACAACAGCTATTTTCACAAATTCAATTAGATGGGTAGAAAATCAAAAATACTTCCATTGGATGGTTTAATTAATAAAGTGAAAGGATATAGCCATTTAATGTTCAATTCATAGAGGGTGTTGAGAAAATAATATGGTGACTTAATGACACACAAATAAGAACTAATTAGAATCAGGAAAACGCAAGATGGGTCTTGAGCAGCAATGGAGAGTATAATATGCAAAAGATAAGAATTTATTGTTATATAGACGAAGGGGAAAGTTGGCCTTATATTACAAACTTACACTTCTAAGAAAGAAAAAAAAACCTTATTTGTGCGGATCGTGAAATGTATCTCTGAAGCACAAGCATAGTATAAAAACACAGGTAGAAGAAGAGTAAAAACAGGGGATTTTTGATAAGACAGCAAAATACACTGGAGTCTGCTTGAAGTCAACAGCACGCTGCAGTCCCATTTTTTTCCTTCTTTGTTAAGTACAGTGCACATATATATTTTGTTGTTTTTTTTTTGTTTTTTTTTGTTTTGTTTTTTTTTGTTTAAATAAAACTTTTTTTCAAACTTAGTGTGGTTCTCTTTGCCTAAATAACTTGTATTTATTTACCACACTATAACGTTAACTATGGAGACACTGCAAATGGAGACCACCTGTTTTTATAATATAATTCTTGGACTTGTTTCCTGGAAATGGATACAGTCAACACTTTTTTTTGGTCCCAAGGTGTTGACTTAAAGTGGATTCCACTGTATTAGATATTGACTGAAGAAGAAGATTATTGCTGATTAATATGCCACTACAAGAGGGTTCTGGTTTTTGTTTTCATGCATGTTAACTCTGACCCCGTTGCATAGGGCCCTACAGTGCAACTAAATGATGCGCTAGCATAGTGCCTCTTAACATTCGTGACAAATACGCAAAAGAGGCAATTTTTGTAAGTGTTAAAATAATATAACTTCTTTTGAAAAAATAAAGCTCTCTCTTGAATATGATTTTTACCTTCTCAGAATCGAGAGATTTATAAAGATAAAGAACAATGACAGTTCAAGGATTTACTGCACTCATACATGCTTTTAGATTGATTTTGCTTTATATTCATAATTTAGAATATTCCCCCAACTCCGGATTTTGTGAGGACAAGTCGCTGTGGATGTTCTTTTTCGGAGATCAGTCGGATGGAGATGGTTATTCTAAGCAAACTTAACTGGAATATCCGTTTGCCATCAGCAGTGGATTTTCTTCACACTGTAAGTTAATCTGATGATGTTTACTGTCTATGCTCTCAGCTATTCAATTTACCAATTGTAGCTTATTTTATTTCTGGAAATCTGTTCCCCTTCAATTTTTTTTTTTTTTTTGGTCTTTTTTTATAATATTGGTTTAGCTTTTTCTCAAGAGACATGAGAATAATGTGGAATAATTTTCTTTTTTTTTTTTAAGGATCCTTTACACATTTCATTGAACCTGCTCAAATTTAATGCAATTAATTGAGAGTGATTTTTTTTTATACTTTTAAACGTGCAAAGGTATTTTGTTAAACATTAGGACTAAGGTTTGTGAAATGCAGAATCCAAATACTCTGGACCAAGATGGAAATTTTTTCATAAAAGCTTGAAGTAAAATCCTAGAATTATTTCTCTTCATTTCAGATCCATGCAGTGGTTGTTCTGCATTACCCCCACTTGCTTTCAAGCCAAAGCGACACAAGCCCCTCAGAGCACCTGACTGTAGTAATGCGCCAGCTGCTGCGATGTCTCACCTGGCATGGAGTCTTGAGATTCCGTCCTTCAACTGTGGCGCTAGCACTCATCAGTTTGGAGTTGGAGCAGATAACACCTGGCTGGCTCCGGCTGGTGCATGTGCTGCAGAGGATGACTAATGTAAGTTATGAGGACTGGGTTGTAACTTTCAGATTATATGCCAAGGAAGGATGCAGTGATTTGTCAGGTGATGTCTTTGTCGAATCTTTAGATGACAATCATTTGGCTATCTTTTTTTTCAAACTATGTGTTGAATAATTGGTACTAAGTAAGGGTGTAATTCTGATTATCCTCACACATGCTTACTATGGCTTAAGCTGACCTGTACCCTTGTAACCAAGGAAGAGAATGGTCTATTTCAGCTCTCTATATTTTAATGTTAAAATAATCATGTGATATATAGTTGGTGCTATTTATGGCTGCTCTTTTTTCCTTTTATTAAAGAACTTTCGAAACATATTTGAAGCGTCATGGCTGTAAAGGATTTCCCTTGGTTGTTATCAAATAGGCAGCGAGTGATCATAAGATGTGGTAAAGGCAATTAGGTGCAGCCCACCCTCTCCTTGTTTTATTTTAGCAATTTATAGCCTTTGAATCCTATTTCTTTCATCCTTGTGAACATTTTGTTAATCTCAGTTTACTGGGTTATCAATATGCTTCATTAAATTGTAAAATGTTCTTCTAAGGGCGCAAGGTTAAATGTATTCATATACATTTGCAAGGTAATTTGTGGTCAAAGTTTCAATTCCCCAGTAAAGTCCAGATTATTCAAACTGGCTTATGTTGCAGCTAGACTCATCCTTAGCACTAACGGCAGAAACTTTACTCAAGCACAGGGTCCATCAATCTAATCTTCCTAATATCAGTTTTGCAACACTGTTGACAGTTTTGTAGCTCTCTTTCCTATTATGTTCACAGGTTGGAAGCGAGCAGCTGATGCTATGCCGTGAAGAAATTGCTGGGTTTTTAGGTCAGCAGCTCATCACTATGCATGCACATCGTTCTCGAAAGTCTTCCTCTTCTGCACCATCATCTAAGAAGCGCAAGGTTGACCATAGTGTTGCTCCCTCTGAGGAGGACAATATTTACGATGGGATCAAGAGACTATACAATGAGGATACAGTCAGCATTACGACAGACAAGCCTTCCCTGAGGACCTCGTGTAGCTTGGAGATGCACCAAGATTTTGAAGAGAACACAAAGTTAAAGAGCCAAACTACTTTGTTGGTCAATTGACTGGCTCTTTTGTCCTCATACTTGTATGTGGACATAAGAGCTAAAAAATTTTCCTCAGAGTTGGCTGTAAAATCATAGCACCATTTTAAATAGGGTTTTCAAATTTTGCAATCATTTAGATGGAAGTAGTACACATGAAATCCTACAGTTTTTTTTCCTTTTCCATAAGCCCTTGTACAACCCAATTTTGCTTAAAAAACTCTGAATTGTTTGACAGGGAAATTTAATGTGTGTCCAAAAGCATGAAAAGAATTATTGGTTGATTCAGAACGACCTTGCATTGTCACAAATAGTGTTTGTATTTTTAATTATGTATGAACAAGATTAATAAAACATTCTAAATATCTAAATAAAAAAAAAATAATATAAAGCAAAATTATACTCCCCCCAAAAAAAATTGCTATTACTTCAGATTTTTTTGTTTGTAACAAGCAAAAAAATATATCATTTTCATCTTTTTGTTTGCAAGAAAGTGGGAATGAGTGTTTTTTTTTTCCTTCCTTTGATTTACTGGAGGTAGGACTGCAAGTTTTTTAGTCCTTGGGGTACCGGTACTAGGTTTGTTTTGTTGATTTTTATTTGTTTTGTTGTTTGTTTGTTTTTTTCTGATAAGATCTTTATCTTTATTTTTGGTTGTATCCCTGAATGTTAGTTCAGCAAAGACATGTAATGTTAGGGAATATCATTAAAAGGAATGGCTGTTTTTTAGAGTGGCAAAAAATTTGTAAAAAATTTCTCATTTGGTCATGATCCTTGTTCATCTTTTTTTTGTTTGTTTTAAGTTTCGCTCATTACTCATCTTCACTTTTTTACACTCGTACAAAAAAAAAGTAAAACAAAACTGAAGCTGTGATCTTTTTACTAAAATGTTTATGTTAGAGCATCATCGAACTGATCTTTTCATTTATGTGCACTGTATTCTGTGAAAAGAAAAATAATATATTTGGTTTGTACAGAGACATTGTTTCTATTATTAGTAAATATTACACTGAAAGTGCAAACGCAAAAAATAATCTGATGTTGGAAAAGACAGGTTATGCTTGAGAAATTTATAGTGCTCTAAGTCAGTAAATGAATGAATTACTCTAGATGTGGTTTGAAGAAATATTTTCTGAAATGAACTGTTATAAGAAGTAATATCTGACTTGATGTAAGTGGTCTCGAGGGGTATGAAATTTTTAAGGCATATCTTGTTTGCAGTGAATCTCATCATATAGATGGTGCAATAGAAAAAAGCACCTTTACAATTGTAGTATATTTAGCATGGGTGATTTATATACATGT
The DNA here is from genome assembly GCA_033675545.1 of Elysia crispata. Lineage (NCBI taxonomy): Eukaryota > Metazoa > Mollusca > Gastropoda > Plakobranchidae > Elysia > Elysia crispata. Next base: position 479,796 of record JAWDGP010006599.1, read on the forward strand.
ATTATATTCCCAATCGGAAAACCATAATTGACTTGCTTCGTGGTATGAGCTCAATCTTCAAAAGTGTATACCTAAAGCTGCGAATTGCCATTTTTTGTTTATATACACACTGAAAGACATGTTTGTGTGGTGGTTGGCTCTGTGTACTGACTGACCATTCCAGCAAGTGTATTATACACTGTTCATCTAAAAGTAGTGAAGCTTTTTTGATCGTGTGCTTAACTCCCTTATGATTTGATTTAAGTACAAAAATTCACGTATATAGATGTGCACACATCTGTACTGGAAATGCAATTAACGGTTAAGTTAGATCATTTTTAGTCAAGCTGTTGACGTAGGCATTGTTGAAATCCAGTGGGTTTTCAGTGTTGGCTTTGTGTACATTTTGTATGTTGTTTCCATCTTCTGTTGTTTTTATGTCTTCATGGACTATCATAACTTCACATGAATACTTTATAGCCAATTTGGCATTCATGGTCTACAATTGTTTCTTTTATATATGATGGCATTATTAATTCGTTTTGTTTCAAGGCTGTGTGTTATGAGACAGTATTTAATGCATTTTTTATTCCTTTTTTTTTTTCAGTTTGTGTTATGTTTATTTACTTAGTGAAAGTCAGAAAGAGTAGGAGTGAAGGCAGCATTGAAAAGTTCTTGTAATAAATAATTTTAGGACAACAGATGAGTCAAATAAATATTAGTTTCTTTGCAAGATGCATGATCCTGAGTACAGTAAAAAAAAAATCTTTGGTTTTATTTCAAGTTTTAAAAAAATTATCATGAATATAATTATGGTCTTCATGCAATTTGGGCCTATTTTTTCTATTTTACAATTTTATTATCATGAAGCTACAGAGATGGATCAGTGATATTATTGTAATTGTAAAACAGAATTTTCTGTGTAATTACAAAAGCTGATATCCGTTGAACAACCGATTCAAAGACCAAGAGTTTGAGAAATAAACTATGGCATCTTTTCATTTGTGGCTTTCAGTTTCATCTTATTAATACTGTATTGTTTGAATTTAAAGCCGAAATTCCTGTCACTGTTAAATACACCTTGAAAGATTGGTATGAAACAATCATGTGGCGGTGTTTGGTGAAGACCTTATCTGATAATCTTTTGCCAAAAAGGGATTACTGTTATAAAAAAAAAAACAACGCTCTGGTAGAGTATAGATTAATTTGGTGTGGGTATAAAAGTGGTGAAAGCTTTCGAAACTGGAAAAATCATCACGTGGTAGACATACGAAATAGAGTAGTTATAACCACTTCCCTTCTTTCCTTCCTGCAGATCTACCTGTCGCTTTACAATCATCATCATTATCAAAATGTTCTACAAATTGTGCAGGCTTGTGTCAGTGTGTGTGTGGGAGGGGAGAGATTAGAAGTACTGACCAGAGCTAGGTCAGGCTGCTGTGCATTGTGTATAGGCTAGACCTGTCACCTCTGATTGGTTGAATGCTGCTTCAACTAAACTATCCTATCTTCCCCGGTCTGTAGGTCTAAGCTTAGAACAATCACTAATCAGCGTTATTGCCCATTAGATTATATATAAATTGTGTCTACCAGTACATTGTATTTGTACAAGCTAGACCTGCTCTAATGTGATCGGTTGATTGAAAGCTGTTATCTCTCTCTCTGTGTATGTGTGAAGCGCCAGGGCTAGGACAATCATTGCTTGGATCTGCATTTTGCATGCATTGTTTCGATATTTTGCATATATTTGTACTATGATACCCCTTAAGAGGAATACACTGGATCAGACTCCAACAAAAAGATAGGCCTAGCATCAGAATAAGAATGATTTCTCACTACCAATGCTTTATTGACAATGAAACGTTATGAAAAATTCAAGACCTATTGTAGACAGAAAACTTAGAAATACATGTACAGGGGAACCCTTATTCAACACCTCGAATAGCGACAACCATTGCTAGTATAACGATAGATATGAAAATCCCATTATTTGAGCCATTAAATTTATTTCGGCAATAAGGAGTATCGATTCTGCTTCCCCCTGTAATAACGACAATTAGATCTGAGGGTTCAAAGAAAAGAAAGCACCAAAACTTTTCATAGGAGAAAAAAATCTCGAGCATTTTGTCTGCCGCATTGCTAGGATACAAACAAGCGATGCAGGCTTTTGTGCCATTTCTCCACACAGTTCCCTCCCTCTGTCTAGGCCTAGTATCAGTATAGTCAGAGCTCTGGTATCACAGCATGTGGTCCACCGAGCTGCCAGTGATACCCAAGACCTATGCATTTCACTCGTTGCAAAGATTTTCGAAAACCACTTTTCTCCCATTCATGACAATAAATTCTTTATTTCCTATTTGAGAATAACGGCAACCCTGGCTTTAATGATACTTTATAAAAAGATCAAGAGATTGTATTCACAAGTTGCACTGTATTATGAATGATAACCCTGGCACCTAAACCGAAAATTGAATTAATTGATGAAATGCAACATGTACAAGATTTTGGAGCCCCAGCGAACAGTCTGGAAAAAGTGGAGGGCAAAGATTTATACTGAAACTTTTTTATTCTGTGGAAGCTACATTTAAAACAAAAAAATTTTTTAAAAAAAAATGACGGCTATTAGCGCCATAATTTTCGATCATTTATTTTTTTCAATAAGGGAGATAACTCTCCTGAGAACTTAACTTGGATTTTTCACACCAATTGTGTAGTCGATCTTAGCAATTATGCCCCCTGATGATCAAGTTCAGCAGTGTTGATTGTAATTCCCAAACTTCGACAACAAGAAAAATTGAATATTAACAGAAATTTGAATTTTGTTTGTTTCTGTATTTGAGATCTTTTGAAATACATCCTTATTTCCTCGAATGTCTTTTGAGTCTAAGATAGTCCCCTTACACTGTTAGTTGATATAACTATAAGGGAAGGGCCACACTGGGAGTGAAGCAAAGCGGGAACATTTAACACAATAATAAAGAGATGACTGGCCACATCGCCAGCGAAGCGACGTGAGAGATTGGACCATTTCCCTTCGCTCGCATCGCTGGGATATCACTTGCACTTTCACTCAGTTCACTAGGCTCCTCAATACAAGTTTGGTGCACAGTCTACACACGTATTGTTGTCAGCGAGCTACCTCAAAGTTACGGCAAGACGCTCAGTCGTTGCGATTGGCTTTCTGAAGTTTGTAGTCCTTTTGATTTTATCCTCAATCAATTCATGCAGACGAAAAAAGGAATCGCGACTCATTCGAAAGTAATTGAAAAATCTGCTTTCATCGTCAATGAAATTCCTAGTCAAATGGTAGAATTCTCCATGTTCTTGTCGCATTCGATTGATTGGATGCACACATAATTTTCTCTTTTTCTTCTTCGGATAATCATCATCAAGAAGCAGGGGCAATGCTAGTCTTTTCCTATTCATTGTCAAATCAAATGATAGCTTGTGCAAGAAGTGCAACTTTGATTCGCCCGCTGTCCTTCGCTCTCGGTTAGGCCACTTGAAAAAATCGCTTTGCTTCTCTCTCAGTGTGGCCCTTCCCTAAGGCACTGTGGATGAGCTGGCAGCTCGGAGAAGTAAGTTTATAAGGGTTGGTGTGTGTCACAGAGCTGTTCACAAATTTGTACTCGATTTGTCTGGTGATCAATAAGGATAACCAATCTACTTCCTGTTGAAATTATGGAGAAAACACATATATCGAAAACAGGAGAAGAGTAACTTTTGTTGTCATCTGCAGAAAATGGTGGGTTTTTTAGATAAAAAGATGCCAACAAAAAAAAAGCCCTTTTTCATTTGCTCAGATAAAACAATAGTTACAAGTCTACATGAACATGAGGGGAAAAGCACTTTTGAACTGCCGAACACTGCAAGGAAATTTTAGTCAAATTCTTCAAATTTAAATGAATATTATTGGTTGCTAACAAAAAGAAAAAAAGTAATTACAAGCAGGATTAAACTATGAAAGTGTAGGCAATCATCTTTGTTTTAATTTGGAATAGTCTTATACAAAAAAAAACAAAAAACAAGAATAATTAGCTTATCTTGTAAAATCAAAATCTATACTGTACATCTTATAACCATTCTCTAAGGCAGTGCACCTTTGTGCACTTATTTTTTTTTTTTGGTGGTATAGGATTGTAAGATTATATGCAATTAGATGGCTCTTTAAATACCTTGGAAAAAGTACAGAAGTGGCCGATTTCAAATACTTGAGTTTCTTAAGTAAATGAAATACTTAGAGAAAAGAAAACAAAACAAAAGAAATATAAAACTAATTTCTTTTGTAGGTCTACATGTACGGGAAATGTCTCTTAGTTGTAATATATCTTGCAGGAGTTTAAGATCATACCAAACTAAAATTTTGAAAATTGAACCAAACGCAATTAATCTTTGACAAAAGAACTCAATTTCATTTTTGTATGTTTGCTGCAAATTCCAAATTAGTGTTAATTGGGAATAATAAAGACTAGATTTAGGTTTTGAGAAGAGCTCACAGTACTGATCATAATTTGTACGAGTTGCTAAGTGTAGCTATCTCTTCCCTTTTATTGGAAAGCACTATAGACTCTAAGTGTGCGTTTAGGCATTGTAGTGTGTACTGATTACATAGTTAAAAATGCGTCACACCGCTACAGCATACGTTTAATCGAAGCGTGCATTTATCTGGGGATTACTGTATTAAATGTAACTTGATTTAAGACCAGTACATAGCCTAAGGATCATCTGTCAGAGGCTTAATGCGCTAAGTTGAGTTATTATGTTTAAGGTTTGCATGAATTGTCAGTCTTCAAAATTATCACGAATATATTTTAATTAAGGTCTGTGTTATCTTCATTAATTGCTCAATCTGGCATGCAGACTGTATGTATACCGCTTTCACATAGCCCTTTCTGTGTCAATGATCAATGTTTTGGCTGTCTGCTACTACACTTGCTAATTTTGGCGCCTACCCTTTCAAAGTCCGATATAATTGCCCTCTGGGTTCAAACTTTCGGTTCACGTGCAGTGGCCCAGTCCTTGGCACAAGAAATCTTGTATGATGCCTTTTTTTTTGTTGTTCAAAAATAGAGAAGGGTACCAGCACCTTTTGCATATGGGACATTCTAAGAATTTTTCAATCTTAGGTTGGGGAAATTCAAAACACTGAATTTACCTGAAAAGAGTGGTAATAGATTTGACAAATCTAATAAATTATAATTATTTTCCTTGTGTTGCTGAGCAGATCATTTATTTTCCATTATGAACACAGCTGGATCATTTTTTTTTTAATATTTAAGAAGCTTTGCATTCATTGAGCACAAAAATTATTTTGAGAGAGAAAAAACAAAAAAAACTACCAAACTTCTTGTTTAGTTTATTTCAATGAGAGATTTTGAGGCAACATGATATAAGAATGGAGATCCTAAAACATTTAAAGACACACGAATGCTTGACATCTCTGTAAAGATATACAAAATATTTTGTGAAGAAAAGGATTTTTTTCAATGAAATATGCATCCATAAACAGGTAACCAAAAATGAAATTGTAACTGTAATCATAAATAAATTCTATGTTTCCATCATGTTTGGGCTTCTGACTGCATACATTCCAGCTAATTTTGAGTTTATACACTTTTAAGTTGGATATATGTTAAGATTTCAGGCCCAGTTCAAATACATCAAAATTTCAATAATGAAGGGTTTCCCCATGAGTCTTAATCCTAAGTCCTTGATCAGTCTAGATTTGGCTAAGCCACTTAACTTTTAATATTAAAATACATTAATGAGACTGGATTTTCTCATTTCCTTCAGGCCCTTTAAAAATGTTCAAGTATAAAGAAAATTCAATTGCAAATGCAAAATAAAAAAAAAATGATGGAAAAAAAAAGGTAATGAAGCGAAGAGAAAATCAGTCTAAAGGTATTTTAAGATGTTGCTACAGCCTTGAACATTCAAAATAAGATAAATGCTGAAAAAATTCCTGTGCCCTCCATTAAAAAAATACTATTACAGGTAGAGTTCATTTATATCTATGCAAACATATTTTGTCCCCAATTTCTTACATACTTTATTTTGATGAATTTTCCATTTCAGATGTGGACAAGTTGAACTTGCAAAAGGGAAATTTATATTGATAACTTTGATGTTTTTCTGTTTTCAAAGAAGGAATCTCAAAATGTGCATAGTCCATAGTCAGGATCATTGTTTCTATTGCTTTGTTTTACAATATTTAAAGCTAACGTTAAATCTTTGCATCTCTTCATTTGTAATTTAATTTGTACACAATATTGTTAGACTATTTGTCTCTTTCATCTTGCTGTATGAATATTCAAATTTGCCCCCCGCGCTTACCTCCAAAAAAAAAAGAGGAAGGAAAAGGTTCAAGTTTAAGCAGTTGTGCACTCCCACCACAAAAATGTATAAACAATTAAAATTTATGTTACATTGGCATCTCTCAGGCTGCAAGGGAAGTCACCTCTCTCCATTGCCCCATTTAAGTTGTTAAGTTTCTTGCTTTTCAAGCAGTGCATGAGGTTCTCAAATGATTTGGAAACCTTTTGCCATGTACATTCAAATGAGTTCCACAATCACTCACAGCTGTTTACAAGTTGAGGGAGTGATGGCCACTATTCTTTAGCCTTGCAGCTCAAACTTAATCCCCCAGTTTTATGTGGCAATTATACATACAGCTCAAGCTTATAATACAAGTACTTCACTTCATCATTTTCTTCAACTTATAAAAGAATCAATGTCATATACATACGAATAATGTGAATAAATTTTTACAAAAAAAAAAAAAAAAAAAAAAAAAATTACTTCCGTCGCACTCTTGCTTTTCGTTTGACCTGAAAAGAAAAAAAATAGTGAAGTTGTCACGACAGACTAAGAAGGGCTATGCCTTTTGCATTAATAAGCAATAATAAACTGCAGACTTGCCCTTTATGCCTTATTTTACACAATTTGCTCATTATAAATAAATTATTACAAAAAAAATCTTTTCTCTAATAGTTGAGATTGGTATGAAAATGATGTCTTCAATCTTTACACTTTTTTTTAATATACCTTGTCATGTTGAAACCATCTTTACCTAGCACATATTTTTATGGGCCAGTTATATCTACCTTTTCTGTCTAGCATGGATCACTTTTTAAATAATTTAAGGGTCTGCACATTTCCTTTAAATAAAGTCAAGCATTTTATTTACATAAGGTCAAAGTTACTTTTAAAGATAAATCAAGTTTTGGCTTGTATGTTTTACAGCCCTTTTTAATGAAACTAAAAGATAAGAAACAAGCATATTCAATGAATAAAATTTACTTTTTATCCCATCTGAGTAAGGTATCTGGCATATGAAAGAAAACTAAAAGATTGATAAGAGCCTAAAAACATCTAGAAACAGGATCAAGTTGTTAATATTTCAGACCACATGCAGGTTTGGTGTCCTTATACCATTTTGGAGAGATATTGGGTCAAACAGCATCTTAAACTTTAAGAATTTATATTCCATATTGTTTTCTAAGACTTACCTAAAGCACAAATTTCATTAAAAAAAAGTTATCTAGAAACTATAAATCATGGAAACATGATAAAAACAAGTCAGTTTTTTTCCATGATTCATTTGCTATGAAGCTGAGTCGAACAAAATGATTTTAATTTAAGGCTTTTTACTTTGAGCCATTTTGAGTGGGTTTATTTTGTATGTACTTCATGATCAGGAAGTTTATGAAATATGAGATTGATAGCATGAAAATATTTACAAAAAGTCAATTTGCGTCTAGAGATATGATTGTGTTTGTCCTTAAATTTATATAAACAGGGTTCCCACAGATTAGAAAAAATAAAATTCCAGGATTTTTCCAGGTTAATTCATATTTTCCAGGTAATCATTCTATCACAGTATACCATAAAATATGATTATAATGAGAGAAAAATTACCTGTTTTAATAGAGTAAATAAAGTCACACAAAGTGCAGTATGCTTGCTGTGGGGTCTTCCCCCTTGAAACCCAAGTGTTGAAAAGTGGATCATTCAGCCACTTGTCTTGAAATGAACACCCACCAGACATTATTCTAGATCTCTAGGTATTTAACTTGGGTACCGCTGTAGATTATCCAAATCAATTCTGTGTCCTCAACTTCTAGAATTCTTAGATCTAGATCTAGATTATAACTAGACTAGAACTATATTCAAATAGGTCTACCAAAATATCTTCTAAATCGTATTCCAGACTTAAAGTAAAAGTCAATGCAAACCCACGAGTCACAGGGAAGTAGGCTGGTAGATCTAGATTCTACTATAGATCTTATAATTATCTAGATCCTAGAAGTTTAGTCAAATAATACCCAAAATCCACACAAACTAGATCTTTATCTTACAATCTTTAAGTTCTAGATCCTAAATCAAAAGTCTAGTTGTCTACATTGGCAATGGCCAGCGTTTGAATAGAATACAATGCATTAAGTTCGTAGTAGATCTCCATTTAGATGAACAAAAGGTACTTTATCTTCAATAGTCACAATGGAAGTGATATTTTTATGTACGGAACATACATCGCAAGATTCTCGATGATGAAATAGAATTTACAAACTACAGTTTCTTTATTGAAGAGTTCTACTCGGCCATTGCCAATTCGAGGCTAATATAGATAACGTACATCGCGGGATTCTGTTGCTACTATTAAACCTCCCGGTTTTGAGCAATTTGTGCTATTTTCCCAAGGTTTTCCAGGCCTTGAATGGCTTTTGCAAATTTTCTGTTTTTTCCCCCATTTCCCGGTCGTGTGGGAACCCTGTATAAAACAATTCAGAGTGGAGAGTTGTGACAGCCCTTACGTTCAATGTTTCATCGTCCTCTTGGCTATGAGCTGTGGATGGAGTCATGCTCATGGATGCTGATTCAGAAGTTTCCGGGGCATCCTCACCATCTGATGTACCATTAGAAACAACTCTTCTGCTGTGAACCAGAAAGAAAGTACATGTATGTTCCTGATAAAGTTCACCAAAGATTGAATTCATCACAATTTCTTTTGAATGTTTGTAGAAATTAGGATGGTAAAATAACTGACAATTTTCTCCTTTTGTCTTTTGGCCTAGTTAGTCTAACTATAAGTCCAAAATTTGCTATGAATAATGATTATCAGACTAGCTTGGCAAGGTTGAAAGGGATAAATTAAAATAAAAAATCTAAATATTTTAAAACTTGCCAATAAATCCAGGTGTTGATTCAATCCATCAAAAGAAAGTGTTCTATCTTAAACATATGCAATCCAGTCATTTACATAATGTGAATTTGGTTGAAGATCCAAGAAAATTGAGCATTCAATCAAAGTATATTTCAATCAATTTTAAGATCAGGCCAAATGACAATACTAAGAATTTGTCAATCAATTTTAAGATCAGGCCAAATGACAATACTCAGAATTTGTAAAAGCATAAGTGGTACTGTTTTCTTCGTTTTGTTTTTTTTTTTTTGTTTTTTTTTTTTTCTCTTTTATTAATTTATTTTGTCACATATCAATCATTCAGGGTGAGGTTGTGTCAGTTTCTAATAACACTGTTTCATTTGATGTCTTTGCAGTCCATGAAATTCGTAGCAATTTCCATGGGAATCACATTTTTGTTGCCTCTAGTTTCTTTCACAGCTGTTTTGAAATTGTCCAGGCCTTGTATCTACACACAAGCATGGGTTCAATACAGCTCTCCAGGGCTCCTCTTCTAGTGTGGATGGAGATGTATTTATTTTTTAATACCCATTTCAATTTTCATTTTCTGGAAACTCAATTTTGCTTGCGCCATTCTCGATGCAATTTCATGTTCTTGTCTATCGCGTGATATTCAAATATCTAAGTATTTGAATTAATCGTTTTGCTCAAGCTTACTCCACTTGATAAAGATGATCTATTTTTTAACATGAAAAAGTCCAGTTGACTCGTCAAATTGTCTCAGGGCCAAGAAATTAAAACTAACTTTGGCGACTTTTTGTACTAAGTTTTGCCAAGAATAGACTTAAGTTGTGACATTTGGTATAATTTTTTAAATGAAAGTTTAATCATTCAAACATTCTGATTTCATGAAATTTAACTGATGCAGACTTCAATCTTCCTTCATGATTAGTGGAAAACAAATTTAATTTAACATTTTTCACCAAATATAGACCAAAGAAATCCTTACACATTGCGAATGTTTGATTTAAGAGGTTCTGGTCGAGAGATGGGACCTCTTTTGGCTGGTTGGGATGGTGGTGACCATGATCGCTCTGAACCAGACTCACTTGATGCTAATCTTGCTCTAAGAAGCAAAACAAAAACAGAGGTTAACTGTGAACAATGTAAGAAATATTTAGTCATCTTTATAACATACCATATACTGCTGTCAAATTTTCTGAAGCAAAGAAAAAAATCATGTTGAGATTGGAAAAAAAAATATATTTTAAAACAGAATTAAAACAGAGGACTCTTAAATCAAACTCCTAAATAGTAGAAATCAAGTGTTTAACATTCTGAATTGATAACAATACATTTCGACAAAAAAAAAAAAAATATATATATATATATATATATATATTGTTTTTGTTTTTGTTTTGTTTTGAGTTTTTTTTTTTACCTTATTACCCTAGGCTTCAAATGCAAAATAAAATATTTGTTCCATTTTGAGGGAGAGAGAATATTTTACACAAGTGTGCTTCTTGGTAATGAAGAAATCTTTGCATGCAATACGCAACAGATGTGCTTCAGATAGTAGCAATTCATTTCTTCTTCCACTTGACTGCTTACTTTTTGATGTGACTTGGAGAGGTGGATGCTGAGGACGGAGATGAAGGCGGAGATCTCTTCCGAGAACCTGCAGATTTGGTAGGGCTTGGTCGCGTCATCCTGATTTGCAATTACAAAAAGATGTTATCTGATGATCAATGAAATCTTAAATCTTTCAGAAATGGGGAGGGGGGAGGGGAGAAAGAGGGAGAGAATCTGTGATAGATTCTGGTTTCCTTCATCATTTTGTTTCATACTTTCTAAGCACTGTTAATTGATGATTATTATCAGTACATCAAAATAAAAAGCATTTTAATGCCTTAAGTTTTTTTGTTACAAGCATGAGTGATGTCTCTGCTACAAAGTTGGGCCTAAATCAACTCCACTGTTCCAGCCACCAGTTCCTTTTCTACAATATAATGACAAAATGTAGCAACCATTCTCTCTCTCATGGCTGATTTTTTTGTTGTTGTTCATTATTTGTTTACTTATTTTTACATTTTTTTATTGCCATTTGTCATTTGCCTTTTTACTGTCTTGATAATATGACTGGGATTTCTTGGTTTGAATGTTACGATGACTGGAAAGCTAAAGGAATTGAAGATATTAAGTTCACACTTCTCATTCTCTCCCCTTTATCCACATATTTACCCAATCTTTGTGAGGGACTTTTACTGCTCAATGCCAAGTAAGATGAAAATTAAGATTTTGAATTTTCATGCTGTTATAAACTTGCTTCACTCTGAACAGATTTGAACAAGCCACAGTAAAAACCTCAAAAATTGAAGTCTGATTTCACAAGTTCCTCATAAATTGAATTTAGCAAAAGGAAAGGTTAGGTCTATTTGACTATGTTAGAATCAAAATCATAATTTGAAGTTTTTTTGGTTCAATTCTCAAATTCCAAGTCGATACCACCCCAAAAGGCATTACAAATGTAAAGACCAATTTTGCCACTCAAAATTTTTCAAGAGGAATCAGAGAAACAAAAAAGAGGGATGATTTATGCTAGACGAGATATACAGTGGAACTCAGGAATAATAGCTCTTGATCTTTTTATTAAGTATCGTTGTAGCAAGGGTTGCCGTTATTCAAAAGGGAATAAAGAAGAATTTATTGTGATAAATTGGAGGTAAGTGGTTTGCAAAAATCTTTGCTGTGAATGAGATACATAGATCTTGCGTGCCCCACACAGCTGGCTGGACAACATGCTGTGTGATACCAGAGTTCTGGTGATACCAGAGTGTAACTAAATACACTCTCTGACTATACTGCTACTAGGCGCCTACACTACACTTAACTGGAGGAAACTGACCGGAGAAACCGCGCGAAAGCCTGCATCGCTTGCTCCTTTTTACCGTAGCGATGCAGGCAAGACAAAATGCTCAAGATTTTTTCCCATGAAAAATTTTGCTGTTTTTCTTTCTTTTGTACCCTCAGATCTAGTTGTGATCATTATAGATGGAAGCGGTATCAATACTTGTTATTGCAGAAATAAATATGAATGACTTAAATAAAGAAAAAACGAGGATTTTCAGATCTGCCGTTAATCTAAGAATAAATGTAGGTCAGATCTGATCTTGATTTCTCTCACTAAAAACTGAAGATTTAAAAAGTCTACAAAACAAGTAGAATGTCCTTAGGTGTATATTATACTGAGAGGGTTGAGAACTGGACACAAATTTTTTTGCTGAACTTGTGACATCGATGGTTTCAACTAAAATACAAATCTCCAAATTGCAATTGAAATTATGAACAAAAACCAATCATATTGATATAATCTATCGCCCAGTTTTATACTCTTGCACAGGATAATCCTTGATGACAGAAAAATGTTGTACTCGAAGAATTATATTTTCACTTTTTCTTTCCGTAAAACTTTACATATGAGGGTGCAGCAAGCTCAACCCTACTCCTGTTCAGCAGGAAGTGTTAAGCTCAGTGAAATGAAATATTGTGGGAGCCAAATCACTCTGGCCAAAAATAAAATTGGAGCTCCCCCAAAAAAGCCAAGGAAACTCTGAATCCACAGAACAAAATAAAAAAAAAAAAATTGGAATTATGATCAATTTGCAGAAAAAAAATCGGGATGATTCCTCTTAAAACGGAATGAGTGTCAGATCTGTAAAGGATCAGAGCCCTTGCAAAGCAAGGAGGGAGCTCATGCACTAAGAAAGGAGTTCTTGGTAGTAATACTAATTGATACTAATAATAACATGAATCCAGGGAAGGGGAGGGTTGCTTGTTGTAGGCACAGCACACACAGTCAAAGATTCATGCATTCAGTTATGCCCTTTTTTTTGTAATTTGAATCCTCTTAATTCAAAGTTTTAATGCATTCCCATACAATTCAAATTAAGAAGTTTCCACCATTTTTCTAAAATCTTATCAGGATAATGAACTAGACTTTGAATCATTAATGAAATGGTACATATTAAATATTTTCCAAAGATTCTACAGAGAGTTAAAAAACTTAAGACCCAATAATATCAAAACATGTATCTATGTCTACAATCTTCCTTTTTCTATGAAATCACAATTTAATTCAATTTTAGAAACAATTTCTGTCCATCTTTCATGCACAAAATATTTCACACCCAAATGAAATCTTACATGTTTTCCCTTAACATAGGAGGTTTTAACCTGCGAACCACAGCAGGGCTTGGGCGGTCATCTCCACCTTTAGAGGAAGACATGGAGTCGTCACTCTCAGCCCCCAACATTCTGGATCTGCTGGGAGATACTGCAGGGGGACTGGTAACAAACCTCTTCACCACAGCAGTGTGTGAGGCCAATCCTCTGCCTGCACCTTTCTGACTTGATGTCTTGGTCACTGCTGCCATTTGCCTTGTTGAGGATGCCCCATTTAAGGTTTTACCACCACCACTCCCTCTTCCTTTGGGACTGAAATCATCCATTTTAGTCTGTTTCACACCAATTTTACCCAGCTGTTGTTTTGATCTGGCTGCCATCTTTTGCTGTTTCTGTTGTCTTGGTGCTGGTTGAGGCTCTTCTTGCTCTTGCTCCTCCTCCTCCTCCTCCTCCTCATCCTCATCTTCCTCCTCATATACAACTTTTGCTTTAGCTCTCCTAGATGTAACTGGCCGTACAGGGGCTGCCTCAGGTTTGGAAGGAGCAGCATTCTTCCTTGGTCTGCCTTGCTTACGAGGTTTTGGCGCTTCCTCAGAGTCTGAATGCTTAGGCGACTGGGAATCTGAGTCAAAGCCCTCTCCTATATTCTTCCTGAAAGCAAAGAAAAAGTCATAAAAATTTTGTTCAAATGCATGAGAAAGATAAGTACAAGTAAACAGCTGAACATAGATTCTTCATATTCTTTGGGGAGTTTTGATTAACAAAGCAAGGCATGTTTGAACTTTCAAGGCAAATATAAAATTACACGTATTTTTGACAACTAGATATTACTTCCTTCTGTTGATGTCATTATAAAAATCCATAGGCATAATTTAACTCATAGCGATGCAGACCAGACGTGTTGCAGGCAACCTAAAAATTCTCTGTGGACAGCCCCCATCACACTTCTGTATTTTGATTGCGTGCTACACAACTCGCTGCCTCAAACTTTTGTTTCTTAATCATGTCTTTGTCAGTGTTTGAAATCTCATTGTTACTGTCAATGAATTCTTTTTTTTTTTAACAAAATAATTTAGAACAGTTTGCAGAACCAAAAGTCACCCCTGAATCAGTTAAATCTTTAGAGATTAGATGGATATTTTAGATCTTGGTCTAGATTAGATCTAGCTTTATTATGGCCTGAACTGTATATACACGTAGTTTGTTTGATTATTTTGAGGCAGACAGATCTGAAGAGGAATTTTCTGATAATGAACCAGAGATTTTTCTGCGTCTGCTGCATCTTTTATGGCTTCAAAATATTTTTCAAAATATCAGATTTCCATTCTTTTTCTACATAACAAAAGAAAAAAAAAGTTATCAAGATCACTGAAGAAAAATTGTTGCAACTAACAGATCTAAAGACAAATTTAATGTAACAAAGTCTAGAGGGATTGCTTGATAAGTTTTTATTTCAAAAGCCCAAAATACCTCAGTCACAAGAGAGTTAAAAAATGATAAAAAAAAAATATTGGTCTTTCATTGCTTTTATTTTGACGCAGAATAAAAATTCAGTTTGATTCATATTGACATTTTCAATTGGAGAAGAAAAATTTTTTAAATTCAGAATTACTAAAAAAAAATTGGCCTTCCAACAGTTTTAAGTGTTGGTGAACAAATGTCTCAACACCACTGATTATGTGAGAGAAATAAAGATTCTCCAGAGTATGACATGCTGAGATAATCACACAACTCAGTTGAAGGTAGATGGAAAAGATGTACAAATGATCAAAAAATGTACTGGGAACAGATAGCAGAATGTTAATGGCAAAATCTACTCATTTAAAAAAATAAAGCATGGTGTCAGACAGATGTGTGCTTTCACTCTCTACAGTAAAATGATTATGCGAAACCTAGAAGGTTACCCAGGAATTAAAGCAGGAGGGCACAACTTAAACAACTTCAGATACATTGATGACACTGTATTAATTGCACAATTATAAAGAAGACTCATAACAATTATGAGACATTGAAGAAATAGGAATGAAAGGATTGAAAAGCAAAAAATCAGAGGTAATGATCAGCAGTCAAAACAATGAGTGTCCACAGATGAACATTTTTATCAATGGGAATAAATTCAAGCAAAGGTATCAATTCAAATTCCTGGGTACTTTAATAATATCAAACAATGGACGTAACAACACTGAAATTGCATCAAGAATAGCGCACACAAAAATTTTTCAGAGAATGAAAGCGGTACTAGAAAATTAACACATCTCCATTTACAACAAGAGGAGCTCTGGTGTGCTATTTTGAACCCATTTTAATGTATGGATGCCAGGCCTGGGCAATTTTAAAATAGTGACTAAAGAAACTGGAGGCAACAGAAATGTGTTTCCTATGAGAATGCTTTGAATCTCATGACCGGCAAAGAAATCAAACGAAAGTGTTAAAAGAAGCTGACATGATCACTCGTAAAATAGAAAACAAAAAAGCCAGACCTTTTTAGGCCATGTGATGAGATGGGAGAAACTAGAACAGCTTGTGACAACTAGAATGAACTAAGGAAAAAGCAACAAGGGATAGAGATGCATGGAAGGTCATGATGGCTTACGCTAAAGAGCAAGGCACCAAATTGATTGAAAAAAAGATATTAACATTTCATTCAACAGATTATAATTTTTTAAAAATAATTACTCCTCTAGGTAAAATCCAAAAGTATATAAATCTAACTCACTCAGACATTTTGCCTTTGCGTGTTTTTGGTTCCCGCTGGTCAAGGGGAGTTCTGGGGAGAGGGTTCACAACTGGAGCGTGGCTTAGCACGACTATTTCAGTGGTGGTGGTTCCTGTGGCTGACACTTTTTTCACTTCAGAACTGGAATAAACTGCTGAGCCGCCTATCCGTCTCTGTTTACAAAGAAAAGAAACAAAGACCATGGGCTTAGATTTAACATTTCAAAGATTCCAGGGTATTTCAGGCGCTAATTTTGCACAAAGGACCAATACAAGTAGTATGTGCTTTATAAACTGTTACTGTAACAAAAAGAACAAAAAAATAGTGCAACTTTGAACAAATAAATACTACTTAAATTTCATTTTCTTACTATTTCAATTGTTTTAAATTCCCTTCCACATGCTAGCAAATAAATGTTCCCGATATACCCAGGGCATTTTAGATAAATAGTCATAGTGATTTCTTACGAAAGATCTTTATAACAATAACAACAATGATCACTATAAAAAATTGATGGGCAGTTGAATAGCTTTGTCGCTAAAGCAATCAGCTGACATGACAGTATAGTGATCCACCGTATAAATCATGGTTTGGGCTATCTGGTGGTGGCAACAGATCTCATCTAACCAGCCCCACATGAAAGCTTGCAGGAGCCTAAGTCTCTGTAACCGTGGAGCTTACAACAACATAGCACTTATTTGTTGCCTGTAAGGTTGAATTGAAACAAATGCAATCCTCTGCTATGAATACCATTTGCTGTCCTAATAAGCAACTTGTCTAAGGAGGGTGCAGGCTGAGAGTCAACCAAAAAGAATGGTTGAATGCAAAACATTTCATACCTTCAACAAATATTTGCACCTCCGACTTTAAGCAATTCTAGTATTCACTCAACCACTATTCATCAGTAGTTGTAAGGCATTTCAAAACTTGGAAGAATTGTATGATTACTTTCTGTCCAGTGATTGAAAAAAAAAAAAAAGAAAATTCACCTTTGATTCAAATGGGAAATCTTTGGGCAAATAACTCTGGAGATTTGAATAATTCTGAAACAGGAGCAAAAAAAAAAAAGGTGAATAGATTAGCTGAACATCAAGAAAAACATTAAAAAAGAAAAGGTGAAAAAATAAAAAATTTTTTTCAAATTGCATTTGAACTTTGAATTTTGGATCCTTAACCTCTTTTCCAGTCTTGTTTCAGATCACAAAATTCATTGAATTGAAGTAAAAGATAAAATTCTTCTTTACCTAAGTTGGTTGAAAAAGGTCACTAGTAATTCAAATGTTGAGGTAAACAGAGCTTGTTTGCATTATTAACTCTGACTTCACAGGTTTTTTTTTTTTTAAAAAGAAATTATCAATCAATCGAATATCCAAATTCCTTGTAGAAAGAATGAAGCAATACTGAAAGTTCAAGTATTTTTAGTGTACTAATATGGGCAAAAGACAAATTAAGACATGGACAAGTGAGCAGTTGGAAAAGAGGGAGGGAAAAGAAAGGATAGAGAAAATAAAAAAATGTCAAAAATAAACAATTTGATTTCTACGGGGGAGTGTTGAATCTTAATAAGTGAAATATACCTCCTATGTTCAGAAGTGTCACAGTTTTTGTATTCCTGAGAAGATATGCATGAAAGCTTTAAGTCATTGTTCAAATCTGCTTATACCAGAGAAAGGCTTTTTGTGTGGGAGGAGTAACATATTTAAATTTAGTAGTTTAATTGAGCAGTGAGATTGGTTTCAGAGATATCATTAAAGTTTGGTCAATGAAGTTTAAGAAATAAATTCTGAAGTCTATTTTTTTTTAAATTACAGATATAAAAAGACAAAGGCTTACTTTGTCAATAGCTGTGAATAGTTTTCTAGGTAAAACCGGTTCTTGTGTGACCTCTTTAAGAGTGATATTCCCTGCTTTTGCATGCATCAGTCCAATGGCAATGTCACACACAGCATACATTTTCTGAGAGAGATAAGAGATTAACAAGCAAAATTATCAAATTGTCTGAAAAATATGTGTAGCTACAACTCGAAATGAGACATTTTGATTCAGAAAATTTTTTGGGTGGATGTAATTTTCCTAGAGGAAGCTGAAATTCCATACTGCTCTTATTTCTAACTTCTATAGTTTCAGAAGTAAAAGCAATTAACATAGCGAGGATTTCACTCCTCCTCAAGGGAAATGACATTTTCCAAAGTAGTTGTCTAGTGGCTTTGCTACACGAACGATGTCTTTTTCAATTTATGATTTTTAATTTATTCATCATGACATGTTTTATTTGAGAGATAAAAAGAATAAGTTTAAAAAAACAAAATCTTAAAAATATTTCTTTTCAAGAAAAACATTGGATTTTATACAAATCAAGTCTAGGCTATAGAACCAACCTTATTGGCAGATTCATCATCTGGACACTGAGCATCTTTAGTCTGTTTGATATTTTCAATCATTCTTCTGAGAAATGCGTAGTTATAGTCTTCGTGGCGGTGAGTCAGGGGGTCCAGCACAAACCACAGACACCTGGAGAGAGAGAGTTAATAAAATCACCAGCTAAATTACAAACATTAAGTAAAGGTGCTAAAACATGAAAACAGATAGAGAAGGTTCAATTTGAGTTTGTGTACATCATTATGACCTGCCTAAATTATCAACTTTTCTGACAGGTTCATCAAAGAGTTATTATTTGTGACAGATATTTGGAACTGATGCTTAATCCTTAAAATTAGACGGAAATATAAAAAAAAAGTAGTCACAATTGTTAAGATTTGCTAAGTGGTACACAATTTAAACTCTCACTCTTTCAGACTCTTTAGACTGTCAACATCCTCATAGGACTTGAAGTCAGGGTCATGAGCCAGCAGATGTATGGTGTATGGGATTACATAGTCGGGAAGAAGGTAGAACATACGACCTGGTGATGGAAAAAGAAAGTCTTTGCCATTAAACCAGAGCAGTCAGGCTATCAATTCGATGCTTTTCACAAAACTTCCATTATTGCACCTACATTCATCATAGCATAAATCGACCCACGTGTTGGGCTGCATATAATCTAGAATGAGGTTTGAATTGCTTCATCAAACTTCTCCAAATAGAGATTCAGCTTATTAAACCAAAAAAAATGTTTTATAAAGGGAGTTACTGTTCGCTTAAAATTTTTCCTTGGTTCATCTAGCAAGCAGTAGCCCTTCAATAATAAACTTTGCATACAGAACAATGAGCAATGCATATAAGAAGGTAGGTGCAGCATATGAAGACTAAAATTTACCAATGAAAATAGTGTTATAAAGTATGTTTATGAGCAAATAATGTATGTAAGGAGAAAAACAATTTTTTTATGCTTTCAGCTCCTTTAAGATAACTGGTTGCAGAAACTATTGAAACTTGTTATAGATATTGATGAGGGAGAGGGCTAAAATTTCACCTCTAGCACTAGGATTTTGTTTGATGTAATCACGTCTCTTGTTAATGTTTTGGGTGAGGAATTGTTTCAGCTGCAGACGCCGATCCTTGCTGGGATCATTGGCTCCAAGGCACAGAACTGACATGTACTCAAGTGGCAGCTTCAGACTAATCAAGCCCTTTTGCAGACGGTTGGCAAAACGCAGCCTCACTTGATAGCACACATCCTTCAGGGGGAAAAAAGTTGAAACTTAAGTTTCTCTCTTGCAAAGATCCATTTTTTTGCCATTTTTCTTTTATACCTCTTACAGAAAACAAATGCAAATTATCTTTCAAATTCTTGTTTTGAAACTTAAGTTCTCTTTTTTTTTTTAATTTTGAGACTTAGACCAATTAACTTTCTTAAAATTATCTAAAGTATATGCATGGAGGACAAAGATACATACATTAAGCATTAATGCTAAAGCTTGAAACTGCTCTTTCACAATAATGTCAGCATAACAAGGTTCCTCAACCAACTTCAGCATGCAACAGCCTGCTTGTAACCGCAACCTTGACAGTTCTGGTTTGCTGAGGGATAAACATAAAATTGCTGGAAATCAAATCATAAATAAAAGTTAAAAACATAACACATACTGCGTAACAGAGATTGAAGGAGATAATCACATCTTTTAAAAAAAGGACAGTTTTCTCTTTCTTAAAGGCTGCCACTCGTATGGACTATTGAGGGCCAAAATGCTGATTTTAATGGCTTACAGAACTTAACACTTCATCATCTTCAATCAGACTTGAAGTTTTTGTGCATCTGAAATTAAAAGTGACATTTTTCTCTGTGTAACTCAAACTTCTACAAGCATGGCCTGAATTTGTCTTATGGCAGGGGAGAAGTCCAGAGTAGAGGATTTGTGCAAATGAGTACTACTGAAGCTGTGCAGCGAAGGCTTTGATGCCTGCTTCCATGCTGTGGATCTAACTTCTGGCTGCTAAATTCAGTAATACTGCAATAATCATTTGACTTTAAAAAAACTGAATAAAAAATCATTAATCCTCATTAGCTTTAGACCATACAGAGCTGGGTTTTTCTTCCAGATTAAAATATTAAAGTCATTTTCTTTTTCTTCTGCAGCAAATATTTTGGTTCAGTGGATGCATAAATCATTTTAAAAATTCCATTTTTCCCATCAATCATTTTTTTTCTCCAATTCCAGCGTTCTCTTGATCCTAATCAGCAATTAAGCCCTTACATCTCTTCTCTAAAGATTTTTTTGGCAAAGTTTGTTAATACTTTAGTAATAGTATAAAGAGCAGAGAAAAGAAAATGGCTGAAGGATTCCAACATGATCCCAAGCTCCAGTGTTTGTCTGGTTAGATTCTTTGTTTTTCAGTTTTCAGTTACAAAACTTTTAAATGAAGTGTATGGATCTTGATCAATTTATCATATCCTGTAAAAAAAAAAAAAGGGAAAAAAAAAAGAAATATCATCTGAAAATAAACCTCTTTGCACTGTTTATCAGGAATTTATTTTTAGTGTACAATATTGTGCGCAGCTAATTACTTTTAACTATTCCTGAAAGCTTTCAAAATCATTATGCAATTTTTTTTAAAATTGCATGCCCTAAAAGAAATGGAGAAAAAAAAATAAAAATTTACATTAAAAAAAACTTAGCTTTGTGTATGAGTAACAAAAGTGAAATGTTGGTACATAAAGAAGAATAGGTTAAGACAGAAGGTCAAAATAACCCATAATGGATTAGAAAGGAATTGATGGACATGGAAATATTGCAAACTTACTTTGTGAGTCCATTTTCCATGAGATCTCCTTCGTGAATAATGACAACATAGAGCAGGCGGAGAGTTGAGGTACCCGAGTTGCTGGTATTTGACTTGAGACCCAATAACCAGCGCACCAATAGCTTCATTGCCTGAACCTAAGTCAACAAGACCGATTTGCCACATTAAACGTCAATCTTTAGAAGTATAGCATAACTGTTACGGGTGTTAAGAGATCAAATGCTTGGGTTTCATTTTAGATATTATGTTCCATGTTAGACTTTTTTTCTGCAAAAGAATTTGATATGGTCAGGAGTGCAAAAAAGAGTACAATTCCAGTTGAGACATTTATCATTTATTTAGAAATTATACACGTGATGGATTCATAATCCAATTTTTTGGAGGATTGGAAGGGAAAAAAAGACTTCAACTCTTCTTAGAAGCTGTCTTTGCTTAAAGATTTTTAATATCTTAGAAGTGAAACCATTATTCCTAACTTACCAAAATATTTATGCTTTGGCATGTTTTATCCCCAAGGATAAGCTTGTTTAAAATGACATTTGAACAGATTAGAATGATCTCTAGACAGACTAGGTAACAACTAATAATTTCCACACTGCACCTTTGCCTGCGTTTCCTCCGACACCAGATGGTCTGGGCACCAAGACTCCTCAGTTGTCTCCCCTTGAGTCTGAAACAGTACACAGAGTTAATAAAAAAAAACTATACAATACATAGACTCAAAGAGTTATTTCAAATTGCACCAAGCTCAAGTTGAAATGTGTCTCATTCACTAAGCTCAAGAATAAAAGTATCTCATAAACCAGAGATCACCAGTGATCCATGTCATTTATCCCATAAAATAATAATTCTAAATAATACCACAGGGTATATTTGGACTTCATATTCAAAATCTATTATAATTATTGATATTGCAAAAGTGTTCAAACTAACCCTAGAGGCTATTTTTCATCTACTTGACTTGTACCAGTTGCAATTTCATGTAAGATATGATACCCTTTTTTCTTTCTTTTAAATATTGTTGAAAATATATACTACAGGAACTCTCAAGAAAACTAATGACAAGACATAACTTACCCTGTCCTTCATCAACAGTTCCTTAACGATATACTTTGAGACAATGCTTTTTATCTCATTTGGAAACAGGTCAGGGAATAGTTGAGCAATGTGGCCAAGGGAGACAATTGCTGTCAGATAGTTGGCATTCTCTGGATCAAGGGCACTTTGAATAGACTGAAAAATACAATTGAGATAAAACTTCTAAGTAAAATAATATCAGCAATTCTCAAGTAACAATATATATTTTATCGAGCACAAATTTCACCTACAAGCTGCATAGCAACAAATGTAAAAAGATTTTCAGTCATCATAATGGTAATATTTCATTGCCTTGATAAGACTGATCTGCTATTTGTTATTTCCCATCTTAAGAACAGCATGAGCGAGAAACCTACCTCAAAAATGTTAGCCACAGCCTGTTCTTTGTTGATGCATAGCGTGTTAATGCACCTCAGTGCATGCTTTGCTTGTCGAGGAGATCCAAACTTGGCCAGGTTGATCAACAATGGCACCAGAGAACTGGGGATGTCAACATCTTCAGCGATATTTTATTTTAGGCTTTAGAAATAACTTCAGCTTTTTAACTTCACAGATTTCAGAAAGAACAGGTAAAATGTGTTCAAGGGCATAATATGCTATTTTGCATGGTTATTTAAAATAAATATATTTCAAATCTGTTTAATTCCCAATGACTCAGATCTTGTTGCAAAATAATTTTTTTATAAATAAAGAACAAAATATTCCATTGTCTAAATCTTTATAAAGATAATCACACTTGGAAAAACTTACGAATAAACCTCTGGATGATCTATGTGAAGTTTTGTGCCAGTGTTTGTTAGAATCTGTAGTGCTAGATCACCTGTGGATTTAATAAAAATAATTACAATGAGAATACTAGGCATGAAAATCAAAAAAGAACCATAAGGTTGAGGGGCAATAATCATGCTTATCATTAAGTTCAAGGAGGACTTCTAAACCAAAATTCTTACTTATTTGCTATTTAAAAGTTCCTTACAACCTATTCAAAGGCATAACACTATTAAGGTATAGCTACAATTTTTAATGGTTTTAACATTTAAAAAAAAACATCAAAAGATTTCGATTATGAAATGGTTGCCTATAAAAGGGACCATAAAACCACTAACAGACATGTTCCATTATTTGACAAGATTCTTTCCCACCAAAGCATTATAAATTTCATTCACTTACTGATCACATCATCATCATTGCGCACAAAGGTGAGAAAATTTTCAAAGATCTCCACAGATTCAAAGTAGCTGGGAAAATAGTGGGACAATACCTGGAAGAGACATGTTTTGATTTAAGTTAATGGTAAACTAGTTCCAATCAAAGCTTAAGTTAAAAAATTTAAGTTAAGCAAAGAACAATAATTATGTTGAGAAGTTGTATAAGTGAAGTCAAAGCAGCTTGGAAAAGGATTTGTAGATATATTTTGTGAGAGTCAAAGATATTCTCCATTGCAGAAATTTATAACCTTTTAGCACATAGCCTAAATGGTTACGCAAGAATTCAGAGATAAAGATAACAATGAATAAATCTGGTAAATTCTGTTGATTGATGAAAGAATATAAACGCAGAGCGATAAGAGCTGCCAAGATTCAAAGCTGGTTTTCTTTATATGATTTCCTCCAACCTTATTCAAAAAAGTTTTTCAACAGGTTAATAACAGAATCGTACTACGAGACTGACTCTGTCCTTTCTTCCTAAAGTTCAAATAATCTGTTGGAAGCTCTTAACAAGAAAGCCCACCACTCTTTAAATCAAGAACAGATCCTTCTGGTAACCTTGTACCATTTCCTGTCCTTCATACTAACAAGCAACAGCTGAACGCCCTTCTGCTCAGCACCATCCACAGCAGCTTCCATCTCCTCCTGCACACCAGCCATCATCTCTGAGACTTCCAGCACTAAGTGGTCAATGGCTAACGAGTCTACCATCACAGGGGCTATGCGCTCCAGCAATGTCTTCACCAGCTGATACAATGCTCCAATAGCACCTGGGGCACAGCCAATCTTGCGGAGGATCTCTTTCTATAAATTCAAGAGGAGGGGTTACAATTAAAATTGTGACAACATGAAACATTGGTTAAAAAAAGTGAGTTAAATACTAGTATTATAGCTTACTGCCTCTCTCTTTTTTTTAGGACATGGTAGAGAGAGATATAGATGACTGGATTTTAATGTTTATGGGTTAATTTTCTTTATATGTCTTCACCTGATTCTTAAAACTATAGGTTCAATACAGCCTCATATATATAGTGACCATAATTAGAAGTAACTTGTTCAATATACTTTAGGACAACTGTCTACCTTATAGTCCAAGGTCACACCCACTGCATTCCAAAATCCAAACCATTAAATATTATTTGAAAATTTTTAAAACACTAACCACAATCTCCTCTGCTTTCTTGCAGGTACAAGATGGGCCAACCAATGTTTTAATCTGCAGGCGAAGACGGGCATCATCCTTGAGCATAATGTTGAACTTCTTCAGATATTCCTGAGGCTTCAATGTATCAGGGAATGTACCTGAGTGGGTGTGATGAGATATTTACATTAACGCATTAAAAATAAAAAAAATTCAGCCTTATTTTCACAACCCAATAACCTCATGGTTTAATGTGGATTTGCTAAAATGAAAAAATACCAAAATTTTGTACAACATACTGGCGAGTAATTGAAGTTAGAAAAATGGGTCCAAAATGACCAGATTACCAAAAAATGCTCTACAGTCATACAATTGGACCAATAAAATTGCCATTCACTCAAGGTATTTATAATGGCTGATTGCCTGAAATATTCTCACAAAAGGTTGGGTTTTTTTTTTTTTATTTCCTTGCAACAAGAATAAATTCACCGTAATCCTTGGATTTTCTGTCATCAATTATCTAAAAGTCTGATAACCTTTTTCTCCTAACAATGTATCATCAAAACTCGCTAAGACCACAAAGACATATGCCACTGGAAAGGACTTCCAGGTGAGTCAAAAAATTTTAAAGTATAGAAATATAGCACACAATTTTATTAAAAGAATTGGTGATACAGCCCATTCACTTGAAAGTTACTTACACCCATTAATTAGCAAGGAGGTGTGGACTGAAAAGGTAAAGCTATAAAGACTGAAAATCTGTGCTTATTGCAGGGTTGGTCTTTCACCACATTACCACCAGAACTTACAAGAGATTCTTCACGCATACATGGAAAATTGAGAGTAATAAAAAAGTCATTTTATTTTATAATTTTTAACCTAAAGTGAAGAACCAGAGATAATCCTTAAGACTTTTAAAGCATTGTTAAGCATATCATTCAAAAAAAAATTTTTTTTCAAAACTTACGGGAAAGTTGAGCTAGCTTGGGCATGATTGGGGGAGGACTGACTTCATTAGCTCTATCATGTGCATCAACAAGCTGGGCCATCAACTGACGGACACTGGAATTCAAATCAAAGAAATATTATGACATGTCAGGTAGCATGAGCAAATCAGGGAAAAGCCATTGAATTTCTAAGTAATTGGTTTTGCGGACAATGAAAAAGTACTTTTTTAACCATAAGGGCGGTGTGGAAAAATCACAATGATTAGTGTAATAGATGTAAAAAAAAAAAAAAAAAAAATAATAAAGGGTTTCAAAAGTTGTGTAATATTTTGATCATAGGTGCTATCTTAAAACAAGAAAAGGTGCCCAATGTCTTATGGTCATTAAATGAATACTGAGACAGAGCTGTCTTTGAATGAATATCTAAAAAAGGATAACATTGTGAAGGCTACTGAAATCCCTTATCAACAATTGAGTGAGTGCTATGCAAAGAGCAAGCAAGGGATACACCAATAAAGCAACCAGTTTCAGCATACTTCCAGAGAAAGAACAGCCACTGTAGCAAAGTTATATACGTACATGATGGAAGGAGACTTGGGTCTATATTTTGACGTAATGATTAACACTATCCTAACCTTTCAACTTCCTTGGTTTTTTTTTTTATACAGTTTCGATGTCCCAATTTTGAAATCTTGTAAGAAAATTTGCTTAAATTCAAGTTAGTTATTCAGAAAACATAAAGACTTTTTTCATCCTTCTCCCACCCCAAACCAATGAAAAATAAAAATGGATAATAGAAAATAAAAGGATTCTATTTCTATGCCCTGATTTATTTGTACAATATGCAAAGAGAAAATCTTAATAGCTTCAGATGCATCATCTAAATTAAAGCAAAATAAGTATGCTGAGGTATTAAAAATCATACAAATTTAAAAAGAATTAAATCTATCCTCCCCTTATGTTCATTTCAAATCTATGTTCAGTATGCATATAACAGCATTATTCCATTCTCTTTTGTATTCATATTTTAACAGCAAATAATGAAAAATACTCACTTATTTCTACATTTCAACATTTCCGAAAATGCTCTGGAGAAAAAGAAAATCACACTTGTCATTATTGTAAACCCTGTAAATGTTTGTAATTGATAATAAATACAGACCAAGAGCTTAAGTACCAGGCTTGTAATGCTTTTTCTTTTGTCAGATTTTAAAACTGAGGCAAAAGCTCTTGCAGTCAGGCTTTTGAAAAATATTCATAAAATGGTTAAAATTTGATTTGCAAAAATCAGCTTATGATCTATTTGATGAGTGTTTCTCAGTTTCTAATCTTAGACAGAGAATAATATTGTCAGAGGAGAATTTTCACCTTTTTCTTAAAAGATTTGTGTGGCAGACCTCAACACTAAGGAGTGCTTGTCCAACATACAGCCCGTGCCATTCTCATAAATTCACATCTCTTTCTGACAATGTCAACATTAACTAAGATTCGTGCTTAAAAAAAAAAAAAAAGAAGGAAACACTGATAGAACATAAGAAAAGTATTCCCTTAACTCACTTCACAGCATGATCATCCAATTGAATGTAGAGGCTCAGCAATTTCTTCATCCTCTCAGCAACTGGTTTTTGATATGGAACAAGATGTACATTGAGCATTCTTTCCACCAGCATTCTGTTGATAAATTAAGATAATATAAATTGATAGATATCCTAACAAATCGCTTTAAATCTTCTCTAAATATATAATCTTATGACAGAAACCTGCTACATTGCCGAAGTTTTCTAATTAATCTTAAAGTAACAGATTTTTTTCTAGTCAAAATTATACCTACATAGTTGAAAATGTATGGAACATTTCTCATATGATTCAGTGAATCAACATTTTCTTTTTTATTGAAATGAGCATAACTGAAATTGAATAAAATGAGCATAACTGAAGAGACTAGATTCTTAAATCTTTGGGAATCTTTTTCCTTTACTCCTTAGCCGCTTTAAACTCCAAAACATTCGTTTGAAGATACATACGCAAAATAGTACAGTATAACAAAGAAGGACAAAAATCCTTGCTATTATTAATAATTAAAAAAAAATAAAAATACCTATTAAGTGTAAGCGCAAGTAGGTCAGTATCCTTGCTAAAGAAAGATGAAAAAAAGGCGTTTATTTGTAAAAGATTACCTGTCTTCATTGGTGTTCTGGTAGTAGTGATGAAACACCTTATTTTTCACAAAACCCAGCCTCTCTACTAATTCAGCCTCAGGTGACTCCTTGTCCACAATATTAGCCTTGTACAAGGCACCTAGACCAAGCAGAGCTTCTCTTCGAATCTTGAACTGATGACAGAAACACAAAACTTAGTATCTAAGGAAAACATACAGCTCCAATAATAAAAAAAATAATTACAAAGTATATACAGCTGAGGATGCAAATCTGACCTTTATTTTCTAAGGCATGTTAGTGCAGAAAACTACCCTCATTATTCTTCACAAGAGTTCTTGAACTTCTCCTGTCCAGTCCATACCAAATCATTGATTTATTCTCTAACTTTGCTATGCTTAAAAAGCAAAAAGCAAAGTCATCACAAACAAGAGATAGTTCATGAGCAAAAAGTGTATTTTTCTATTATCTATGCTTTACCTTTTTGTCCAACGTTCGCTCTTTGACAAACTGTAGCATCTCAGAAGTCATTGATTTGGGTTCTTTTTTAGCAACAGCCAACAAACTGTTGACAACGTCAAGCCGCACTGATTCCTCTGGATCATGCTGGCGTACTTTGATTTGATCTTATAATTAAAAAAAAATATGCTCAACTTTTAAACAGGATATTAAAAGTCGCAAAAGCACAACATTGAAATGTTTGTTTCTAGCAGTGAGTACAAAGGTAAATTGTGATCATTTACACTATAACAGAGAAAAGAATCCTTGAATCCTTGGGCTTGAAGGAACTCACTACAGTTTTTGCATATTCAATCCCATTACAACAACTTTGATGCTATCCTATCTTATTGTAAACAAGGATTTGGTAGATTTTATCTTTTTCAGTCATTTTTTTTCTATATGTCAATGATGAGCAATGCCTACTAATCGAAAGATCATTCCTTAATACTGTAAACTTTTTTTTTTAACAGAATCCAAAAGCTTCTTACTCACCTAAAATGTCCTTGATCAAAGGAGGATGGTTGATGATAAAATGTTGCGTCTGTTGAATGCAAGTTGTCCTAATGGCAACACTGATGTCATTGAATCTGTAAAACAAGGTATATTCCTATGTAAGGTTGGACAAAATGGTTACTGAAGAGAAATGTATTAATAGTCAGATTTTCTGCACTTAAAAGAGATTCTTCACAGAACAATAGAATTATTCTGAGTGAAGCATTTTTTAAGCATAGCAAGGATTTCAATATCATATCAGAAATGAACCACAGTGACTTCTTTCAACAAACAATCTAACATCTCTATTTTTATTGTAAATTTATTTTTAAAAAAAGAAAAAAAAAATTTAAAAAAAACTCATTGTGGTACTGAAATTGTTTTCCAGCTGTATCAAATGAATCTTTCTCTGTTGAGAAATTTTAAAGAGCTATGCATCATAAAGGATAGACTTTTTCCTCACCTCCCTAAGAAACAGAGCCATAGAGCCTTATTATCTGATGCAAGGGTGGATTCCTTCTCAGAGAACATCTTTGCAAGAAGCTTGGTGACACTTTTGCGCTCACCTTCTTCATTGCTCTGAAAATTTCATATGACAGACATAATGCGGATGGCATAAAAAATAATCTAAGACCAACACAACACTGATAAAATACAGTCCACTTACATTATAATGCATAAATTTCTTAATATGACACGATATAGAGACAATCAAGCAAGGTAAAAAAGGGGGCTGGTTTCACTTTAAAAACAAAAAGTAGATCAAGCTACATGCATTAAATTTAAAAAAAAATTCTTTAAGTAAAGAGACAAAAGACATATGCGACTTGCAAAAAGATATGGCTATTTCCAGTGCTTTTTACTCAGCTAAATTGCAACTTTTTCATACTATCTCTATCCCATTCTGCAAACCTTAGTCTATATTTCAACTTTATCATGCTCCATTTCATTACACAGGGCTAAACCGACCCTGAAATAGCTGAGGAAAAGAGCACCTGCAACCGCTGAAGTTCTCGGGACTGGAAGCCTAGCTCCCCTGAAATTTCTTTTCCTACTTTTTAAAAGTAAATCTGAAGGAAAATAAGCCATCTTTCCAGCCCTACTTTTAGGATAACTGCACCTCACATTAAGCCTTGATTTTTTGTGTCACCAAAAGGGAAAAATACTTTTTAAAAAATTAATGAATAAAAGATTTAAAGAAGGTAGTCATTGCTCTCAAAAGTAAGCATTTCAACCTAAGGAAGGAAAATGCTCAGGTCTCATTACAGCAAAGTTAGTGTGGGTTTTAGATGAATGAAGAGATAAATGATTATTGTACTAATAGATTTTGTGTCAGTCTTAGATCAATATTGACAATAAGGATTATGTCGGATTTTATGTAATTTAAATCAATGTTAAAGTGACTGATAATCATCCCAAAGGATTTGAAGCAGAAACTATTTTTTATCTTAAAAGCTAAAAGCTTTAATATTCAAAAACCTATCTTGGTCAGTACACAATGATAAGTGTGTTATCATTGCTGATATACAATTATGCATATCTCTGATTCACCTCATGTAAAGTTAGAGATGCCAAATATTAACCAATTCACTCATAATTCCCTTTTGTAATAACCAAAGTCATAAAAGAAAGTACAACTAATGTGTAAGACTTCAAAACGATTGAGTATGCTTGAAGATGCTTTATCTAAATTGCAAATAAACAGAATTCTTACAAATGACAACCACATCTTATTTAATATAATGATGGAACAAAACAGCAAGTGGACCTTTTTTTTACACCCTGTAACCTTTTAAGAACCTTTAAGTGGCTGGTTTCATAATTATGTTATAGTATTGGTATTCAACTGAGCACAGATAGAGACCACTTAGATTATTATTCATTGTATACTGGGCTTGTAAAATATGTTCAAATAATCAATCATTAAGTAATTACTGAGAATTATTAAAGCCACTTTTGTTAAGAGCAAAACCAGTAAAAAATCTGCAACATTTCTATATTTTTTTCCTGCAGGCAATTTGAAATAATGTTCAACCACAGATCATACCTCTTTCATTTCAAAATAATTATTCAGGTTATGGTTGAAAATATGAATAAATAGATTATTATAAGAGCTGACACATTTACAAAATACCTTTAACTTGAATTCGAGCTGAGGGATGACAGCTAGTAATATAGAGGGTGCCACTTGATTGAGCTCGTAGATCAACTCATATATATGGCTTGATACTTCACTGTCGGCTTGTTTCCCCAGCATCAGCATATTGTTGAAGAACTGTAAAGGAAAAACAGATAGCATGACAAGCTTGGTTGGCTGGTGTAGAGAAAAGCCATGACCATCTTCCAGCAAACATCCAAGGCATGTGGTGAGATGTAAAGGCAAAGAATTTTCCATTTCAACTTTGAAACACTGACAATGCCTAGGCTAAAAAGTTTATACCATTAGAGAGCTAAAGTACATTTCATTATAGGGGGGTGTAAATTTATAATCTATTCAATTCCAATACAATTTTGTCATTACTCCTTAAGCAAATTATCAAATAAAACTTAGGTCTTTGTTTCAAGATCACAGAACTAAATTCTAGATATAAGCCTGTAAAATTTTCTATAAATCTGTATGTATATCTTTGCAATCATATTTTTGCTTTTCTTTACATATCAAAATGCGCTTAGCTATTTCTTTTTTTTTTTTTTTACTTTAATGAAAAATAAGACTCAATGGACTGTACCGTTTGTATGTATGGCTCGATGCTTGTTGACGTCCTTTTAATAAGATCTTTTGCCATGCCAAATGCTGCTTTCCTTTGAATCTGATATAAAATAAAAAAATATTCATCCATACTTTTACTTGCAAAAATTAAGCTTGAGAAATTCCATCCTACTGGCTATACTGAGTCAGTTGGCAAACATTCCAGTCTGCTACAGGTGGATAAAATTGTTAAACAATAACTCATAATTTCCATAAACTTGAAAAGATTTATTGTTTAACTCATAGGAAGGACATTGATCGGGATGAGAATTAGACACAAAATATTTTTTACCCAACTTTTGAAATCAGTCAATGCGAAGGGCAAAGGCAGGAGAAAACCTCCTTCCCCCCCTCCTCCAATCAAAGCAACATTTGATTGCAAAGAGGCATGTTCTTGTTACTAATTTGGCTGATTTCTTTTTTCTTTACTGAGAGTAAGAGGTTGAATGACCTCTTATAGCTTATATACAAAAGTGTCCCCAAATTGTTACTGCTTGCTGCATTTCCTTAGCTCAACTAAGAGGCACCTTAAAGTTTATTCATATCCTTATCTTATCTTTTCTTCCCAAATTTAAGTTGAATATGATGATAATAATTATCCATGAGGTCTAAATCTTCTCATTGACTCTACCTGGTCTTGTAAAAAGGAAAACAGCAATCTAACATTTAGATCTAGATTTATATCTATTTGCTTTCCAATGAAAAAAATACAATTAGATCTAGATTTAATCCAGCTCTATTTAGAATTTCCAACTGATCTTGATAATCGACTAAAGTAGATAATACATGTTGACGTAAAAAAAATGTCCAGTCATAAATTTCAGATAAGGAAATAGGAATAATCCTTTGTTGGAAATAATGAGATCTGTGTGGGAAGCTAGAACAAATCTTTACAGATGAATGAATGCGATGGCACCCATATCTTGGATGACTTCAACTTAAATACAAATCTCGATCCTGCAATCGAAAAAATGAAAGATAAATAAAAAGAAACGATATATTCTATCAGACATCTTTATACTTTTGCACAGAGTGATCCTCGATGACGGAAAAATGTAGCACACTGTAGAATTATCTTTTCACTTTTCCCGTACTTTGCATATGAGCGCAAAGCAAGTTCAACAATACAGATAAAAGTTACGGAATTCCATAAATTTACAGAAAATTTTTTATCCCTGAGTGATCAAAGCTTGATTTCATCACCTTGTTAGGATCAACCATGTTGACAAGAATAGCCTCCAACAGTTCTTGTGACACAAAATCAGCCTCAGTGATGAGAGGAGACATAATGTCCAGCATAAATGTTTTGACTTTGCTGGTATGTCTGTCACTGCAAGGTGAATCATGAGGAGAGCAATACTTAGTTTACGCATTAAACAAATATCTGATAATGCCATAATGCAGAATACAGAAAAAAAAAACATTATGACAATAGAAATAAAAATGCAAATGATATCAATACAAATAATGCCACAAGTTACAGTTAAGCTATAGTACCAGACTAATACAAAGAAATCTCAAACCCAATTTATCAAGCCCAGTCACACTAAACTGTTTTAAGAGTTGTAAGGCAAAATGAGACGAGCACCAATTTAAATCAAAATAATTGAGCAAAAACATGCCCCTCAAAAAAAAAAAAACAACCCCAAAATAAGGACCCTTACATAAACCAAGAATTCACTTTAGAAAGACAAAAATAAGATGAGAATGTTGCATAGAAATGATGTTGTTGAGGTTTATACAAGACCAACCTGACAACATCAAATTGGATGTCTTGTTTTGTTCTGAATCCCTCAATGTCTACACAAAATTTGATCCACAGGCTTATTTTTACCATAAAACAAACTTCTGCTCCATTGAAAACATGCAAATAAAAAATAAATCTACTTCAATCTACCATTTTAAGAATATCAAGACCTTTTTATTATTAAAGCCAGACACATGACATAATTTTGAGGCTTGATCAAACAAAAAGAGAGATTTCAGACTCTTTTGTAGTGGTGTATACTTACTTGATGATAGAGAAGAACAGCTTGAAAAGAGCACAAAAAATTTCATGACTTTCATCAAGTTCAATGCAGATGTTGAATGACTTGACCCATGATAAATTCTGAGGAAACATTTCAAATATTTTGTTGTTTCAACAAAAAACAATTTTGTTCTCCGATTGTTAAGAATTTGGGACCACTTGATTTTCAATATTGTGAAATTATTTGTGTCAAATTTTACAAACCTTAATGCTTTGTAAACTTTGGGAAATTAAATCCTTATCATTCTGTCTTGTTCATGTTCAGTTTTGATTTTTGTTCTCTTGCTTTTATTTTTTATTGAGGGCCTTTTCAAGTTAGCAAACACTAGTGTGTATCTCTCACAATAAACATAGAGGCTTTTTGATTTTCCTGTCCCACTCATGGCAACTAAGTTATATATTCCTCTCTTTGAACAATATGGAAAGAAAATGCCGTAGCTATCCTTAACTCTTTCCATGCCAAGTGGATTTCCACGTCTGTGCCAGAGCATTTTTTAATTTAAATAATAAACGGTACGGTACTTTCAATATTGCTATTATTTGATGTGACTATATACATAAATGTAGACATGTGATATATCAAAATGAAGGTAATAAACTTGACTACAATAACATACAATGCAAAAAGCAAATAGACTGAATGTATTGTGTGTACCAAGCAAGGAAAGAGAGAGAGAAAAAAAAATTTTTAATTTTATTTACAAAATTCTCATAAACCTCAATATGCAAAAGTCCCTCTGAGAGTAATCCATTAGGCTGCTAATAATCCAACAACAAGGCTATTCATTTATGTACAGTGTCCAATTTACAGCATAAAATTATCTCCTTTAGTTGCCTACCAGTTAGTCTTTGTTTACTCAGTTTGTTTACTTCGTTACCAAGTCATTCAGTGAAAAAATGTGAAAATAATTGACTAAAACGGCTTCTTTCTATTCATGTGGATATTTTCTGTTTTTTTCTAACCTTCTGTGAGAGTTATTGCCGTTTGGGAAGTGTATAAAAGTTAATCCTACTGAGATGTTGACAAAAAAAGAGACCTTGGTGAGATCGTCTATATATAGACGATTGGCACAGGCGTGGTAACCTAAATCGTCTATATATAGACGATTGGCATGGAAAGAGTTAAAAAGAAAAAAAACACTAGTTAACACTGTTCTCTTCAACAGGTTCTGTTTTAAATTATTTCAACAAGTTGCTAGTTTTAGCTCTGTCTAGAGGTATATCAATACCAGAATACCTCACCTCATGTGTTGGTCTATGAAATTTACAAAGAACTATCAACACAAGAGATGTATTCAACTAAAAATCTGTAAATTGAGCACTGAAAGTATAATAACATGTAAAGTATATCGTTATTAGCTAACTTCAACTATCCCTTTGTATTTATAAAACAATTTGCAAAAAGGTGGGGGGAAAATTGGCAGATTAGAGAAAAAAATTCTGTTAATTTGCATTTCTAGAAACTAACCCTGCAAATATTGAAGTAACGAAGAGAAGTTTGTATTATACTTTAAAAGCACATCAAAGTTGACAGGTGGGCTTTTAAGAGGAGGTCATTTGCAAGGTGAACTATGTAAAGGAGTTGTATTGATTTATGTGTATCCAATTTAATGTACCTTTAATAATCTTTTAATTGATAAACATAGTAGGGGCATTAAACTAAAGCAATTTATGCCAAAAAAAGAGGCGCAAAGAATGTTAAATACAGTTGTATTTATCGAGTCCTTTGTCCTGATGTACAAGTTGGTCACATTTTTTTTTGTTTGAGAAAATAGTAACTGACACTTTCATAGAACAAAAGTGGTTAATGTTTTATCCATATAAAATAAAAATTTGTTTGCAACAAAAAGAAGCATCTTTTAACTTCCATTTTAAGTAACAGTAAAATTCAAAACTCAAGTATGATCCAAATTTCTACTTATGACTTTTTGTAGGAATAGTTGCAGAGAAAGATATATAAAACATATGAAATAAATGAAATAAACAAAATAAAGAAAGGAAAGGAATGTTAATTTTTGCCAGAATCCAAGACAAAAGTAATGTCTGGAGGAAGAAAATATGGATTTTATATGATAAAATGGTGTATTCTGTAAAGGTGTAATGTTTCAAATGTACCTCCAAAAGATAGAAGTATCTTTTAAATGATGGTGCCTCAGGATCCTCTAGACCTCGTAATTGTTGAATAAAAAACATGAAAATTTCCTGGGGATAAAAAGAGAGGAGATTTCAATGAATATCAAACTTTACCTGGTCAAAGATATTTTAGCTTTTTATCATAAACCATAAAGCTCACAATATCTTTTTGAGACACAACGGCAACTAGGCTCAAGTCACTTAAAACTTTTGAGTTAAAGCCCACTGAAGAGAGCAAGTTGTTTCCTTACCTCAACACACTTTCAACACTCCTACTCTCACTTTTCTTTTTAGTTATCACATCATGCTTTTCAACCACCCTTTCCTCCCTTTCATATTCCTTAAAATGGGGAAAGGGAAGAAGAGGAAGCCCTGAGTTTTTCAAGGCTAGCCCATAACACCTAGATTAATGTCAGTACTGTGTAGAATTTGACAAGGGTGGAAATTGAAGATAATTGTTTCTAAAAAACAGTGTTTGCATTTATCATAATTTATCATTAAAGTAATTGCTTTTCCATCTATGTATTTTTAACCCTTAGTGCTAGATTGAAACTTTCACACATCAGTATGTTCTTAAACATTTTGCTAATAATCAAAATTCAAATGAATGTTCTTATTTCATAAATTTCATGTATTACCATGGAGAGAACAAGCAATAGGGGTCAGCAGGAAAAAAAAAATGCGTAAGTATTAAATTCCAAAACACAAGACAATGGAAGCTTTGGAAATTAAATTAAAAAAATCAAAATTTTAGATCCACCCCAGTCATGTTCTTAATGATCCAACTTATGGAAATGATTCAATGTCAAGCACTAATATTGAAAAAAATAGCTTTACTGATTGAATAAGTGTGTATTTTATAAGCCCAAAGAAAAACTGTGATGATGTTAAGGCTTGGAGGCTGGAAAAGACAATGTGTTACACAGAAGTGAGAAAAGTGTCCAGGAAAGGGATTAACCAGAGTCCCTCAACCAAACAGGTATGAAAAAATATTTAATTTGAAATTTTGAAGAGCATGGTAATATAACTCTCAAATGAAAAATTACTGGATAAATAACAAAATGTGGTACCTGGAAAAAACAAAAAAAAAAACAATCATATCTTGACTCTTTAAAGTAAAGACCAGGAATGTTGTATTGCATTGAAGCATTTCACTAAAATTAAAGAGAATCAAACCATACCATGCCTATACAAAGAGGATCAATTACAATACCCAGATTAAACTGATACATACAAAAAAAAATTATCTCCGAAGATTTGAAGCAAAAAATAAAAAAGGAGTACATCCTTTCAGCAGTGAGTAAAACAGGCCTCAGCGGTTCTTCATCCATATTTGATAACTCATATTTGAATATCAATGACTAAAAAAAAACCAAACTAAACCTTACTTTGATTTGGTCTGCCTCCTTGTAGGGAGCCTCTGGAGCAAAAACTCTAAAAACGTCAGCAATGCAGCAAGCAGTTAAAAGTCGGACATCTTTGTTATTGTGTTCCATATAAGTATCTGTTGCCAGGTGAAGAGCTAAGGGCGCATAACTGTCATTGTCATCCTGACCCATGTCTTGGAAAGCCCTAGCAAGAACCTGAAATAACAGTGTGTGATGATTATCAAAAAACCAGATCAATCCCTCCATTGAATTTAATAGCTGGATTCTGAAAATGAATTATAGCACTTTGATCTATAGACTAAACCAGAGATTTAGAGCAACATAAACAAGAGAAACAGCACTTGATATCAATCCCTTGACAAGCATGCTCATAAATGATATGGTAATAAATTAAAACAATATTACAAGGATTCAGGACTCAAAAGTCAATACTATTACTATCCAAAAAATATTGGGATCACAAAGATGCCCTGTCATTTAAAAAAAAAGGAAAGCAAACCTTTAATCGTCGAATAAGTTCATCTTTTCCAACATCTTCTGACAGTTCCTTGCAACCAGGAGGGTACACAATCTTGGAATGCTGAATATTTTTTGCCATCTCAGTAAATTTACTGAATAGGCCTGGAAAAAAAACAGAGACAGATGATGCAGGTTTGAAGTAAACATCAAATCTTTTCATGATTATAAAAGAGGTGTGAAGTATAGGTAATATATCATAGGACAGATGTGGATCTATCATAACTTGATTTACAATATAGGCCTAAAATTTGTCTTATTCATTGAAATATTTTACATGTTAGAATTTTCATTTTTGTCAGTTGAGTTTCATACACTGCCATTGAGACTCCATTCTCACAAACAATCAATCTATAGATAGGCTCATTAAGATATAATTTGAATTTATGTTCCCTTCTTTCTCAAAGCAACGAAAAAATATTTAAATCAATTTCATTAACTGATTAGGTCTTAGTGCATAATGAATCCACAATGTGAAAAAAAATATAAAAAGGTAAATCTGAAGAACTTAAGACATAATGATAACTTATAAAAAGACATATTACTAGAGAGATCTAGTTTATAATAGTTTAAGGAGACAGTCCATCATCTATGTGAGACTGTCAATGAGAAATTTAGCACCATGAACTCATGACATGTCAAGAAACCATCTAGAGATCTAGATTAGATTTAGGTAAAACTCTCCATTCGTCTCATGTCAAATTTAAATTCCCTGATCAAAATTACGATGATTTGGAATGGCAACTTCGAACAATATTATATCCAACTTTTAAGCTTAGCTGCGCTTGCAGATGACAGTTTACTTTACAATGAATTTAGATCTACATCTTCATTTTTAAAAAAAGAATAAAATTGTCCTGAAAACAAGGATTGGAATTAAAAATTATTAATGAAATTAAAAAAAAAAACACTTAAATCTTGATCAATCTAGATCTAGATCTATAGATCTACCTATTTGATACTATATTTAGATCTATCTAATCTAAGTCTAGATATAACGTTAACGTTTTTAATAATACTAGGCCTACCTTAAACTGGAACCTGTACTGTAATTGAGTGTTGCAAGACAGATAACCCCGTTTAAAACTAAAATCACTATTCCTTCCAGTATGAACCGGTTGAAAGGCTCAAAAGAGCAAGGGGAGATAACAGTAGGAATGGCGACACTATTGGTCGATTTCTGGTCGTGCTTTGGATCTACATTAGCATGCAGACAGCCTGCCTGGTCTTTGGCTCTTCACTAGGCGGAGTAAGACAAGGGCACCAGGGGAGCGAACCCATTGTAAAATTTTTTACTTGTTAGTCCTTACAAAATTATTGTTTATTTCATGTTAACTTACAATAGATGGAACATTCACATGAAAATTTGCGAAGTAAAATATGTTGCTAGTGATCAGGAAAAACAGCAGTTGGGGACAACAACGCTATGTCAGTGATAAGTATCACAAAGAGAGCTGAAGCCATCACAACGAGTCGAAAACTAAGAATAACGCACTTAGCCAACAAAAATTATCTTTTATGAGGATATAAATGATCATAATGCAATCAGCAAATGATATTGACTTACCTACAACTTCGGTGTAAAATATAACTCCTTCACAGCACAAGTGTGTATGTCAATCACTTCAACAAACGTAAATATTTGTGAAAATGTGTAAACGAGAATCAACCATGATAGAAACTCTTGGCAGGAAATCGCGCGCATGTCAAGACCGCAGCGACCATACCCGGTTCCTGATTGGTTGTTTTTAGCTGGTTCTCCTCGCTCTCTTAGCTTTCTTCTATCCAGGTGCGAAATTACAAACCTGTGATAGTTGATAAACATGATCAATATTTTGTCTCCTTTAAATGTTTTTTGTTCGTTCGAGCCATATAAACACATATAAAGAGTGTCTTAAAGCCTTATTTTGTGTTCATGCGTATATAGATCTAAGCTAAACTTAGATCTACATCAGAAGCGTAAACATACGCCTATACAACTACACGTTTTTCTAGTTGTATTTTAATCTCTTTTGGTTTTACAGATCTTAATAAATAGTTATTGTTGTGTTATTACATTATAATGCACATAGTAATAATAATTATAATAATAATAATTATTATTATTATTATTATTATTATTATTATTATTATTATTATTATTATTATTATTATTAACATTATCACTATATCATGATCATCCCCGTCATCATCCT
The DNA here is from genome assembly GCA_033675545.1 of Elysia crispata. Classification (NCBI taxonomy): domain Eukaryota; kingdom Metazoa; phylum Mollusca; class Gastropoda; family Plakobranchidae; genus Elysia; species Elysia crispata. The sequence goes on from JAWDGP010006599.1 coordinate 519,549, forward strand.
TATCAAAATCATCGGCATCGTTGCTGTTCTTGCTGGAATGTGTGTGTGTGTGTGTGTGTGTTTACCATAAAGAATTTTGTTTTAATCAATTGGAAGGTAACCTATAACCCATCTCTTTCCAGATGCTGCACGAATTCTAATTTTCCATTTTAAATAGATCTAGATCTAACAAAATCTACTTTCGCATATAAAATTGATGAATTTTTAATATTTTTTACTACTACTACTACTACTACTACTACTACTACTACTACTACTACTACTACTACTACTACTACTACTACTACTACTATTTCTGTTACTACTACTACTACTACTACTACTACTACTACTACTACTACTACTACTACTACTACTACTACTACTACTACTACTACTGCTGCTGCTACTACTACTACTACTTCTACTACTACTATTACTACTACTAATACTACTACTTCTACTTCTACAACTACAACAACTACTACTACTACTACTACTACTACTACTACTACTACTACTACTACTACTACTACTACTACTACTACTCCTACTACTACTACTACTTCTACTATTTCTGTTACTACTAGTACTACTACTGCTACTACTACTACTACTACTACTACTACTACTACTACTACTACTACTACTACTACTACTACTACTACTACTACTACTACTACTACTACTACTACTACTACTACTACTACTACTGCTGCTGCTGCTGCTGCTACTGCTGCTACTACTACTACTACTACTACTACTACTACTACTACTACTACTACTACTACTACTATTGCTGCTGCTCCCACGACTTCAACTACCACTACCACCACCACCACCACCACCACTACTACAACTACTACTACTACCACCATGACCACTACAACCACTACGACAACTCATCCGCTGCTGCATATACCACCATCACTTCTTCTGTGGCTGCTGCTATCATCACTAGTAATTTCACTACCATAACTACTACTACTACTACTACTACCACTACTACTACTACTACTACTACTACTACTACTACTACTACTACTACTACTACTACTACTACTACTACTACTACTACTACTACTACTACTACTACTACTACTACTACTACTACTACCACTACTACTACTAGTCTAATACTAATGCTACTACTACTACAACTACTAGTCTAATACTAATGCTACTACTACTACTACTACTACTACTACTACTACTACTACTACTACTACTACTACTACTACTACTACTGTTGCTGCTGCTGCTGCTACTACTGCTACTGCTATTCCTGCTGCTGCTGCTGCTACATTGCTACTATTTCTGCAACTATGAGACAACAAAAATAATCTTGAATAGTAATAGAACGTGTGAGAGAAAAACTGATTGTGGTAGCGGCTTACTTTCATTATTTTAGTTCAGATTAATTGCACTTCTTATAGCTTATGTTTTTGCTTCTTCTTTTTTTTAATTTTAGTTTGTTTTGTTGCTCAAAATAAATTTCTGAGTCATAATTTGGATTTTTTTTTTTATGTTTTACTTTTTCCTCAGCATCAGTTAAAATTCCCTTACACCCCTTTTAGACATACAGAAACCCCCAGCGGAATCAGCTCTTTGCAGTAAGGATGGGCACTGGAGTCCAGAATCGTAAAACTGCTCCGAATCTATGAATTGGCGATTCCGATTCCGATTCCGATTCTGGGAATGAACGGTAACCGCGAAAACAACACTGTATATTGATTGCTTACCTCTGTTCGTTCGGAATTCTTGAAGAGCTCCATGGCCCATGCAGGATTGCTTGACTTTCTTAGTTTTTTTTTGTTTTGTGTGTGTGTGTGTGTGCGTGCGTGTGTGTGTGTGTGCTTGCTTCGTTTCTTTTGAGTTTAGGTTAATTTTTTTTTTCGTGTATGTATGCTTGTTTCAAAATTTGTTTTCATGGTCATGGAATCACTGTTGCGTGCTGCTTTAGTGCAAAGTCGTTTATTATGTTTTTCAACGCACTGACATATCAAATTGACACAAGAAACTCGATGTTACGCATTGGACACTAGAATAGAGTTAATCTAGGCCGTAGTACAGGTAATTTTGTGGACCCTAGAGTGTTTAAATGACCTAAGAAACCATCAACATCAGTTAAGGCGGGTTATCTTTAATTTCCTGTCTCCCACAGCCAGTCATAAATAAGCTTTCTTCCTTCCCCAATCCTCGACCCGATCCGCGCCAAGCGGATACCAACCATTTCTTTAAGGGGAACTAGTGTTCTTCCTCAACATTGTACGAGTGACAAGGGAGGTAAAATCCGCTATCCTCCTCCCCTCCCCCTTCCTTTACCCCTTTCCAACCTTCTCAATGACATCGCGTGTCACGCATCCTCCGTCGTGCCTACCTGACTTTCGTTATGCCCGAGCCAGCGTCCCAGATCCGCTCAAAATCAGAATCAGAATCGGAGAATCGGAGTCAAAAATCACAGACCCATCGATTCGAGTTGGCGATTCTCATAATCGGAGATTGCGATTCTCAAAATCGATTCTGCCCTTCTCAACTTTGAGGGACGACGTGTCAACCGTCATCTCGATACAAAACTAGCCCCTTTAGAATAACTCTTCCATATCCCAAATCATTCTCACTTACTCTTTTTCCTTGAAATGCAATAAGAGTAGTTGGCTAATTACATGTATGTAGAATCCAAATCTATCTATAGATATTTTCTAAAATTCATTATCAAGTAGGTTAAAAAATAAATGCGCAGCCAGCCATGAATTTCCGAAAAGCTGCACGATTACGCACTTTTTTGCAAGAACCGCAAGTCTCCTATATTATGCGTTTAAAAAGATTTTAAAATAAATTTAGGAAATACATTAGTCGATTTTTCCTATTGCACGCAGAGCTAGAAAATCATCTAACACTTTTTATGCCTTTTTTATATTTTGGATTAACACACTTTTTCTTTTCCGCCTCCCATCTACAGGAACCAGAGCCTATTGTTAATATACTAATCAAGCAGTCAGGTGCGCGGCTCTTTAGCGTAAGCGATCAGCATGACCTCTAGGATGAAATAATTATGCGAAACCTAGAAGGATATTCAGGAATTAGGAGGATATAACGTAAACCACTTGAGATACGCTATTGCACTGTAAATTGCAGAAAAAAAAAAAAAAAAGACGATTATTAAACATTATGAAAGAAGAAAGCAGAAAGAACGCAAAAATCGAGAAGTAATGAACGCCAGTTGAAACAATGAGTGTCCACCAATCAACATCTTTATCAACGGGAATAAACTTAAGCAAAGGGATCCGTTCAAATAGGCCTACTTGGATACTTTAGTATCGAGCGATGGACGCAACAACGCTGAAATTGCATCAAGAATAGCGCAAGCAAAAACGAGTCTCCCGAGAATGAAATCGTGGCTGACAGCTAAATAAATCCCCATTCATACAAAAAGAAGAGCCTGGGCTGCTATATTGAACCCATTCTGATGTATTGATACGAGGCCTGGACAATTTCAAAACTGTCACTTTTTAGATTTCACTAAGAGTTACGATGAGCTCTGCTTTACAATGTAACGTTTAATAGTGCTGATGCTATTTCTGCCAATGCTCGTGTGTTAAAAAATTTTTTTGAAGTTAGGGAGAAAAAAAAAAGATTGCACTAAATGTTGTTCAAGGAAATGGATAATATTCGATTAGCAATATTTCAGACGTCTTTGGAATGTGCCTATCTTGGATTAATAAAGCAGCAAAATACTTTGTTGAAAAGCATGATGGATCTAGCTCATAAACCTAAAAATCTTATAATCAGCCTGTATCCTGTCCAACCTTCTATGAAATAGTCATAAGACCCAACTTATATTTATTGGGTTAGGTTTAAAAGCCTAGAAAGGTCCTTAAAGGGGTTCCAAATCAGTGAACACCAATAAGAAAAATTGGCCAGTTATGTATATAATATAGAATCCAAACGTTTTACAATGTCTTTTTTTTTACGTTCATCAATGCACTTTTTGCGGGAATCGCAAGTCTTCTTATAATAGCGTTTTAAAAGATATTAAAATAGATATGGAAAATACAGAATTAGTTGATTTCCCCTAATGCAAATAGTGCTGTTGCGGCGTTTCAGGGATTATAAGCCAGGCAGAACACTTAGAAAGTCATTCGTCCTTTGCCATACGCCATGCATCACTGGCCGATAGTGAACATACTATGAAATGAGAGGACCACAGGTTACTGAGGACACTCACCTTATTTTATGGAGATGACTGTCACACAGTAATCCATATTCCACACGCCGCACGCAGTGAGGCACAAGCAGCCGAAACAATCTGTCACACGAAACAGTTCCTTGTTGAATTTTATTAATAGCTCGCCGCTGACCCCGCCGCCAAGGTCATGTGACGTCATCCAAACGTCGTGCGCCCCTTCTTGCAAGTCCCTCGCAATGTAATACCCTTGTTCATAAATTTTGTGTTCCTTTCGCCATTGTTAATACGTATCAGCCTATTTCAACCTACTAGTTTTCCGTATCAAAGCTTCTTTATTTTAATTTTTCAACTACAGCTTCAAGGATCAACCTGTCTGTTGATGGTAAGAAAAAACTAATAACTTTTTGCCTTAAACGGTTCTTTTTATATAAATTTCTTGATGAATTGTATCAATTTTACTGTTAAAAACAAAGACTGATGACCGCAATTTACACGTCATCGCTAATTCTGTGGTAGATAACTCCGCATGAAGTATAAACATTGAGTGCCTTCCTTTTTTCTGTTTCGTCGTCTGCCATGCCGCTGATATTGCACATGGAAGTTTCTGTGTGACATCGACAAGTGACTAAGTCATACGGGATATAACTTTTTATCGTTGAACGAGCTACGCGTGACGTCAGTCTTTAATTTCGCCTTCCTCTCATAATGGCCTACGGAAATTGAAAAATGTAACAAGTAGTTTGTGCTATGGCGCATGGCGTAAGAATTTTTCTAAGTGACGCCTGGTTAAGGCTTGCGTACACATTTTAAAAATTCCGCTATGCTGCGACATCACATTGCATTATACATGTAAACATGACTGCTCAGAATCGGAGGAGCAAGACACAGAGGTCTTTGGCAGCCTGAAGTACCTATAGGGTACAGTTGAAGTAAAGATTTCTGTCTTAGGTCCTGTTTGAAGCATGTTTTCTGCCATCAATTATTAACCTGCTCCAAACATGCAGCTGCTCGCTTTTCATTACGGCAGACTGTAGGCTGTACACGCTGACAAAATGATCATCATACTTTTATTACTATTTGTCCACTCCCGGGTAGGACAAATTTGTAGAAAGAAAATGCGATGGAGAGAGAGGAAATTCAGGTTACAGTGACATTCTAAGCTAGATAGTGCCTTGTGACGAAGTAATGGCTTTGTTAATATTTCATGATTGAGTAGGCCTAAATATACATCCATGTGCAGTTCATGAAAAATATTAAATTGAAACTATCATTTTTAATTTTAAATGCACCTTTGTTTGGGACAAACAGAATTTCACAATAGCCGAAATCATAATACCATTTTCCTGCGAGGCTAGTGGCGAGCTCGGACTACCACTCACGCCACAGTGAAAGCATTAACCCCGCGTGGCGCGTTTACTAGCTTTATGGTCAATCGGCCTAGGAAAACAAGCTGCAGAATACCATAAAACAACAACGTTCGCCTATTCAGAGCCATATCAATTTAGAGGATGATGAAGATGAAGAACACGGAGACCCTCGGTTAAAAATAAAAGTCGCCACGCGTTACCATCGCCACGATAACCATAAGAATATTTTTTTTTAAATCGTGACTTAATCATTTGCCTATGTTATGAGTACTAAGACCCAATTATTTTCAATCTAAGGTTCCAAAATAATAATTGAAAATCTGTGTTTCATGATTGTATCAGTAATCTCCTTTTTTGTTCAAACATTAAGCCTGCGAATCAGTGAAACTTATCATATCAGAGCATCCAAGCTACAAAGACTGAAGTAGGCATAAAGTGAATAAAAATGGTCCACAGTACGTGATAGGCACATCACGGGATTTAGCGTGTCGGATGCAGTATTATCTGGCATTTTATAGGAGAAGAAACATCGGCCATTTTGTACGAAAAACGGGAAGTAGTTTCAACGAAAACAAACGTCTTACTAAACACTGAAATGGCCCGACCCAATGTTCGCTACGAAGTAGTGAGTAAAATAAAAGATTGCGCAGTCGAAACATACGTGATGAGATAAAATGAAAAACATATTTGAGTGAAATCTCATCCAATGTAGATATCTAGGCCTAGATCTAGATCTATTTAGATTCTGTTGCCTAGATCCAATCTAGATTCTAGATCTAGATCTAGATCTCGGTCTCTATATTATTTCTAGATCTATGAGCTTTAGACTTGAATTCTCTGTGTACTACCAGAGCCTAGCGAACTAGATATATATAGTAGATATAGAATGTAGATATTATCTGCTAGGTTTAAATATTTTTATACTTTTATTCTTTTTCCATTCTAAACCTATTTCACTTCGAAATATACGCAAAATTGTGTATGTAATTGTCTTTCTAAGTTTTAATAAAGTACTTAAGTAGGGCCTACAATAATAGAGATCAAGAATCTATTATAGACTTAGATTCTAGATTGGAGAAGAGTTCCTTTTAGGTACGGACTTATTTACACACCAAAGAGGGCTTCGTTTGCTCAAGACCATAGAAAAAGATATAACTGTACAAAAAAAGAGGTCTTTGCCGACTCTTAGGCTAATGACTAACGTAAGTTTAAATCATTTTATAACACTAAGTTCCAAGTAAGAAACACACAATAGGGCTGCTACTTTTTCTTCTATGTAAAAAACCGTCTGTAGTCTGTACCTAAAAGGAACTCTTTCCCTAGATTATATGGAATTACAAAATAGAAAATTTAAAATCTCAACTGTGCAAATTCTGAAAATTATTTGTAATTTAGTTGAGACAGAAGGACTTCCAAATGGGTAGGCCTATAGGAACTTCTATCTTACTAAAGAGGACTTGTTTTGATCAAACCATCTAGCAATAAGAATGGGCTTACTTATTATTTTATTAATGCCTCAATTAAGTGTGAATCGTTTTCTAACAAAGAATTACCAATGAAAAAAACTATGGGATCATATCATGTACCCAATCGGAGTCCTACAGTTGAGATAAATTAAACTCTAATAAATAAATATAATCCATCTCAGATAACTATCACTAGCCATTTATAAAAGAAAATCATATTATGGCTTTAATACATTTTACTCATCTATTTGTTAAAGGAAAAATAATCCATATCTTTTACGGACTTTCATTTTGTTCCCAAGAAACAAAATTAATCATTAATACAAGTTCCTACTTTATCAGTTCATGATTTATTCTGAATTCTATTTAATTAGAATTTTCTGGTTATCCACTGTCCTTACACCTCACAAAGATTTAGTTTGCACTTCATTATGTCGTATGAGTTTTGGACTTACTAAGAAAAATCCATATACACATGATTATTTAAATTCTCTACACACCGTACCATCAAGTTGATCAAGAGACTTCATTGATGAATATGCCTAGATTTAGACTCCTTGACATAAGAAGATAATTTTTGTCTGGAATTTTATCAATTTCCATTGATTCTCAATTTGAGTTTCTTTAGAACATATGTTTGCTGAGTGGGCTGAAAAAACAATATTCAATTAATGACTGTAACAATTGAGGTAGCAGTAGCTACTGTTTTGTTTTAATAACAATAACTGCATAATGATCCAAATGACAAAAACTTGAATAAGGCAAAAAAAAAAACAAAAACAACCATTTATTAGCAATTTAAACTTTTTGAGGTGCATTGTTTGCATCTTCATATATAGTTTGCAAACTTCACAATTAAATTTTCATGAATGATTTAAGTTGGTTCATTAGCAAAAATAGCATCTAACCAATATAGTTTTACCAGCTTCAGAGAATTGCTTATTAAGGGTGCAATGCTTTTGATTATTTTTAATTTGATAAAACCAAAATAACTTTTTTTTAACTTTCAAAAGTGAAGTAAATGCTACTTAAATTGACTAATTATTTTGCCTCCCTTGAAATCTTTTAAGGGTCCTATATGTTTGGTATAATATTCATTGGTTGATGGATGTGAAAAGATTCAAGGAGTCTGCAGCACAAATATATGTGCATTTATTATAAAACTAATACTGAGTACTAGTGAGAGTTTTCATGTCATTTGGGGTATGCTCATTCTAATCTATCTTTACAGCTACCTTCTGAAGAGCAAAGTGTGCCTGCTGAGCCTGTAGCTATGGCTATGGTTGTTCCCCCTCCTGGCTACTCTGAGAATGCTGTTTTAGAGCAAGAAGGAGGTGAGCTTGAGCCTCTACATTATATGTGTTGAAAAAAAAAAATGGGGCAAAAAAGGTAGATTATTGTCTTTATTGTTTATTTTCCCTTGTATTCTATGATTTCCTAATGAAATTAGGGAACTGCGACAAGGTAAATACTGTTTGCCTGAAACTTTGATAGTTTCATGAAGAATTACTCAAGTCAATCTTACAGAATGTGGTATTTTAAATGATTCCTAGTCCAAAACGTCAAGTTCTTTTTTTTAGGTTAATATATTATCTTTTAAAAGAGGCAAATCTTCTGGTATTGCTGAGTAAAAAATCTGGAGATCCATTATTAATTGTAGAGTTTCAGTCAAGAAATTTTTTTATGGCTAATCTAGTGGAAGAAAATGTTTCATCTTTCAAGCCATTTTAAAATCTTTTTGGTTCTTTACACCAGATGTTCCAGCATATGGCCCAGCTAAGTTGCCTAATTATGAGCAGGCCACAACCTTACCTTCATATGAAGAGGCAGAGAGAACAAAAGAGCAAGATGCAGCTAATGCAGTCTCGGACTGTGAGAATGGAAGGGTTAGTACACCTAAACAGAATGAAGACATGATTTTCAAGGCTATGTAGTCCATATCTGGTAAAGAATTATTTGGCAGAAAAGCAAATTTCAAATTATATAAAAACTTTTTTACTGTAGCAAGTCATTTTTATGCATATGTAAATCAAATTTCCTTAAAATATTATCATTATTTCTCTGATACTCTGATTTTGCACAGCTATCTGATGGAATATCGGAAATGACTATTGGTACTGATGGGATGTTTATCTGCACTTTCTTGAGTAAGCCAAATGCATTTATTCCTTGTTAATATTCAGTAACATTTTGTTTTGTACCAAGTACATGTTTATCTTCTTACCAGAATAGAGAGCTCTGTCTTTCTAGTAAAAGTTATGTCCAAGGTTAATTCTTTTTTTTTTATCAATATCATTAATAAATTACACCATTATTTGTAAAGAAGCATTGCATAATTCACTCTCTCTATAACTCTAGGCTATTACTAACGTAAAAAAGATGCTTGCTATGTTTTTTTTATGTTTTTGCACAAAATGCTCCTTATTTTTCTCAGAAATTACTGACAATCCATTGATTGTCAGTAATTTCCATGTCTATTGGTAAGGAGCTGTATAAAACAATTATATTGAAAGAATCATATCCCCTAGGTTTAATGTAAATTTTATGGCATTCACACTACAAGGTTTGATTTTAATAAAGGTAAGCAAAGATATAATCCCATGAAAGTGAAACTAAGATTTAAACTGTTACGTCCAGCTTATTTAAAACTGTTGAAATGAAAAGTCTATGATTAATCGGATTATCATGAAGATTGTAATATACAGACATCATGTTGATGCTTATGAAAGCAACTGATTCAAAGACATTGATCTGCAGTTATTTGGCTGCATTTCAACCTACCTTCATCTAAAATCAGCATGCTAGATTTTCACTTCTATTTGGACCAAAGACTTTAACTTATTGTCACAGGCTTTTATATACGGTGTACTTAAAGGTAGACCACAATACACATTATTATTGCTCTCAATCCTGTTTTATGCAAAATAAGAAACAATTGCTTTAAGTTGTAATGGTTTTATTTGAAAAAAAAAAAAAAAGCACCAATGCCGAGCATGCAAAAGGTTTCAAAAAAAGTAAGTGAGTTAAACTGTATTACTTTATTAGGCAACAGTTCTGAATAACTTGCTCAGTAAATACATCCTTGGTTCATTTCATTTTAGTTAAAAAAAAGTTACTGTTCGATGTAATATCATTTTAAGGTTTCATAGTTGCACAAAAAAAATATGTTCTAGCTACACTTCATTAAGTAAGCTTTTTTAAACCATTAGCAATATTTTACCTTACTCAGTACTGCAGTCAGTATGTCTCTGTAAACCAAATAAGTCAATAATTGAATGGTTTTGTTGTGTTGATGGGATGATGGGGGTGGTGATTGTCAAAGATTCCATTTATGAGAAATTAACCATTAATTGTGGATGGCCATATTTCCATATCCCTATCTTGTTCAGTCTATCAAATGTTTTTATCAAATTGTGGTATTTTAACTCTTAAAACGTGATCAGCCACTGCCAGCAGCCATTACATATTCATTTATGCAAGTGGCTACTACCAACTGCCAGTAATTTCAAATGGTTTTATGATAACCCTACCAAACTAAATTGTGAAAGTAATCTCTTCTTATAATGGAAGAAGACTTTTGACAATGTTAACATCTGGGAAATGGAAAGTAAAGTGCGTCTTATGATTTATGTGGAGAAAGAAAGTCAGTGGGCAGTAAGCAGCACTCTTTTTTCTTACTTTTTTGCTTCCAGATAGATACATAATATAAAAGTGTCTTGCATAGTCATTTTTAATCCAATTTCAATAAAATTTTGTCAGTTGAAATGTATTGAATTGTTATAAAAAGAACAGCTCGGCTGTCATTGTTAATTTTAAAAAAAATTTTTACCCCCTATGATTATAAGAATTTAATTACATTGTTGCGCCACAAAGTTATTTCTGTCCTTTTTAGATCAATAATTTTCTATTCAATTTTCATTTTGTTCACAAAAACTTTTGCATTTTATTGAAGCTCATTGTAAGACCTTTCATATGGTATGAAATTCGTCCTGGACATCTTTTAAAATTTCTAATTCCAGCATAGGGATACTAAAAAGGGTATATAAAAATCTTTGGGCAAAATAGTATACAGCCAAGCCCCACATAAAATTCTGCATTTTAAAAGTCAAGATTTATACTGATAAAAAAAAAAACTCAACAAAATCATAACTCTTACGATTTTTTAAATTATGCTGCTATTCAGCTTTGATTGCAGCTATAGTCAATTAGGATGCTTTTTTATATAAGCGACATATTCAAATTTGTACATTTTATAAGTTCTTCTATTCCATTGTTATTGCTTTTTTACTACCTAATAAATTTTCATAATGCAGGGGAAGTAATAATGGAAAATAAGTTGCATAGTCAGTTGCATAGTTGAAGTTATTTTTTTTAAGGCTACATTTTTTTAAAATTCAGTGACAAAAAATGTAAAATATACATGCAAATTTAAACTAAATCAGAGTAAATATGACTTAAAATCACTGTGGAAAAGAAATATATAAGTATTTAAAGAATTCCACTAGTAAAAATGTCATTCAATGTTTCATTTTCATTTATGAAAACCTAGTACATCTTCATGATTTGTAAAAATGGCTTTACCTTCCAAAGGCATTGGCTAAAGTTATATTATTGTGGTCTCTTTCACCAGTCTCATTCATCTTCACCTGGATTGGATTCTTGCTGTCCTTGTGCTTGTCAAACACAGTTGCTGGTAGATGTGGTGCACTCTCTGGACTTGGTCTCTCCATTGTTAAATGGGTGGTCATCGCTAGGGTATGCTTTGGTTTCTCAATAGTCAGTTGTTGTTTTTTTTGGAGTGGTCAATATTAATGACAGTTTTTAATGTCAAATTCCTTGGATTGTAATGAAAAGTTCTGTGGATTTTTATTTTCGGAATCATCAGTTGATTCAGTTTTTGATTGTCACAAAAATTCTTAACAGTGCCAACTGAAAGTTATATGATGTAATCAAAGTTCATTTTTTTATTAAATGCATGATCAGTCTATTGTGTGTCTCATGGCAATACAGAAATTTTTTTGAAAATTGCTTAAAATATATCTTGCTACAAGGTTCCAAACATAATAAAGTTCATGATTTCTTTTTTCTCAACCTTCACATACAGAATAATGATAATGAATCAAACATAAGTCCAAAAATAACACCAACTATAGTAGAGATCAACGTATCTGCTTTTTTTATGTCAAAAATTTACCTTTATCAAACAAAGATGGCCACAAAAACTTCATAAAATGAACTTGAATGCCTCATTTTGTAAGGCCTAAAACCCAGATAAGAAAAAATAAATAGGGTGTGAGATAGAAACACTAGAATTTTTTACTTCTTACTTTCAACATTGAAAGTACCAATAAACATCAATCGACAAGTGTGATGTACTAAAGTGGATCAACCAAGACACGGCTGCTCGTTTCGAGCTAAAATCTAACTTTTAGGGGTCAAGAGTGCAAAGTGATTTATCACCAATGGGGTGCAGGGTCAGCATATGAGATAACCGTATCGGGAGGGATGGGCGAAAGCTTGCGAAGTTACCGTGACAGGGTCAGCTGCACTGCCACATTAATCGTGCTTGCCCACTGACCTAGTACAGGATTTTGTTGATATTAGTTGTTTTTCAACCTTTGTTTACAAACGCTGTTTTAAACTGATGGTTTCAAACAAGGTATCATTTTCAAGTGCTTTTTCTTATCTTTTTAATGGTTTAAAAGTAAAAGTTATGTTATTTCTAATTAAACATTTTTTTCCGTTGCGTAAACAATAGCATCACGTTAAAAATTTTGTGCTTTTAATTTAAAAAAAAAAATATATATATTTTCTCATGGGATTCTTCAATTATAAATAAATGTATGCAATGGTGTTATCATAAACAAAACATTGTGAAAGTTTCAAAAAGAGGACCCAAAAAGTATTGTCGGTAGGACAGTGTAAAGCTAGTTTAGTGCCATCGAGATAAAAGTAAGGCATTTTGGGAAAAAAAAACTACATTACATTTTCTTTCTTTATTTTTTAGCATCAAATTCGTAATTCATCTAGGCTAAATATTTTGTGTAGGGACGACATTTTGCAAATTTATATTTCATATATTTTCCAAGGCAGGAATTTTTAATGAACATTTCAACTCCATATAAGAAAAAAATTGCGTGAGACATAACTTTTCTTAGTTGTACAAGCCCTGAACGCTGCAATGGCTCATACCATTGAACGCCACAATAAATGTGTTAATAAATTATGTAGAAATTGTTGCTATCCTTCTTGGACTAGAAGATAAAAAGATTCAAGAGAAAAATTTCTTTGCAAAAATAAAAAAGACGATATGTTTTTCATATGTAGTATTAACATTGAGGATGACGTTTATAACAAACATTCAACAACAAGACGTTAAAGTGTGATGTGAAGATAAGAAAAATCAAACAGACTGAAGTGATGGTTCAGAATTTGAAGGACTCTGCGTCTGTTGATGCACACCTGTGGACTGAATATAATTCAGAAGAGAAGATGAAAGTAATAATGGAGTGCCATCTTCTTCAGGTCGCACCCTTTTTACAGACATATGTTCCCCCAACAAAGAGGCGAAAATTGGTGAAAACCTAAATGTTTAGCCAATATAATTATCTGGCTGGCACATACTATGTAAAATAATTACACACACAGACACAAGCACGTTTAATGACATTCATACACACACGTTCACAGCATACAGAGAGAGCTATTTACATTGTACATACGCAAGCACAAACTATGTGTACAAACCTGGTGCAAACTAAAATGCAAGCTCTTAACAGCCGTGAAGAATATAGTTAATAGAGTAATTAATATGATAATTAATGTTAAAGATTGGTTGTGGTTCAGAAGCCCTTCTTATGCACACTGCCATTAGGAATAAGGAATATGAGAATTAACTTGGCCTGTCCGTTTCTTATGTCTCTAATTTTACCATATTTGGAGATGGTCATTTCAAAAAGCTAAACATAGAGATTAGAGATATTGTGCCATTTGTTGTAAATGGTATATCAGAGAAGTATTTGGAAGATACTGACATAACCAATACATGTATGTAAAATGGGTTTTACAAATTTCTTCTACAAGCTAGGCAAATCATATTTTGTTTCACCTCATGATTCAAATGAAATACACAATATGATTTGAAAAATCTTTAAAATCTCTTTTTTATTTTAAGTACTTGAATAGCTTTTCAAGTGATCAGCAATGATGTCAACAAGGTTTACATTTGCATTTCTTCCATGTGTCAAAATAAGGACATTATATTTTTTTTTCTTAGAGAATACACTAATCTATGCATGCCAGCTTTAAAATCTTGATTTTTTTTTTTTAACTTCTTAAAATTCAGGACTTTAATATATTGACTATAACAAACTTGTAAAAGTGTGTGATGAATGAAGTTTTATCCCAAAGAAAGAGTAGAACTTAAAAAAAAATTACTTTTTTTTCTTCAATCTTTGTTCTCTTTAAGATGGTAGGTGTTTTTTGGTTTGATTTTTTGTTTATTTTATTTTATTTTATTTTATATTTTTTTTTTTGGAGTTATTGATTGAAATAGAGAAAGTATTTTCATACTTTGGTTGATCCTTGCTTTGCTTTGAACTCATTTTTTCCAGCACAATAAATGGGGAGACAACATAGCTGATGCCAACTCCTGGCTGTGGTGGCTCCTTGTACTTTGCGGTAAGGTCTTAAGCATTTAGTCGGGCGATGGAATTCAGAATCCTTAGAAGTTGAAACTTGTTGCATAATACACTGAGACCCAGAAAATGAGAAAAAAATTAATTATTTAGGATTCCTGCCCAACTTACTAGGTAGTCTTATATTTATATTTATTGAGAAAGTTAACACCCTCTACGTTCACAGAAGGATCTTATTCAGAGAGTCTTGGATTTTGTTGTACCTTATCAAGTTAGCTAAGTCCTCTGTGACTACCAACCTGAATGGAATCTTTTGGAAAAAAAAAGTTTTGTACATTTTGCCAATCTATCAACACTTTATACCAAATTTGAGAACAGATAAGTATGACTTCCCATGATTGATCTCTCCTTGACTATAATGGTCATGTAGAATAAAGAGTGCTGCGACCACTTGCACAAACCCTGTTTCGTGCAGGACATGCTGGGTATTGATCTAACTGGCCATGTGGAGTTGGCAAGCTGGCTTCTGGTAAATGCTGAGGTCTTGCCATGTTAGGGCTGGTTGTGGCAATTTATAAGGGTGACTTGACAGGTTTAATGTTTTTATTTATCCATATAAGCTCTTTTAAATATTACTGCAATTCAGTGTTTTGTGAAAAAGAAAAAGTTTGACCTAGGAACAGAATAAGAACCTATTGAATTTTCCTAATTTGTATTACTTTTTAGCAAGTGCTCCATTGTAAAAACTTATGATTGCAGTTCCTTAAACAGTTTTGAGGGTTCTAAGAGAAAATATTGCTGTTCACATTGCTTTATTTTTTGTATCTTTATGTATCAGGTTTCCTCCTATTTGTACGAGGCTCACTCCAGTATGTGCGAGTGAAATATGAGTGGGCCCGTATGACCGGCCAGGTTGGGCGCTTTCGTCTGATGTAATAATTCAGATAGCTATCTTCAAGCTCAAGCGTGGCAGGACTCGCAGCTTACGTGAATTTATATGTGGCTTCTCTTATGATGGATTGTATTATGTGCATCTTGTTTTAAAAAAAAGTTAAAGAACTTCAAAGTTCATTAAAAAAATCTTTCTTCTAACATGCAAATTCTGTTCTTATTATGGAACCTCAAACTTAAATAAATGAAGCATTTTAGTTTTAACATCATGTGCTTTTCATTCTTACCCTATTCTTTTTATGATTAAATCTTTTTACTTGCAGATATTGATTCAGAAATTGGCAAGTCATGGTTCACATGAATACTTTGTGAAACATTGTGCTGTATTTTAGATCTTTCAAAATCAATATATATATATATTTTTTTTTTTTTTTTCTGTTATCTTTTCTTTTCCCTTATTTTCAAATGTAATATATAAACAGATGTTTTATGTAATTTTATTATTGTTTTTATTAAATATATGAATTCTTACCCCTTTTCTTTGCTAGGTTTTTGTTTCTTCTGATAAATGCATATTTTGAAAAAAGAAATTCACATTTTTTAAAATTTTTTTTTTTTTGCTGTCATTTCTTCTTTTTTTTTTTTTCCTCTATTTTGTTTGGATCAAGCACTTGCACACGTTAAAACAACAAAAAAAAAAGAATGTTTCGAGTGGTTGACAAAATGAACATTTACCAATACTTTGGGACAAGTAATGGCAAGTAACCTGGTCCTACAGCTGACCAGTATTGATTTAGCAAGCTGAGGCTGTGACTTTTTCTTGTTTATTTACATTGTGGTTTTCTGTATGAATTGACTGGTGAATACTGCACCCAGACACCATTAAAACCAGCACTTCTTTTTTTTTTTGCTTTGATCTTGAGTATATTCTTATTGTAGGCCTTAATTTCTTAGAGTTTGAGCTAATTTTTTAGTAGAACATGAAACTTATTTTTCAAATGACAGAATTTTTAGACAAAGGCTATTGACCTTTATATTCTTTTTTTTAAATTGGATGTAAGGAACTGATTTCATTTCTAAAAAAAAAAAAAAAAAAAAAGAATTCTGCCCTTCAATGGAATGGATCTTTGTATATCATACATATGTTTTGTGATTTCCTTGAGTTTAAGGTGAAGAGAACATCCTATTATTTTTAAGACGACCAATCAACTGCTAGATTAAAAAAAAAAGCCAGAAAAAATGCAACTTTTATAATTTTTAAACAGATTTTATTTACTCCTTTGTGCATTTAATGCCTAATATGGATTTTAGCTAACGTTCTATGCTGGATATGTGCTTAATGTTTCTTTATAAATGTTTATTGTTGTAAAAGGCAATAAATTTTAGAAGGGTACAAAGGAAAGTCTTGCAACTCTTCATAGTTTATTTTGTGGTGGTAATGGTGGTGGTTATCTTCACACAAATATTGAGTGTGAAACATGAAAATATTAATTAGTATAAAAAACTGAAAAAGCATGCTACAATAACAGAGGGAGACAATATGAAGACCAGCTTTAATCTATAATTCCCTTTTACAGTTTTAATGATCAAATTTGACTTATCTTGTTATACCCTTTACTCTCATAATAAGCAGACTTGCCTACTGTTATGAAAAATCTGTAAATGTTACGGAGTCATGCAAAAATGATAGATGTTACAAATTTTTGTGTGGATAAGATCTACTTTTCATACATTAAAAAAAATCCTCTCAACTGAGACATGAAGGTTGAGAATTAAAATTTAAATCTTTCTTTCTGTTTATTCATATCTTTGGTTTCCTTCCAGTTTTGCTCTGCTGGTAAGTTATTATATGTATTAAGATATTTATATAAATTTATAATCTCTGTTTTTGTCAAGGTATTTTTTTTCTATTACTTGGTTGTTATAGAATTTTGTCTCTTGTTACAGAAAAAAATTATGTTCGTTACATATTTTCTAATTTTAAAGTAGGCAAGTCTGTAATGAAGAATAATATACAAACAAACAGACGGAGAAAAAGAAGATAGAGAAAGGGAGTAAGTTTTTAAGACAGGTTGATTCAAAATCAAATATTGAGCCTGTCATAATTTTTTTTTTGCACAGTAAACTTATGGTAAAGAGTTAAGGACAGCAGTTATAAATTAATCCCATCATCAAGATTAACCATGTGAAACAAAGTTTGACTTTAATTAAAAAAACATCCAAAGTGTCTTTTTTTAAGCGAAAAAAGCAGTCAAAGTTTTTTTTTTTAAAAAGGTACAATTTTATTTTATATGGCAAAACCATAATGGACAGTAAAGTTAACAATAAGTTATTGTTAAACTGATATACCTTTTTGTTGGCACCACTCTTGTTACCTTCAAAGTTGTTAATATTACCTTAAAGCTTTTAAACAGAAGAAATTGCATGATACCACCAGAGTTATCTAAAAAAATACTACATGTAGTTCATATTTAAAAAATTCTGCATTCCTTTCATATAGGAAACATTTTTACGTAAGACTCATAAGGATGGGTAAAGAGAAGTGAGAAAAACATTTAAACATTTTCTTATAAACTGTTTGATAGATCTCATCTTTTCGGAGGATCATTTGTAACTCCTATCTAGATAGCCCAGCTACAGTCTCCCCCACCCACCCTTTTTTGAGCTTTAAGTATCAAAACCTATAAAATGTGCAAAGTCCACATGAAATGATTGATAAATCTTATCTTTAAAAATTTGTAAAAAAATGACCAAAAGTCAGAACACCTTTGATTTTGTCACAGACTGACTATTCTGTAAATATAAATTAATTCTGAATTTTGCTTACTGTTCGTAAATGAAGCCCCTCCAGACATTGTGCAACAGCTTTAACTGATTTTGGACGCAGAGTTTTTGAGATATGGGTCGTATTTATTTAAATTAACCAATTAATTGGAACCAGTCATCACAACCATACAGAACACCTTGAATATAATGAATTCAGACTCGAAGAACACCTTGCTCTTATTCAGAAAAATGTTTTTTTTAACCTTCTTTGACTGTCTTAAAATATCTTGCATCAAACAAACTAGTCCAGTGAAGTGCAACTGTAGGCAAGCCCATTATAAAATGCTTTCCTACTTAAAAATCTAGTTGGAAATTCAATTGAATGGTCGCTGAGGGCTCACAAGAAATACATGTTGAAAATACATTTTGTAGATGGGCTACATTGTGTCTTGCAAAATGGGTAGGATAGGGCAAAGTGTTGCTACATGAGTAGAAAAATGAAAATAATTAATAGAGAGCGGGGTTTGCAGCCTATGAACAGCCGGCACATAGAGGAACATAAAATTTGATCAAAAAACTAAAACTATGGGAATTGGAACATGTGGTGGGAAGGGTTAAAAGTAGAGGAAATTTGCTACACAGGTCCTTGCACTTTGCTAAAAACAAAGATGTAATTATGGAGTACTTTGATTTTGTTTAGTTCCCCGTGAACTTTGGCTCCAACGAGCCATATTGTTGATTCCTAGGTGAACTGTAATTATTATTAAATAACTTAATTTTATACGCCACATGCTTAAGAGCACCATACTATTAGCTTAGAAGCAACATGGCAAAAAATGGTTTTATGACCCTCAGTACTTTCAAATAGTAAACAATTTCTTAATTTGGATTTAGATTAGTGATTTTTATTTTCATTGAAGCGGTGGTGAGAAATATCAGAAAATGTGATCTGTTTTGCAGAGGAACTAAGCAGGCTGGTTTCTAATTCATGGTACTGAAATTCATCTCAAAATATTGAAAGAAAAAGTTTGAAGTAGGCTCTTCTCTTTTTTTCAAAGCATCTGCTGAAACAGTATTACACATGAATACTAGTTGGATAAAAATTACTGGAAGTATCAAGCAGTCACAGCTACAACCATGCACTATATGAAAACCATCCTATGATTAATAAAGAGAGGTGCAAGAATAGTTGGGTTAATTTTGTAGTATTTTTTTAATGTCGGGTAAGTACATGTAACTGCTTAACAGTTCAAAATTTTCTATTTGAAATTTAAATTATGCTATAATTTGGTTGACATGTGTAACTTGACAGAAAGCACCATAAGTCTGTCCTTTGCCACTCTTACAGGTTAGGAAGTGGTGAATTACATGTAAATCTATTGGAGGGCTGAACTTGACGAAGTTTAAGGTACCCTGTGATGAGGCAAGGATGTTGGCCACCCAGGATGCATGCTAAAATCTCCCCTCCTCAGCCTTGGAGTGTAGCGATACATTCCTGCTGAGTGGATCTCCTCGCGCTTTTTGTGGCCCATATGCTGGGGTTGGTAACCACACATTTCATAGTGTTTCTTCGTTGGATTGGAGTTCAAAGTTTGCAGGATCCTTGAAGTAGCGTCATGCTCTGTGAAAGTTTACGCCAAAAACATTAATTCACACAGACAAAGAACAGTGTATTTTAGAATAAAGTTAATGTATAACAACAGTAAATTTAGTAAACAAAATATCTGAACAAAGATAACTACAAATACAACTTATTCTATGCTCAAAGAAACATGACCATAAATGTTCACAATTTAAGTTCACATGTTTTTGAATAAGGTAATTGAGCATTTCCTTTTCTAGCTGTGTAAGTAACCTGCATGTCTAAATAGTTTGTTTTTTTATGTGTGAATTTTGTGTCAAATTCATTTCACTAGAAGTAAGTAGATATTATTATTCAACTGATATAGTGTTTTCTTCTGACCTTCAACTCCACTGATTTTCATCCATCTATGGAGAGAGGGGTATGAACTTTTAGGGCGGGCCTGGTCACTGCATTCCTGGAGAGAAGGAATGATTCAAAGAAGACAAATAAACACATATGTGAAAAAGGATATTTGAGTTGTTGCAAATTCTCAAAACATAAATTGAATATAGCTGCAAAATATGTCACAACTTAAGTTTAACTTTCACAAAAATTAAAATGAGACATGTTTTTTTTGGGCAATTTTTTTCTGAAATCCTGAGCTTATCCTCTTCTTTCACTTTCTGGTATAACATAGAACTATTGAGCTTAAAAACCCTTGTATCTTGCTTATTGAAAATGATGGGAAATTGGGATAGAGGAGCAATTGGCAGTGGACTTATAATGTCAATCCTGATATCCACAGGAAACTTCTTGGGTTGAAGCCCCATACTGTTAGTAGAGAAAAAGTTTAAAGCTTTATATTTTCGGTTCCACTCTGCCTGACGTTTAATATGCAAATTGCAATAAAGGCCTGAGATCACAGTATTCTGCACAAAAAATGACAGACAAACAAACAAAGCATGTTCCAAGCTCTCAAAAGATGCTATTGACTGAGCAGGGTGTAAACCTCAAACATTCTGATCCAAAGCAAAATGTTAACACCACACAGTGATGCCTAAAATCTATTTGTACAATACAAGACACCTGCACATGAACATGTACATATCAATACTTCACCTCATTTGATAAACACATATTTTTGCATAATCAAGTTCAAAGAAAGAGCCTGTCATCAAATTACCTGTAGCTTTTTTACTTCCTCATGTTCTCGGATAGTGTCTATGACTTTCTCGCGATCTTTTGTGGAATAGAAAGGAAAAAAGGAATAAGCTTATATAGCAGAAGCAAAAAAAAAAATATGTAAATAATTATAAAGGTCATAATATTCTGTTTGGAAGGTCAGAATCTAATTTTCCCATCACCATTGACACTAAAATCACAGGTGTATTGTTTGAGCTACATGTATTTGATTTGCAAAATTAAGACTTGTTCTGTTGCTTCCCTGACCAAATCTCTTTAAAAGATAACTCTTGTGTTAACTCTCATCTTTAAAAATATGAGAGGGCAAAATTTGGACTATGCAGTCTTGTTAAATGTACATGTAGATAATACACCTTGTCAGTTATCTCTCTCTCTCTCTCTCTCTCTCTCTCTCTCTCTCTCTCTCTCTCTCTCTCTCTCTCTCTCTCTCTCTCTCTCTCTCTCTCTCTCTCCCCCCCCTGTATGCCAATCACTGTTTTTTTTCCTTCTTTCTTTGTAAATTTTTCTCATTATTTATTTGCCCCTATCCCTGTCTTCCCCCCCCCCCCACCTTTCCAGCTTTTTTTTTCATTTATGTATTCAATGACCCTTTTTTTTTTGCTTGTCTTTTGATTCTTGGCATTTTTCTCACTAATTCATTTCAAAAACACATGAGCCATTTGGTAGCTGAAGTGTGTTTCCATCTGGACTATGGCACACAAATGATTTTATTCAGGTTTCCTTTGAAAAACAACCATTGTGCTTGCATTAATTTTGTTATTGAACTAAATCCACTAGCTTTCTGTTAAGTTTTACGGTATAAAAAAATTTTTGCTGAGAAAGCAAAATTTGAAAAGATTTTTAAAGTTACAAAATGCATTGAGTCAGCAGCTCCAAGCTCAGGGCAAGAGATGTTAAGACTTACCAACATCATCTGCCAGTTTTACCCATGCCTCTGCTGCCTGAGCTTCTCGGGGTGGTAAGACAGATTTAAAACCCTGTTCAATTTCCAAATAACATATGTATGTAAACTGCATTTAATATGTGTAAAGATATACACTGGCATTTCATGTACAATTCCTTCTGATTTATAAGAGTTTCCTATTTAAATGACAATTATTTTTAAGTCTAGGTAAGAGCCTCTAATTTGATATATAAAAAAAGCCTCTGGTAATGTATGATTTTGGCACAGCTTGTTACTCTACTCTACTTTTTTTTTGTTACTAAATGGACCAAGTCTATATCTATATCAGATTTTTATTTTTAAAACTATCAAATAAAACAGATAATACAAGCAATAGCCTCTGCTTACCACCACTTTAAAGATTTAGATCCAATTTAGTATTTTTTATTTTGAAAGTACACTTAATTTTCATATAAACTCACATAATTGTCTTTATACTGATTGACAAGAGCAGTGTCTGGTCTTGCAACATACTTAAGACGAGGCGCTCGTCTTTGCTCCTGCAGGTCTGGGCTGAGACTAGCATCAACTGAAATCATTTAAACTTCTGTACAAAATTCTTTTAATAAGGCAAAAAAAATGGCAGGAAAAGGTAAAGTTAAAATCAATAAAAAAAAACTTAGGTTAAAACAATAGTTAATTTTGTTTATAAGTTTATAGCAATGTCCAAAAAAGAGAAACAAATGGGCCCTTTAATATAGCTCTTTTCTCAAAGAGCTTTAAAAAGGTTGTTCAACAGACCATTACCAACCAAGATAGCTCTCTGAATTCATAGAACTTAAGAGCAGAAATTAAAAAAGCACTCAACTATAGTGCACTGAGAAGATCTTTACTACCTTTAGCTAACTGGATAGGTTGTTCATTGAGATGAGGAACTGTTTCAAAGGACTTATCCCAAGAAAAGAATATCTTGCTTGACCAACCTTACACCTTTAGATCCAAGGTAAGAGTCTTTAACTATACCGCAATTTCACACATTATGAAAATATACAGTTTAGATTAAAGAATATCTACATGTATCTATATTCTTCATGGTCTCTTGGACTATGTTTTCACTTCAGATAGAGTCTAGAGACCAGCTTGTTCTCTACAAAGTAAAAATACATTTATCTCTTGGATTTTTAGATTACAGCATACATTTTCCAGTGGTAAGAGTCTTTAACTATACCGCAATGTCACACATTATGAAAACATACAGTTTAGATTAAAGAATATCTACATGTATTTATATTCTTCATGGTCTCTTGGACTATGTTTTCACTTCAGATAGAGTCTAGAGACCAGCTTGTTCTCTACAAAGTAAAAATATATTTATCTCTTGGATTGTTAGCACTGACGATTACAGCATACATTTTCCAGTGGTAAGAGTCTTTAACTATACCGCAATGTCACACATTATGAAAATATACAGTTTAGATTAAAGAATATCTACATGTATCTATATTCCTCATGGTCTCTTGGACTATGTTTTCACTTCAGATAGAGTCTAGAGACTGGCTTGTTCTCTACAAAGTAAAAATACATTTATCTCTTGGATTTTTAGCACTGAAGATTACAGCATACATTTTCCAGTGGAAAGCAGATGTCTCTAATATATCTAAAAATAAGCTGTAGTAAAAGGAGAAAATATTGCTGTTAAAAAATTCTTAGGGTAACGTCGCCTGACATTTTGACAAATTACATTGTATCTTGTGAGTATCAACCCTTCCTGTAAAGGAACACAATTCTGTTCAATATTTTTTCAACAATACAGTCATTGAAACTTGTTGCATGAAAAGTAATTATGAAGTAATGTTCAAATTAAAAGATCACTTTAAAATTCTTTTCAATGTGTACTATATTTACTATATTTCACGTGAGTAATTATAGAAGAGGATACTACACGAAGCTTACTTCTGTAATGACTTTTTCCAATGGTAACATCAGGGTTCTGATATCCCTCTATGTAGTGCAGTCGGTTGGTAAGAAAGACTCTGGAAGTAGAATATCAAGAAATCAGTTTAAAAATGATCAATTCATAGTTTTCCTAAATTAAGGCTTCAATTGAAACGAAAAAGAATCAAATTACAGTGACATACTATAAATATATTTTTTTTAATAAAGTATATTGTGACTGTATATTAATATAAAATATAAAATGTATAATATATTTATTTTATAAAGTATATTGTGACTGTATATTACTTGAAATTAAGCTAGGAGTAATAAATGTTTTATTCATCATATTGCAAACAAATACATTTCAAACATATTACCATAAAGGAAGGACTTTCGAATGGGTTCTGTACCTCTACAATACTAAAGAGGGCTTCGTTTGATCGATTACCATATAAAAATTATTAATGCCTCAAATAAGTGAATATCTTTTTCTGACAATGAATACTAATAACAAAAAGCACCAAAAAACTAAGGCATAAATATCTTAGATATCATTTCTTAATATCTAAACCAAAGAACCCAATTGGAAGCCGTCCACCAAAAAGTATGCATGGTAGATGAGAGAGAGAAAACGTGTGTACTTCTACCAAAAATATATAGATATGTTACAGAGAAAGAAGTTTAGACAAACAAGGCTAAAGAACGAGAAAGGAAGGGAGAGTGAGACTCACTGTGGAGGGTGAGGATTATTATGCCGATAGCTAGAGGTTGGTCGAGTGTGTGTGATTTCCATCACGTCTTTGTCTTTAAAAAACGAATCGTACGTAGTTTCACGAGGAGAATTAGTACTCCACATTCTGCGAGCATTTTCACGTATTTGTTCAAACTCTCGTTTGGAAAGTTCTGCTGCTCTTTTCCTTTCATATAAACTGAAGCTATCCAGAGGGTAACAGCCGGCTGATCGCACCCTACGAAGCTGTGAGACAGGGTCTCCATAGCCGGGCAATATGTGTCCAGTTGCCATCTCAAAAATTCAAGATAAGTGAAAAAAAATTGAATCTCTTTGAAGCACCATAGAGCAAATTGCAACCTATTTTCCTGCAGTTATAGCTTAAAATAACAACCTAGGAGTGCACTTTCCACAATTGAGTGGTCTCCATCTTTATTTGTCCTGGTTTTCACGGAACAGACTTTGCAAGGCTAATTCTAAGCTTAATTTGTTTACAGGTACCAAGCAACGAATTAAAGCGAACTCTTTTAAAATAAAATAATATAAAGACCAAAAATCTCACTGCGTCTGCGCAGTGAAAGTACGAGGGCATGTGACTTTTCGTCATTTCCATGTTTGTAAACAACTAGAGATCTGGCCTGCTCAAAATCAGCTTTATTATCATCAAGTGGGGCTATAGGTATCTCAGTAGTATCACTAGTAGATGTAAATTTCTCGCACTCCTGAATCTAAATCTAAATCCCAGCCCCTACAAACATATGTGAGAGTAAAAACGCTTCAACATACCTTTTTTATTTTAATGGAAAAAGACCCATAAATTCTGATTTTATCTATAATCTAGATCTAGTCTCTAGATCTAGAATCTAGATCTAGATTCAAGATCTAATTTTGTAGATTTATAAAGTTATTGACTGTTGAAAGCGATCTGAGTCAAATTCTAAATGAATTTGGTCTATAGTCTAGGGAACCAGAAATCACAATTGGGACAAGATCTAGATAAACGACTTTTGATCCAATTCTCCAAGCCTGATCCGGATTTCGATCTAGATCTAGATCACCTCGAGATTTTAGTATAGTTTTAGATCAAATAGAGACCTGTTAAGGACTGAGTGTCATAATTTTGTCTTTGAAAGTTCAGAATCTGGATCAATTCTAACTAGTGCAGTGTCACTCTCAAATTGGAATAAACACATTGCAAAGGTAAGTTGTACCAGATCTAGATAATATTAGATCAACTTCTGAAGGAATATGAAGACCAGTAACAGCAGGTAATTGATGGTGTTCACAGGAATATTTATTTGAGGGGTACAAAAATAATACTTTTCTGTTATTGGATTCTCTTACCTGAGAAAGAGGGGGAGATGTGGAGGCATAAAAGTGTGAACACTGAAGTTAGTCAATATCAAACTCAGTTTGTAACAAACAAACTGATTTCAGCCAGATTAAATACAAAGAGATCTTAGACCTAAAACTTTTCAAGCTTTTAGTATAAGGCCAACCTTTGATCTTATCAATTTGTGATAAAACAAACTTCAAATTCCTTTTCAGCACACTATATCACATAGTTTGAAAGTTTAACTTTGCGTTGCGTCTTGAAATAACAAAAGATACTCTAAAGTCTAAAGTTTGGCTTGGCCTGAATTTGAAAACGGAAGATGAATCAAATTATGGTACTTGTTCCCAAATCTTAGGCTTCATTGGGGAATCCTGTGTTAAAGTCAGAATTGTATTGAATAGCTCAATTTTAGGCATAATTAGGTCAATGCTCCAATGATTGCCTTTGAACCATTTAGCTCTGCTTTTCAAAAAGTGCCTGGTGATGGATAGCGATTGAGCCCTTGAGCAGTCATTCAACTTTCAAAGAAAAAAAAATGATCCAGAAGT
The DNA here is from genome assembly GCA_033675545.1 of Elysia crispata. Lineage (NCBI taxonomy): Eukaryota > Metazoa > Mollusca > Gastropoda > Plakobranchidae > Elysia > Elysia crispata. The sequence continues at coordinate 546,046 of JAWDGP010006599.1, forward strand.
AGTCCAGAGAAGCGCACCACAAGGAGTCAAATAGCTCTTATTGCACCCTGGGAACATCAATCATGGAAGAGCTGTTGTGAAATTCAGAGTGATTTGTCAAAGAATATATATATATTAAAAGGGAATTTGGGCAGTTACTGTTATAGGAATGTTGATTAGATGCTTAACATCTTTGTATACTTTTGTGACTGCCAATTTATAGTTCTGAAAAAAGGAGGTAGGGAATAGGGAGATGGGTGAATTTAGGCAGTTAGGGTATTTATATAGGATACACTGAAGCTGTTTTGGCAGCAATGACGAAAATAATTATTAACTCAACCATTGCCATGTCAAATCATGTATATATATATATATCTTAAAATTATCATGGTACAAAATATACCTCTCAAATGGTTCTGACCTTTTTGTGTTTTATGAAATTGTAGCTCAAGCATTATTTGTCATGACCAGCCTTTTCGTTAAAAAAAATTACAAAGCATACTCCCTTTTTAAGATATTGTTTTAGAATGCTTTCTTTGCTGTTATAATTTCCTTTTGTGATTAGAATAATTATTTTTACTGTGATTTACAGGTGAAGATGCCAATCTTGTTCTCAGTGGTTGCTAGAGGCAACACAGTCCTTGCAAAATATGCCAGTTGTGCTGGTAACTTTACTGAAGTCACAGAACAAATTCTTTCAAAGATACCACAGGGAAACTCTAAATTGACCTATTCACATGGCAGGTAAGCAGGATACTCTGTAGTGAGTTTACCTGCAGTTACAGGAGAAAATTGCAACATATAATTATTTTGTTTGAAGGAGCGCATACATTTTTTAGCTGTAAGTTTTATTCACTCAATTTGATAACCATTTCCCTCACATGTTCAATGGTTTTTGGAAAATATTGAATCTCACTACTCAGGGCAAGAACGTCAAACAATTTGAATAGCAAGAGGCTAAGCTTCATCATATTTCAATGTACTATATTTAACCATTTGAAAAATATACAAAGGATTTTTGCACTAATTAACTTATATTTCCTGCACTTTTTAATCTCTATGCAATTCTTTAACTTTTCTGACAAGATGAGGATATAGTTGCATATAACTATTGCCTCTCTATTGCACTATTTATTTTTTTTTTCTTTCATCAACAGTTATCTCTTCCATTATGTGACAGAAGATAGAATTACTTACTTGTGTATTACAGATGATGTAAGTGCTTTGGTTTTCCTATAGATGCTCTTGAATATGTGGAAACAGTTTTTGTTTTTTTTAAAGCTTTTCACTGACATTTTCTTTGAAACATTGCTGCAATGGAATGTCGAAATATAATTTGTAGATAAGGCAACAAAATTGATTATCTTGTAAAAAAAAAAGGTTCAAGAATTGGCGTTCTAGGCTTCTTGCATAAAATGTTCTCTGATTACTTTTTTGTAGGCTACAACTGTAGAAAAAAATGATATGCCTTAAAGTTTTCAAATATTAAATGCTACTTGCAAGCAGTATTAGTAACATCTTTTGCCTTAGTCCAAAAACTGAAGAGCTTTAGCAATATTCTTGTTTTTTTTTAATGTGTCAAGTTTCTCAGTTACTTGTTGAGTTACTGGTCAACTTGTCCAACAATGAGTTCTAATGATCAATTAAAATAATTAATACACCTTGTTATTGTTACCACAACTGAGAGAGATGGAAACTATCAATAAAAGCCTTCATCAGACTTTATGAGCAACGAAAAATGGTGTAAAATTGGTGATCTTATGTCAATGGGGGACTCTTTGCTCTTTTGCGTCATCTGTTTCAAACACTGAATTGTGTGTTACAGTAGTACCCGGATAAAAACATGTTAGATAAATGCAAGCATCCGCTAAATACATGCTATAGCAGTCTGACATATTTTTTGCTATGTAAGCACTGTACTCTAAACACATGCTACATCGCCTTAGTTCACTCTTTGAAATCAGTAGTGATTACCAATAAAATGGAAAAGATAGCCACATTTAGTGTAGGAATGGACTTCAATTTTCAACGTTGAGTAATAATGTCTTTTTGCAAGCTCTGCAAGCATGTGCACCATATATGCGTAGTGAAATGTGAGGCGAGGAGGACAGGGGCTAAGCCGTCCCGTACACATGTGACAGGTGATAGGCCTTGAGAATTGGTGGTACAGGTAGGCCCGGGGAAGGGAGGGTGAGAGGAGAGCACAGACAAGAAATTTACTGCCATAGAGATGCTCCGTTAAAAAAAACTGCTTTTCCACTGTGCGATTTGTCTATGAACTATTACATGAAAGTTATGTAGTTGCAAAATAGTAAATCAAAGACAGACCAGGCCATTTAATAAAGATGGCAATTTATTATTTTATAATATCAGCTTATCAAATGGGACTCTCAACACAAGATTTCAACTGCTAACCCATCAAGAACAAAATCCTGTTGCTACAAGTTCTCTGTACACTAAAGACAACTCTTGCTATTTGCACATGAGATGAACTTATGCTCTCTTCTACCATAAATATCGTTTCTCAAGCCTTTCCCTTAAGCATCGGACAACTTTAACTTTATTACATAAGCCATACACATGATGCAGGAAAATAAGAAAAAGAACGTAAAGCAGGAACATAAACCGGCGAAAAATATATCCTTTCTTGATGCTGAATTAAAGATGTCATTAATTATGCAATAGACCATTGGAAGAAATTATCAAAAAAAAAAAAAGATAATATACAGATATTGTCAACTGTACATATTTTGTGTCTGCATAGATTATTTTTGAAACAGTATTATCAATTTGCCTTTGTAAAAAAAAATCAAAAGAGGACTTCATCTAATGTATCTTTTTCATCTTCAATGTATAGATTTGCTGAGAATAGTTAACTCAGTAGAGAGGAACTTACTGCTGTAAATTGAAAAACAAAATAAAAACAACCAGAAACAAACCAAGAAAACAATTAAACATTTGGATCATTTGAAAAAAAAATTCATATAGCCCCTGAAAATCAATCATGTTGGAGTGCTTGAATAAAATTCTTTTAATGTTAAGAAGCCTATCTTAAGCTGAAAAAAAGATTGAGTTAAACTCCACTTGCATCTTCTTGTTCCTCTCAAAGTTTACTGAATCAGAGTTTCCCTTTCCCATGCCTTGTTTTTGCAGGAGTTTGAACGAGCAAAAGCATTTATGTACCTGAATGACATCAAAAGGAGGTAACTTGGTTGTTTTGTGGTGTGTTATGTAAAAAATTAGAAATGTTTTCTGTAATGAAATGCTGCTACTGAAAACTGTGGAAATGTTATATATTAATTCTTCTGTACATTTAATGTAAGTCTGCCTACAAAAAGATCTAAAGTATACAAATGCTGCTTACTGAATAATATTAATAATTGTTTGCTAGCTGTGAGGTCATAATTTATGAGACAAAGGGAATAGGCCAACAAAGACACATATTTGAATGACAACATCACATGGCTGTGCGTAAAGAAATAAGCCTCAGTACTTAAGATCTAAACTTTAATACTTTAGTACAGCCCTTGTATAGTTTATTGTTACACTTTGCTTGTCTATGTGTGCAAGAAAGTGCAGCAGCTTTTGTGTTGTGCTCAACAAATGTACCTTGGTAAAATAAGAATTAGATTTAAATGTAAAATTTCATATTAGCTTGGAGACTGAATAAAAGTGAGAAATTTGAGAAAAATTGATCTTTGTAACAGTTGCCTTCCCTTTATATTTAAATAACTATAATTTTCAGTCGCAGTATTCCTTTGATCTTAGAGTTCATCTGTCAGTATTACCATGACATTTATTTTTTTTTTATAAAACTCAATTTTTAGGATACTGCGAAAGTTTGCATGACTAGCTATGACCACTGGAACATAGGGGTATTTTAATAATAATTCTCTACACATTGCTTTACTCAAAATTCCACATCATTTTTTTGTCTTTCTATATTACTTAATGGCTTCATTTATTAATTGTGAAAAGTATAGACTAGATATGTAAATATTTGTGATTATTTCTTAAAAGAAATTTTATTGTTTTAAGACTGACTTTGGCATGAAATTTCTTATAGAAGCCTCTCCTTATAATCAGTTTTTTGGTATTTTTTTGTGTTCACTTTGCCAAGGTTTCAATCTCAGTATGGAGTCCGTGCTCAGACAGCGCTACCTTATGCAATGAATAGTGATTTCTCTCGGACAATGTCAACACAGATGGTGAGGAAAGAAGATTGCAACCATTTCAATATAAACTTAAAACACACTTGTATATGCTTAAAAATTTAAGCCAAGAAATAATTTTAAGAGCAACAGGTAACAGAAAGATGGTTTTTACTTTGTTTATATTTTCTTACATCATTGCTTAACAGATTTGAAGAACTGTTCAGAAACCATTCTGACAAAACCATAAGTATTTTGTGTCCTTTCATGGTGGTAATCATAATGTTTCAACATTAATGTTATATTAGAAAGAAGCAGAACAAAATTCATTTTATTCTTTTTTCCCATATATTTTAGTCAAATCCTGTCCAGTTGGAATTTTTTTCTCTCGTTCTTTCGGTGCTTAAGAGAAATCGGTGGTGCATTATTAGTGTCCAGCTATACAACAGATAAAACTGAGTACTATTTAAACTTTTTTCTTTTCTTGGTCAACAGCTATAAAAGTTAATAAATTATGAATATTTCCGCGTGTATCTTTTGTATCTTTCCCCCTACCAGAGAGTTGTGTCGGACAAGAAACCTGATACTTTGAATAAAGTGCAAGATCAGGTAGAAGAATTGAAAGGCATTATGGTCAGAAACATAGGTTTGTATTTTGATCATGGCTTGTGTTTGATATGTTTAGAAATAGCGCTACAATGAGGAGTAATATCACTGCATGAGCTTGTGTAGCTTGATCAATAAATGTGAAACTTACCTGTTCGGCAGCTTGGACTCTAAGGGAGAGTTAAAGTTTTAATAATCACTCTTTTCTGTGTCCCAGGACCTTGACAAGATTTACCATGTTTTCAAATATGATTTTAGGCAGGTTCAAGTGTCTAAATTTCTCAATTTTTAAAGATTTTATTTCTCAGCAATGTCTGTACTGATTACATCATATATTGTTCAGCTACAACATGAAATACATAGAGGTATTTCAAATTTTGTGCAGATTAGTATCTTGGAAGCCTGCAACACCGTTGTAAAATTCAGACATGGTTGAGACATGACTGTCAGTTAAAAACTATATCTCCATCATTTTCTTTTACTCTCTCATACATTGATATGTACCATGTCCCTGTTGCTTTTTCACTCTCTTAAATCTGCCCAGGCTAGGATAAACTTTCTCTTTTAAATGTGTTGACTTAACAGACATTTCATGATATTCATCTGTGTTATATCTAGATTTAATCTCTTCAACTACCTCAGTAGTATTCTTACTTCAGTAATTTTTCCCCATCATAAATAAAGCTTATAAAGTTAACAAGGCAATTTATCTTTTTCTTCAATCTCCATATTTTCTACAATAGCCCATCTTTTTCACACATCTCAAATTGTATCATATTTGATCTCACTTATTATGTGCTGTTTGTAAATACCTAAATTTCAGATCAGCTGGCTGAGAGAGGAGAAAGGCTTGAACTTCTTGTAGACAAAACAGAGGACCTTAGTGCTAATGTAAGACTTTCACAAAATGTGACTTCAAGGCATTGGGAGAATTTTACCATATCATCACATTTCTTAATTGTTTGGCAAAAATTTTTTTTTTATAAATCTTGTATAACTGCATATATATAGTCATCTTTTGTTGAATTTGATTCATTTTGTTTCAAGCCATGTTCTAACTTATAGTCAAAGAAGCCTGTTCATGTCAAGAAGATTAATTGGCAATCAAAAATATTTTCACAGAGAGCGAGGGAATGAGAAAGATAATAATATTGATAGAACGATTTGTGTTTAAAAATTTGCATTTTTCATGAAGAAAAGAATTAGTTGCATGTTTTCACTTTTTATTTATAATTTTTGTTTCAGTCAGTTACTTTTAAAAAGACAAGCAGAAATCTGGCCCGCTCGATGTGGTGGAAGAACATCAAGCTCATCGTCATAATCAGTGTTGTCATTATTGTGAGTTTTGTTAGACTAAGTTGGATTTTAGATAAAACTCTTCCTACTGACCTCTTTGACCTCGCAATTTTCCCATACTTCCTGTGATTGCTGACAATCTTTTTTTTATATTCATTTACATTCTATTGAGTGCATACAACTCTGCTCTGAAGATAAATCATGACATATAGTTTGTGTTGTGATAGCAAACTTTGAGGATGGTCAGTATATTAATCCATTTATTTTTCGGAGTTACATAAATTTTACATATTATAAACTTGTACATAGATTTTGTAGCTTTAACTTCAGCACCAAATAGATGACTTTAATAAATATGGAAGATAATGGATGTCACTATTTACAAGTATGGCAGCACTGTTTTAAAGGTTTAAAGATTTTTTGTGCCTTAGTAGAGACCAAAATTTACTTTAACCTTTTGCTGTGTAAACCGGCCAAACCCGGTCTAAAATGGAACCGAGCCTCCTATTTAATCCGGCCAAAAGTGGCCGCGCTATACATATCTGGCCACCTGTTAAGCCAGCCAAACCCGGCCTTGACCTTTTCTTTGTTTGAGGGTTCTATTTTGGACGAAAGCAGGGGGTGGATCCTAACTAAAAATAAAAAATTACAACATTCTAAATACAGTTGAATAGCTTCGACCCAGAATAACACAGGATTCCCTGACATAGAAAGCTGGGAAAAGCCCTAACACTCAGTCTTGCAACGTTTGTTTTGACTAGCTCTACACATAACTTTTCTTGCTCTGACTTTGTGACTTTCTTTTATCTTTGATTGACCTTGGAAACTCCAGATAGCGACACTGAGCTAGACTTTGAGTCTAATGTTGATACCAGCCCTGATCCTGAATTGAAAGAGTATAACTAAGTTGGAGCGAAAATATCTAAAGTCTAGATCTAGATCCATAGAATCTAGAATCTTAGCTACATATCAAGACCGGGTGAATGCACTGCTTGGATAACTTATGATATAGGAGAAATAAAACAAAGTGATGGAAGATCATGAATATTTTGCTTTGCAAAGTGCCTTCACTAGAATGAAGATGGAAGCTAGATTTATGTACTTCGGGTATGGCATTATTTTCAGTTTCATGAGCTAGTGTTCTAAATAAAAAGCAGGTTGATCTTATGTTTATTAAGTGTGTGACTGTGGTTATGAATAAGATTTAGATAGATTTTTTTTTGCTTTTAGCTTCTGCTCAGTACTATCTCTTATGAAGTTTTTTTGTAGGCCTCTTTAGTGTTTTAGTGTTTATGAAAGACATGTTTTGGATTATGAAAACAAAGACTAAGAAAAGTAAATTGGACTATTCCCATTTTATTTACAATTTCTATGTCTTGATGTTTTTTTTTTTGTCATTCTAGTGAATCTGCATGCAAGGGATTCACATGAAAATGAAGAAAAATGATAAAAAATAATACGAAAACGTACTGACAACTCTTTAAAACCAGTTTCATTATTAAGCACAGTTTCAATTTTGTGCAAATTATCAAAATTTCATAGGTTCAACATCAATAGTGGCCTAACTACAGATTATTTTCTTGAACTCCCCTGTAGAGCTCTCATTTGACTAAAAAAATGTAAACAAACAAGGGTGTCCCTGTTATCAGGAAGCTGAACTTAGCATTCAAAATGGCCGCCGCCTAATGTACACTGCAAAGGGATAAACAGTTTTCATAATAAAAGAATAGCAGGGAGGTGGGGAAGAGGAGGGGAGATGAGTTAAAAAGGAGATCCTCTGGCAAATTTCTCTGACTGTTTTGTGCGGCTTTTACATCAAGAAGGCATGTAACTTGAACTGATTATAATGATAATATGTCTAGCCAAAGTGATTAAATGAAGGTTCATTAGATCATTTTAGTGGGTTTTTTTTAGAATAAAATGCACACAGGTTCAAAATTTGTTTTACTGATGGGAACAAACATATTTATCACCAGATTCTCCTGTACATCATTGTGTCGGCCTCTTGTGGTGGACTGAATTGGCCAAACTGTACTGGTCACTGAAAGGACAAGCTGAGTGCCATAGGAAGCTTTGGGAGTTTTTGTTGGCCATCCCCAGTTGCAATAATTGTGATAGGATTCTATCTCTGGCGTTGTTGAATTTTGTAAAAGACGCTCTGCTTATGTCTAAAATATGGAGTGTGAATGCAAACTAACGTGAGTTACAAATGAATAAGTAATATTTCTTGGGATTTTTCTTTTCCTTGCACCCAATAGGAACAAGCTATCAGCAAGCTCAAGTACCCCCTTTACTGTCTTATGTACCTGTGTAATGTTGCTACTGTGCAGGAATTCAAATCACTTTGAAACCAGTATTAAACATGAAAATGTCATCAGTCTCTCAACTGTTTATCGTGGAACATTTCATACAGCTTTAACGACCTGGATTATGGTAATGTCTTCCTCTATGATGTATGAAACATTTTCAACTACGCTCTGTAGAAAATCTTGAAACAAACTGATTTGTTTATCTTGAATAGAGACATTTGTTTTCCTGGGGTTATGATCTTGTCTTTCACTTTTTTGAACCAACGTTTTTTTTTTTTTTTGTTTGTTTTGGTAAGAGCAAAGAATGTGAAACCAGAAAGTTAAAAAGTGTATGCTTTTTTGTGACAACCAGGAAGTATTGTATCAATTTTTGGAACACGAAACATGATATACGTTTTTATCAATCCAGTTTGGTCTCAGTATCTGTCTGCCAGCCTCTTTATCTCTGTCAATATCATCTTGATTTAAAACTTTGTATTTAATAATGAACAAATAAAATTTTGTATCACAAGGCAATATGATAATACTTGTCTTTGTCTGTTTTGAATGTTCATTTGGGCTGAAAATATTCTCTTTTCCTACAAGAGTTAGAAATTTAACATTTTTTTTTCTTGTGGGATTCACTGTGAAGAGAATTGACAGAGCCTGTTTTTGTGTTTACCAGAGTGTAGGTCAAAGTTGACCCGTGTAGTTTTTATACATGTTGTTCATGATGAAGCAAGGGTGCTTGGAATGTTTCACTTACGGATAAGTCAATTGTCTTGAGATACTTGAGACATTTCCCATGCAGGTTGTTAGCCGTATTGTTATTGGATATGCTTTGTCGGAAAGAATGTCAAGCTTTGTTTGTATGAGAAAAAATGCTGTGATCATCATGTAGAACATAGACTTTATTAAACAACATATCCATGCATACTATTATTGAAACCTGTCCATGGTATCCCTTAAGGAGTAGATGTACCGCTGATAGATAGAAAACCAGGAGAAATTTATTTGAAACAAATGTCAATGATCCTAAACTTAGCAAGGACTTTTAACTATCTGAGACATAGGACAAAAATTAGGATTACTTTGGAAACTCTTATGTCACATAATTTCTTTTCTGTTTTTTAATGATTCAAGTGTCAAAAACCTCTTTCAGTAAGAGGTGAGGTGTGTGGTAAGAGTAAAGTAAGATATTGATAGTGTCAGTGATACTAAATAAATAAATAAACTTTGGTAGAGCTAAGTTTTAAGTGTAGTTTTTCTTGTGGTTTCATTTTAAGGATCCATTCTGTTACTGTCTTCGTCGTGTTCAGTTTGATCATGTGAGTGAGGAGGAAAGCAGTCAAAGGTTTTCAATTCCAATCCAACATTTTCTAAGAGTTGGACATAAAAAAGTTATCATATTGAAATTTTGATTTAATAAAGAGAATAAAATGTAAATAACTCTTACAAGACTGTCAAAATTGAAATGTTTGGGTTTTTATATATGTTTGAACCATGTGTTTTGATGATGGCCTTTACATGCTTTGGCAAAGAATATTTTCATAACTAGATCTAGGTAGGTTATGAGACAGGGCATTGGGTTCAGTTGATCTGATAACAGTTGTGAGTAGGTAGAAAATCACAAGCATTTGAATAAAGCTTGCTTTTTGTGAATTAAAAACAAATGTTTTGAAACACTGTTTTTAAATAGATACACAACTGTATATATTCATATTATGATCATATTCAATGATAACAGAAGTCTTTTAAAAAATTATCAAAATTTCTTTGTTTTGAAACCACAACCAGAGCAGTCTTGTTGAGTCACATGTTGGAAATTTGAACTAATAGAAAAGAATGAATAAAAAAGATGAATTTTTCATTTTCTTATTATGTGAGAATGATCGAAAATTTGGTATTTTCTAATGATGGTGCTGATAATTTCCTTTAGTTTTCACCTGAAAGGTTCCGAGGCAAATGTAAAAGTCTATATATCAACACCTTGAAATAATGTTATCCAAGATGCATGCCATTTAACTGCTGTGGGCATGTGACACGACAACAAATAAATACAGTACATATACTGATTTTTTTTTAAAGATTTCAACTCTGTCTCAGCTGGTAAATTGACGTCAAAACGCTGTCTCTGGTAGAAAGATAATTGATTTACCCTTTTATTTGTACAGCTCAAAAATGGTTGTTTATTTGTCTACAACATCTTTTTACACTTTATTTCATGTATGGTTTTTGCATCAGTTATGTAGCAGTTATAAATTTATATGCTTTCGGTCAATACCCTCGCCAAAAGATGAATGTGCAGATCTATGCAATGCTTTGTAAACTGAGTGTGTGAGCGAACAATTTAAACTTTACTACATATATACATATAGGTATATATTTATGTTTATTTTTGATGATTTATCTTATATATATAAAATATTTAGACAATGCTGTATACTGTCATTCAGCCTTCAAGATTAAGAATCCATTAACTGGAAAGGTATCACAGTACAGTAGTCATGATAAGGTTTTAACGCTTATAAATAACACCCTGAATTATTCACTTTTATTGTTAGGCAAATCAAGATATCCTGGAGTATAACTTGTGAACAATGTCCATTTTTTTCAAATACTCAATAAAACAACATTGTGAAATTCTATGGAATATTTTGTTCCTATGTATTATTATAATCATTCATTGGATGAGGAAATTTGAGTTATCTTTTGCAGTTCAAGAAAAAGAGAACTGCATTTTGTTTAAAAGAAGGTGTGAAAAGAAAGCCAAATTCAGTGGTTTAAAAAGAAAAAACCCAAGGGAATAATCAGTCTTACAGGAGGCATATGAGGCCCTAAGAAAAAAAAAAGAGTTGTTGAATATTTTAGCAATCTGTTGATGGAGTGCTTTTTTGCTGGGCCAAATAAAATTAGAATTGAGGATTCTTTGTGAGATCTGTTCTAGCAGCTTGATAAATGTGGTAACTAGATATATTTATTCATTTTTTTTTTTATTTTATCACATTCCTCTTAGCAACAATGTTAAAAAAATAAAAACCTAACACTGCATCTTCAGATGCTGTGTTGTTAATATTATTCAAGCATCTCCGACCTCATGTGCTGTAATACATACAGTATTAACCAATCTAGAACCAAGAATCATTTAATACCTCTAGAGGCTGAAAAAGTGCCTTGCATTTCAAAATATACAGCTGTGCCAAAAGACCCTAAAATGGGAGAATCAATTGGGACTCAAATTGCTTCCTAGTTATCTGACTGGCAAATGCACTGAGGAGTTCGGTCTCCTGAACTCGTCAATGATTCTCTGTTGCCATCTGATTATTTATGGTATATACATGTATCAACTCGTATCTCTCCAAAAGGAGGTCTTAATTTGATTGATATGATGATATTATTCTTGATCCCGCTACATTTAAAGACCGTAACAGGCAGTACTCTGACCGATGCCTGGGTCAAGTCCCAATATATACAGTGCATACCTTCAGGCTTGTTTCTGACAGCTTTAGACACAGAAGATACATGTATCTAGCTAGCTGACCATCAGCTCGACACCAAATGCTTGTAAGATCAGAGAATGGTTGTTCAATGTGTGCAGCTGAACTGTGCTAGAGCTAGTTCTGGTGAGAGATCAATCTGTAGGGAGGGGGGCTGAAAGTACATGCAGTTACATGTCTAGCTTTATTTATTTACGCGTTACATCACCTTTGGCGTTTGTCACTATTCTACTTCGCAGCGATACTATTCATTTTACTTTGATCCTATTTTACTTTTTCTATTGGCTCGAGATAGTAACAAGAGTTTAACACAACTATATATATTCAGATATATACCATTAGGATGATATAGGAAGTTCACAAAGACGTGAACGAGGTTGTTATACATGTATATGTAGTTATACTAGAATTGGAAGAAAACTATATACAGCGGAATCTATTAAAATTTAATTTTAATAACTCATCTTTTTTTAAGCCTGTACATGTGATAGAGTTTGAAAAGAAATTGCTGGCTCTGTGTTGTGTACAATGTCTATCACTGCATTGTTATTAGCGACAAACTTTCCTTTCTACTGCTGCTGCTACCACCACCACCACCACCACCACCACCACTACTACTACTACTACTACTACTACTACTACTACTGCTGCTACTACTACTACTACTACTACTACTACTACTACTACTACTACTACTACTACTACTACTACAACAACAACAAAAACTACCACCACCACCACCACCACTACTACTACTACTACTACTACTACTACTACTACTACTACTACTACTACTACTACCAAAACAACAACAAAAACTACTACTACTACTACTACTACTACTACTACTACTACTACTACTACTACTACTACTACTACTACTACTACTACTACTACTACTACTACTGCTGCTGCTGCTACTACTACTACTACTACTACTACTGACACAACTTCTACAGTACTGTAGGTAACATTTCCTGAACACATCTGCGAAGCTTCCGCGATATTACATTTAAGCCATTTTAAAAACTGCTGTATTAACTAATACAGCGGAATCTGGATGAAGTCAACACCTTGCGACAAAATATCAGTTGACCATAATCATTGCAAACACATGTATACAGAAATAAAAAAAGACTGCCAAACAGAGTTGATTTTAATGAGGTTAAATATACACGAATCAATTAAGAAGTAAAGCAATTATAGGTTAGGTAAAATGCTAAAGCAAAAAAAACAAAACAAAAAAAAATTAACTGATGAAGGGGTGGGTAATTTTTATTCAGCATACGCTGTCTGCCAATAACAAAGTAAACAATTCTGTGCAACTCTTTATGCCTTTAATTTTTCTTTGTACAGTATCAGAGACCACATGTGCAAATATAAAACTAAATACGCTACTGTTTATGTTTTGATACCATTTTTATTTTGTACAGAAACGATGATAACTAAAATAAGGCCTTGTTAATTGCGTTCTTTTCATCATTTTTTTTCCTCCAAATAATCCTTCCCTCTTGATCTACCTCGTCGTCAACGTTGTCATGGTCTTCCCCTCTTCCTTTTTTTTTTTTTTTTTTTTTTTCCCCCAAGGCGGCAAAGGATGGTAAAACCCAGACATATACTGAGTGTTTTTTAGATATGATACTGCCGTAGACATATCTACATAGACTACCGGGATATGAAACATTCTATCACCTTGGACATGAAAAATCCTTCTGTATTACTTTTACGATGATATGAGCCTTCGTTATCATGTCGATTTAAATAAAAATTAATAACGCGCAGCTATGATATCCCGCAAAGCATTTTACAGCTAGGCTATTATTTTACGGATTTTGTAAAGTAGGCTATTTCAGTGAGCGTTGAAAATAAAATATATTAGAAAAAATTCAGAATTAGTTTACTATAAACATTGATAGCCTGCTTTGGACATCGACGCAACAGAATTTTCTGAAGTCAAGCATTTTATGTTGCACCTTGGCTTTTCTTTTTTTTTTTTTTTTCCCTCCATTTTCTTAACCAGCGATCAGCTGTTATTTTATTTTTGTTGCTGTTCAGCCCATCCTGCTTGTCTCTGAGCATTCTTGGTTCCATTTTTTTCCGCCACCCTCTCTCGTCTGGCCGTCTCTTGTGCTTCTGCCTGTGACAAAAGCATGTGATCCCGTTAGGACCCCTCTACGCCTGCCCCTGCAGTAAGCCTAGATCTACAGCAAACGAAGAGACACGTTTTGCTTTCGCCCAGTCCATAAAAATATTTCACAGACCTGTTTGTCATGTTTTGGTTCCTTCCTGGAAGGTCCCACATCCGCCTTATCGTCTGTTTAGCAACTCTTTAGTCTTAGACTCGTAAATGTTTTCGAACGTCAAGAAGCAAATTCTTCGTTATCAACACAGTAAACGCGTTAAGGATTCCATTTAGCTCTAGATCTAATCTTAGATCCAGATCGAGACATAACTATCGTAAAGCGCCATGAACGAAAATAAAAACGTAAAAAAGATGAATAAATGTAGGTTTAGATAAGACATGATCGCTCGGATTGGTTGATTAGATATTGATCTATTAATGAATAGCAAACCACAGTCTACGTTAGATCTAAAACTTTGTTTCTGTGGGTTTTTTTTAAACATTATTTCATCGATTCAATTCTTTCTAAGGCAGAATTTAGATTTACGGTATTTCATAGATTCCTTCTAGAGGATATCAACCGGTAACGTTATTTCATAATTTCACCGTCCCAGTAGTTCGTCTACCGGTATTTCACTGACCGATCATCTCAAATTTGGAACATTACTTTTTTCCATACCATCTCCTCTTCGTTTTCGGATTTTGAGTATACAAACACGGTAAGTTCATAATCATGACTAGATCTAGGTAGATCTATAAGGCTAGGTACCGTATTCAAGATTATTCAGCTTTTAAAACAAAATTTTTGATTTCTCTATTTCTGAATTTTTTAAAATTAGATTCATATACGAAGCTTCCAATCCAACTTCAATGTTTAGCTTAGGAAGCTATTTATTATGCATTCTTGCTTCAACTCGGTGTTTATTGATCTGTAATGATCTGCCGTGCACCTTGCTTGCAGATCAACGCCATGAAAGGTGTGAACATCTGAGGCATTAATGGTCTTTTCTATCACCTATAGAAATCTAATTCAGATTATTTTAATTCTATGCTTGATGTAAATTAAAAAAAAAGGCTTTAAAAAGTGTTGCCGCTTCACGCAGCTCAGTTTGTTGTGTATTTCATTATTTTGTTTGCTTTGAAAGATATCATGTCAGTTGATCATGGAATGTTCTAGGCGTACTTTGATGATTGAAATTCACGTATCTCTCTCTTTCTCACTCTCTCTACACACATACTCACGCGCGCGCACACACACACTATATATATATATATATATATATATATATATATTACTACTACTACTACTACTACTACTACTACTACTACTACTACTACTACTACTACTACTACTACCACTACCACTACTACTACTACTACTACTACTACTACTACTACTACTACTACTACTACTACCACCACCACCACCACTACTCCTCCTCCTCCTCCTCCTCCTCCTACTACTACTACTACTACTACTACTACTACTACTACTACTACAACTCCTCCTCCTCCTCCTCCTCCTCCTCCTCCTCCTCCTCCTACTACTACTACTACTACTACTACTACTACTACTACTACTACTACTACTACTACTACTACTACTACTACAACTACTACTACTACTACTACTACTACAACTACTACTACTACTACTACTACTACTACTACTACTACTACTACTACTACTACTATTACTACTACCACTACCACTACCACTACTACCACTACTACTACTACCACTACTACCACTACTACTACTACTACTACTACTACTACTACTACTACTACTACAACTACAACTACTACAACTACAACTACTACTACTACAACTACTACTACTACTACTACTACTACTACTACTACTACTACTACTACTACTACTACTACTACTACTACTACTACTACCACTTCTACTACTACTACTAATACTGGAATGAAAGAAAAAGAAATGTGGTTCTCGAAAAAAAAGAGCCTCTAGGGTACCAGGTATACAACTTTGACATGACCTAAGACAGGTGAACAGTTTGCAGCGGTTTGTGACAATCATACTTTACCTCACAGTAACTGATCTAAGACGTTTATAGACTTAACTACATGTACCAGAAAGTGTTATAAGCTCTTCAAATTTACAACCATTGTCATGATCACGTTTCCCATGGTCTACCAAGTTATTAGATCAACATCATATGATCTACACCCCCCCCCCCCCCCCCGGCTCCCTTAAAATAAGAAAGTAGATAAAAAAAAAAAAAAAAAGTCAATTTATCAGTAAATGTAAGTTTGTAAGCTCCGATATGCTTACTGTTCAGTGTAGGCTCCAGTCCATTTAGAAGGGATTGTCCCATCCCTAGGTGAGGAACTCTCTTTTCTAAAAGAATCCTCGGGAACGTTCAACCTGTTTTAAAGAACTAAATGAGGAGAAAAAGAGGATGGTCTCGGAAAGAGTTGGTAGAGCACGTGTTCGGCTGCTGGTTACATTTACATTTCACGAGTAGCAACGAGTAGGCTGGCGA
>JAWDGP010006599.1:567500-700000 GCA_033675545.1 Elysia crispata
GGAAGAAGGAGAGCATGCAGTGGTGTTTATCGTATCGCTCATAATAGCACAATTAATAGAGAAATAGGAATCTTAAAAAGAAAAAGAAAAAAAAAAAAGCAAAAAAAGCAAAATTGATTTAAAAAATATCACGATAAACTAAAAAACTGGCAATATAAGCAGCGTCACTCTCAAAGAGTCACTTCAGTCCAAGGCTGCTGACCCTTGACAAGAAGTCCACTCTTTGACCAACGGTCATAGTATTACACGCAGTTGTGTTTAGGCGCCAGTTTCAAGCAATTCAAACTTGAATGAGGGTGGGCAGGCGTGATGTCTAGCCATCCAGCCGGGCGTGCCTACTTGTTGAACTTTCTCCGTAGTGTATGGATACATTTGAAAACCTCTCATTTATTTGTAGACTGTCCATTCCAAAATCACCCGCGCCTTGCAATTGAACTGCTTTGTCTCATCATTCAATGGTATAATGTGAAAAGAAAACTAAGATCCCTTAATCCGTACAACCTTATGATGTATTCAGGATAGTAATAATAGACCTCTTGGCGCCAGGCTGGTCCACTCTCTACTGGTTTGACCGGTTTTGTATGAATGGCGACTCTCAAAAAGATGACTCACTCCTAATACCCCCCCCCCCCCCCTTTTTTTTTCCCCTTCCCACATACTCTCAGAGTGACAGGCCTACACTTTAAAAAAAAAAAAAAAAGAATATATATATATATATATATATATATATATATATATATATATATATACCCACATGCTTAATGACTTTTATATTCTCATAATACCTAGCAATAGTAAACCACAGAACCTCACGAGCGGTTTACTCTGAATTTGCGAAACGTTGGAAAGTCAACTGACTCCTATATTGCTACTAGATCAACACGTACCGCAGCCTGATACCTTATCAAAGCAAAGGAATTGGGAATCGCTAGCTCTCTGCGACCTGGCTTAGAGTAACCAAACTAGCAAATACCCAGCAAGCCCCACTCTGCATTGCCAGTTGATGTCAGGCGAGATCACCCCAAACATTAGCTCAACTGCGCCCGACACGAGTGAAAATGTCATACGGCGCTGCTGTTAAACATTTCCAGAGTGTCACGTCTCAATCTAGACAAGGCATCTTGGTACGCGCCATTATGAATAATATTATAGATGTAGCTTCAAATTTTAATGAGCATACACGAAAAAATGCATGTCATCTTTCGGTGTATGCCTTCGTATTGTATGCTCGTCTGGTGAGCCTTTTGTCTTCCTGTCAAACGGAGAATGCGTACTTCAGCATGTTGCATGTTGAATATCTTATGATTGTGCTGTATGAAGTTACATTCAGTGATTCACATAAACATTTGCAAACATAAGACGTGTCTCCAAATACATTAGAAGTGAACGTCGCATGAAACTTCCCTATAAGCCTCCACCTTAAGCACTTATGACTTGCTATTCCTTAACCCACGAAAGAAGGACAAACAAGATTAAAGAGAAGAAAATTATAACGCACACGCGAATACCTGCATAGATGAAGGGGATTCATGGTTCAAAGCTTAACTCAGGTTATAAAAAACCCTCTGGATTTAGATTTTAATCCACTCTCTTCTTTCGTGAATCCTAGAACTTTCCTTTTGTGCTGTGACTTGAAATGGAGCAATTCTATTGAGATATGATTATCGGAATAAGAAGCTGGTAATTACAAAACTAAATCGCGCACAAAACAAACATTCGGTTTTTACTATACCGTTCGGAAAATACGCCTTGTGACTGTATTAACAACACACACTTTTTTGTGGAAATATCTTCACAATTTGCTCCTCGAGCTTTTCAAAATAGTAAGCCTGTTTGTCTGTCTTCTAGACTACTTGGAAGCGTTCTTACTAACTTATTGTGATCAAAGCTCCTCAACAGAAGTCTGAGTCGCCGTGTGATAAAAAAAAACCCACTTGTTTTTTTTTCAGGGGCCTGCTTGTTTTTTTCAGGGTCTATCAGGACCAACAAATTGAATGGCTTTAACGTTCATCTTATTTCTTTGGATCTGCCATAACTAATAGTGGCTTGTTCGATTTTACATTGTGGCGCCTGAGATCATCTCAAACGGCAGTGATCATGACATTATAATAATCAATGTATCGATATCTCAACTTTTTCCGTGACATGGACACATGACACGGTTAGCTGAACCGCTCAACAACTCCGCACGGCGCTTTCTATATTTTTACAACCCACGCTTCTGTCTTGATTAAAGACCAGAGTTAAGGTGGCAAGTTTCAGTACAAAAAAAAAAAATCACTAATATGACAGCCAAGAACTTCATTAAAAAACAACAAACAATAGAGCTTTTACAACATTAACAATCTGAGGAGCATGTTGCGCAATTTATTTGTGTTTTTTATTTCGAGAGCCGCTTTAATCATTGCCTCCTTCTTTCTGAAAGCCAGTTAAACTTTTGAAACTTTCCCCATCTCAGCTCAACACAAAAGCGTCAACGTGTGACTTACCGGAGGGAGGAAAACCCTTGCAGTAATGTTTTAAAGATCTTTACACGAGTCTCAAATAGAAGAGCAAATTGAGCCAAGGGGAGATACTACATACCGCGGGAGACAAAGTCAACAGTGTCAGATCTTGACGGTCTGCAGCACTCGGTGGGTCAGGATGACGTCACAGCACTTAAAGATGGAGTCGCAAGATGTTTGCAGATAGCGGCACTTGAGTGGTGGAGCTAAGCGAGTTGGGCTACTAGAAATGAAGACGAACATCGGCAAGATTTTGTCCATAAGCCAAAAATGTTATGTGAAAATATAAGAGTATCGCGACATCAATACTTCATCGCCAGATTACGTCCCTTATTTTGCTAGCATATCAGTCACCTTTGCTTACATTATATTGGTTAGCGGCCAAAAGATATATGTGCCTGTCAAGGATATCATTCAACAGGACCTCACTGCACAGTTAAATGAAAAAAAATTACCTTAATTATATATATAACAATGGCCTCCGACATGCATTCATAACTATCGTAACAGACGTTTGATCAACAGCGGAACATTTCACTTGCTGTTTGCCGAACTGGTCTCACCATACACTGAACTAAACTTTGCCCATTAGACTGAAAAAGCAAGAAAAAAAAAAAAAAAAAGAAAAAAGCAAGCCTGAAAGTCATCACCGGGATACAGCGAGTTTCGAAATCTCGAGGTGAAATCACAGCCGAACGCAAAGTGAATGTTCTACCTTCCGACCATGGGCACTCCATAGCTAAGTTACTGAGGACGATAGTTTCCACAGATTCAAATGATCTTGCCTTTATACTCACCCTGCAGAAAATGCTCAATACCATATCTTACACCACATGACTGGTCTAAATTACTCGTACTGGAACCGAAAAAAAAGTGCATTGTTTAATAAACATTATAAAAGAAAATCCACATTAAAACTCTACGAGTCTCATTGAACCCATCAAAAACCCACTCGCCCTCCTGAATTCTCTTTGTCTTGTCTCTGTCTTTCTACCTATGTGTTTATCTCTCTGTCTGTCTGTCTGTCTGTCTCTGTCTCTGTCTGTCTGTCTGTCTGTCTCTCTCTCTTTCTACCTGTCTCTCCCTCTCTCTCCTTTTCCTTCTTCCCCCCCCCACACACACACACACATGTAAACTCTGCCGCAGTTCAAACTTACATAGGGCTAACATTTAAAAATATCACAGGCCCCTTGATCCTGTTAAGGTACCATTTAGAACACTTAAGACTTTAAATCACCTTACGTTTACTCTCAACCGCTATCGTAGGAAGTCTTTTTACTGTGTGTCTTTTCTTCCCTCTCTTTATCTCCCCATTTTTCTCTTTTCTTGTTTCATTTTATCCCTCCTTCCCCACCTCTCTCTCTCTCTCGTTTCTTTTTTTCTCTCTGTTTCTTTTTAATTTTTCTCTTGCTTCCAGTCTCCTTCTCTATCGCTGCCAGTCTATTTTTGGTTTATTTATCTTTGAGTCTGTCTGTCTGTCTCTGTCTCTCTCTCTTTTTGCTCCTCATCTTTATCTTCCCCTCTCTATGTGCGCCTCTTGCTCTCTGTGTCAGTTTCCTTCTTTATTCTTCCACTTAAAATCTGAAAATTAGAAAATAAATTGTTTATCTGTTTACATGAAAGAGGGAAAAAAAAGCGAAGCAGACGGGTAGAGATGAATAACTCTTCTGTAGTGTAACAAACAGTATCTGTTTTCCCAGAGGTTGTCCTCACGGCAGTCAAGAGGAACGGGTGTGCCATGATGAGGATGGAGCGGCTCAAGAAGTGTGACATCAATCTGAAAAAGGTTCATCACATAGCTGGGGGCCCGTACAGGGGGATTCTGGTCAACAAGCAAGCTGACCGTGAGTAATGTTAGTGTGTGAGGGAGAAATATATATATGCTGCTAGTGTCGACGATAATTAAGTTACAGTCTACAGTGATACAATTATACAAGTTGATGGAGCCACAGATCTGGTTTGCAGCTGAGGAACCATGCTTGGTCTTTCTCTCACTTAAATCAGATATATATGAGTTTCTTAAATGAATAAGTATAAATTTTTATTAGAATAGAATTTCTGTTTATTAAAGTAGAAAACTAATTAACCATCTGGCCAGTGTTGCACCAATATCGATTCTTCAACTTTTCCTGGAACACTTGATGTCAGAAAGCTTCTTTACTTAGATTAGTTGTTATGAAAAACCGCGGCATGATTATTCTGACCATATTTTCTTGTAATCTGTTTCAGAACTGGACACTGTAGGGCCTTGTGAAGGGCGTGTGGAGTTCATGGCATACCTCATCAACTCGGATCACAACAATGAAGCCATCAGAGTCAGTCTCCTTTTCTGATTTTCTGTTGAGAACTTTAAGTGCTAATTCATTGACTTTTCAACATTTTTTTTTCTTCTTTGGATGGGTTATCCCAATTTTGAGAATTAATTATTCTCAAAATTTGAATGTCAAAACTATTATATCACCCAGTTAAACATAATGATGAAGTGTTCTAAAAATAATCCAGGGTGAAATATGGCACCTGCGGCTTACCACAAAAGACAAAAAAGAGCAAATTGAGAGCGATTTGAATTTTCTATTTTATCTTTAGCTACATAGTTAATGATTTTCTATTATGATAGACGCAAATAATAAAAGTTACATTTAAAGATAGCATTTTCCATGAGAATGTCAATCAGTGGGATGATAGATTTTCACTTTAAAAATATTAATAAATTTTTTTTTCTAGATTTCTCAACAGGGAAACATGCATGACATTGTTTTAATCCTGTAAAAAATGTAAGGAACCAATGATTTCGTACATTTTTTGTCATGACTCAAATTCCTCAAATATGATTCCTTAAAACTAAGCGTTAACTCTTCTTCTTCTTCTTATCATTAAACAATTAGAGAATTATTGTTTCCTTTTCAACCAAACTGAAAAATAGAATTAACATATTTTTATTGTATATATCTCTATTCAGCATGGCTATTAACATTGAAATAATATTTTGCTTTACAATGCAGTGCATTGTTTTTACTCACCCATGCATCACATACTTGTCTGATGTCTTTTGGCTGATACCGTGATTATTATGATTCTGCTCGCTGATGCATCACATGCTTAATGTTTTCTGTCCCCAGGACCGATGGACTTTACGGTTCTGGTTCAGAGGTCAGTCTGACGGGGTTACAAAGAAACAGACACTAACGGAGTACTTCTCAGAACTCATCAGTCCCAAAACACTACCTAGAAGTAAGATGTAGTCACTATCTTTTTCAGGGAGGTTACCTTTGACAAGAATATGCTATGGAAGAGAAGTCCACAATTGTTCTCCATGCATCAGTCTGACTCATGTTTAGATGAGCAACTGAATATTATAAAACCTATAGACACACAATGATAATGGGTCTGCATAAGCCAGAAACTTAAATACATAATGGAAAACTTTGTACCGGAATTGAAAGAAAATATAGGAAGATTTATATCCGTCATAATTGTTTTTATTTTAAAGTGTGAATGAAATGAAAGTGAATGGACCTTCCTGAACATATCTCAGATTACATTTGCTTCACTCGATAGATCTAGAGTTATTCACTTGAAGCGGCAGCATTTTTTCATCTTTGCAGAGTATGTTGGTTTTGTGAAACGGGCCCTGGTGCTGCTGCAGAGATATTCACTGATCAAGCGGCTAGAGCTAGAAGTGGAAGAACTGGATGGGGAGGAAGATGATCTGCCACCAATAAGTAGGTTTTAAAGTCTTTTTTTTTTTCAAGATGGGATGGTAAAGACAGTGCTGTTTAGGTAGCAAAATTACGCTGATTGGAAAGAGCACGGATCACCACCTTTTAGGTACAGTTCATTGATTAAAGACAATGGAAGGGACAAAGTCTGCTGCAAAATGGAAAGTTTTGCAGATAATATCAATAGTTTACGATGGAGAAGGTAAAATTTGAAATTTGACAAAGGGGAAGAATATTATAACCTGCCTTGGTTTGGGAGAAGTCTGCACTTACAAAGCAGAGTGTAAAGTGAGGCACCAAATATCATTGTATTATTGTCTGTTTATGCAGTTGACTGGTGTTGGTCAGTCGGCACCATTTATTATAAACCTTTCCAATCTGTTTCATATAAAAAACCAACTTATATAGGTAATTTTTTCCCATTGATCAAACCATTTAGAAACCTCAGATAAACTCAAAGTCATTAATTTGAATGCCCTTGACACCCAGTATATAAGGTTTTTGCTAATTAAGTAGCACTTATTTCAATTACTAAAAAATCACATGACAAAATGGAGCAACAGAGTAGGGGAAAAGGTCAATCTGGTTAGACTGCTGATTGGCTCGGTATAAAGTGTGGTCATGAAATCAATACAAAGCTCACATTGACGTCAAGGAAAAAAAAATTAGGAAAATCAAAGGGTTTGATAATTAAACCTTACAATATTAAAAAAATAATATAAAACAAAAAAAAAAACCGGTATTGTAATGGCCTTTATAATCTTTAGTGCCTGAGGCCAATTTTTAAGTCAAGACATAGAATATATAGCGGAAAAAAAAAAGACAGAGTTGGAAAAATCCAAATGATACATATACCAAGTTTGCTTTACAACTGGAAGGCATGACGCATTTACACATAGATATCTAGGAAGAAAATCGAAGTGTTTTAAAGAAGAATATGATGGGAGCAAAAGGTGAGCAGTTAGAAAATAGCATTACAGATAGAGATAGGGGGTTCAAAAGAAACTTTGGAAAGAGAATGAATTCTCAGAATGAATAATAGCAGACATTCATTTTACTGACTAAAATTTGAAACTCTTCGTGAAAATTGAGAGAGGCAAGCTGAGACATACTCGGAGGAGGAGGATAAAAGAATAGGGAATAGGGAGACATGTAAGGATCCTTTTTGATTGACAAGGTACAGCATGGAAAGAAAGAACTTTATTGATGAATCATATGAATGACATGATGATGATAAAAATTACACCAAATTAAGGCATACATAGTTAAGTCACTCAAGGAATGTACAATAAGGTGATAGAATCATTACTTGTTCATTGTGTACAGTGTAAAGAAGCTTAAAACATCGGCCCCTACCATGAGAACTTTGTGTAATAAGCAAAAATGAAAAAGTGCTGAAATGTAGCCACATTACTCTTCTTCAAAATTATCTTATTTCTTCTGTTTTTTCCCCTCAGAAAGTTTTGTCTCTGTCTTCACACCGGATTCATATACCTATCGCTTTGT
The DNA here is from genome assembly GCA_033675545.1 of Elysia crispata. Classification (NCBI taxonomy): domain Eukaryota; kingdom Metazoa; phylum Mollusca; class Gastropoda; family Plakobranchidae; genus Elysia; species Elysia crispata. The sequence continues at coordinate 575,230 of JAWDGP010006599.1, forward strand.
ACCGGAAGTTCCGGTAGAAAGCAAGACATTCTTAGCATTCAAGATCAAAGCTGGCTGTGACGCAAACCTCTCACTGTGTGCTGTTTATGGTGATGTGGAGCGCAAAACATATGAAATCTCTCTCGGAGCTGAAAACAACGCTCGCTCCTTCATCCGAGACGGCTCCCTTGGACCAATCAAGGCAGAGAGTCACACGGTGAATCTTCTCAGTGAAAATGGTGAGAAATTATTTAAAATTACATCAATCACATGGCTTTATTTTGTAGAGCACACCAGTGCTATTGACCAAAACTCGAAGAGCTGATAGCTTCAGTATTTTAGATTAGCAGATTAGACTTATCATGGGATATGAAAAATTTAATGGGCAGAAATGAAAAAATTGTGAGAAAATTATTAAAACAACAAATAGAGAAATTTATTGCATCTGTCATTACATGTGATTTATCTCTTATTCTGTGTAAATCTAATGTATATTTGAAAAATTATAATTGTCAATACAGAAGAATCAAATAGTAAAATCATAGATGGCCTACAAAAAATGTTTAATTTATGGACAAATTCTGCTTCGTACAGGCACTTTTTTTACTTAAAGTGGAGGATTATTTTCATTTTTTTAACCAATAGTTTCTTATAGAAATTCTAAGGCTTTTAGAATATTGAGGAAAGATTATAAAACAAAACAGAATCATCATATGTTATGACACAGCCGCTTAAGCATTAGAGACCAGGGTGCATTATTTTCTCGTAATGACAGTATCTCTTCTTTAAAACTTCTGGATTGGCTGTAGGGCCAACCACAAGTTTTTCCCTACATGACAATGAGAACTGAGTTCTATCACTTGTTTTAAAAATTTATATTTTTTATGCTTTCTTTTCTTCCATTTTTTGAGTAAAATTTACCCCTTCAATGCTTCACATTAGCATGACTATCTGATAGTCTGTATATTAAAAGATGGTCTCGATCTGCTACTGGCTCAAAAGCAAGGAACAAAAAAAAGATAGAACCCTAAATTCAAAACCACACAGAGAGAAATATTAGATAGAATTATAATTTGGTGTGAACTCAGTCAATAGAGGAATAAGTAAGTAGTACAGATATTGGTATTTCACAAACATTACTCTTTTTGCCTCAATATTTTCAGTACTCAGGTCTTTACCATTTTCAGAATTCCGATACTTTTGGATTTCATGGGCTGATCACCATGTCCAAGTGGGAAAGGGAGCTAAGCAGGGACAAGACATCTTCTTGAGTTGGGTTGTGCCTCCTAACAGACAATTCAAAGTGAACAGCATGGCTGTGGCAACCAGCAGACAGACCAAAGGCCAGTGGGAGTTTGCTGAGATTATAGGTTAGTACAGACAGTAAGAGAGATGGATGAGAGGAGATTAACATGTGAACACAGCTATAGATGAGTATTCTTTAAGTGGAAGAAGTTTACCATGAGTTAATTATAAGCGAACTAGTAAAAAATGACAATGGCTCAAAATAGTTGTGGAAAGAGCCATAAAGGAAAAAAAATATTTGAAATATAACTTTTAAAGGTGACTCAAGTCCAAGCTAATTTATTCTTTCTCTTTCTGGATTTGGAGCTGTATGAGACAATGATTCCATTAATAATTTGTCTGAAGTGAAGACATTTAAAAACAAAACCCTTCAATATTCATTTTTTTAAAAGAAACTTATTCGCTTTCCTTTTCCACTTCTTCAAAACTGGCTTCAAGATAAAAAAGAGTGGCATGTTGATTTTGATCTTTTTCTTGTCTTAATTTCACCAACTCCCTCCACACTCCATATCTTTTCCCTTCTTATGACCAATCTTTTTGTCTTCTCCTTTACTGCCTCTTTCTTATTCTTTTAATGATGAAAATTCTCACTTGTTCAACTATTTGCTTTCAGAGGACATTGATGATGAAAGTAATTGTAAGAAAGTGAATCAAGCGTTGTGCATTTTGTTGCAATTCTTTCACGGTTTAAACTATTTCATTTACTCCACTCAATTAACTGACAGGTATTCACAGCATTACAAACAAGGCCTCTTGACTATAATACCAAGGATTTAAGATTCTTCTTTCAAGCACTTTATTAATTAGGGACTATAATCATATGTGCATGTTTAATAACTGAGATTTAAAGTTTAACAAAAGATGTGTAAAGTGCTTAATGCACTAATTGACATCAAGATGTTGGTAACACCTATTTTGTGACATGTCATCCTCCTGATCGCGAGGTAAACAAAATTCACAATGGATGAATAATTTGACTGCTCTGTGTCTTTGCTTTCACCATTATGCCTGGGATAAGTGAGAGTTGTGGATACTAGACAAACATCGAGGGTTGGAACGCCTATGTGTTGGGAGATAATTATGTTTAGAATAATTAAATATAGAGAACTAATGCAATGAATGAAAATAAGGAAAAAAAAAACCTCTTTATTTCTCCACAATCTGAGAGGGAAAGTAGAAGAATTCTATTAGCAAATAGTTTATTAACTTTATCTTAGTTGCAGGAATAATTGACAAGTTTCTAGTTTTCTGTGGCAAGAAAAAAAAATAGAAGAATATGAAGAATTACAAGTAAATCTGTTTTTTTTTTTTTTAAATGAAATTGTTTGCTTAAAGCACCTTTATATCTTTAAGCCTCTTTTTTTTTTTTTTTCATTTAGATGGTTTTTAAGCACAATGTACCTTTTTACCTGCTCTGTACTTCAGGGATATATTCACTCTTATTCTGGTAAAATATTGCTTTGCTTGACACTTGTATATTGATTCATTTTTGAAAGTTTGAACTCCTCAACCCCACTCTTTCCATATGTCTCTCTCTCTCTCTGCCTCTCTGTCTCCCTTTGTCTTGCTATGTCTGTCTTCCTCTTTCCCACTCTGTCTGTCTCTTTCTCTCTCTCTGGTAATATATGAAAGGTAAAACTAAAAGGCAAACAGGGGCTGTTTTACATACTTCAAACAAGATAGGTTGACTACTAGATCTAGTACACACAAGACTGCTGGTACACTATTCCAGTGAACTAAACTTATTTTTCAAATTTCTGGCTCTTGGTGTGAATCAATTTTAAGATTTTATAAATGAAAACACCTTGCACTTTTCATGCAATATTTTTACATTTTTCTCACTCTTGTTCTTTTTTCAAGAATTTTCTCTTTTTTTAGAACTACATGTTCCCATGACACTACACCTCTAGTGTAGAAATTACCTTGACTCTAGCTCTTTTATTTTATGATTGATTATAAATACTACACGACCTGCCATGGAATGAATTATGATGGGGATCACAATGCTGGAGAGTAAATAGAATTTTTGATTGAGATGAAAGAAGAAATGAATAAGAGGGAGGGAGATGTAGAGACATATAGATAATGACACTGATTGATTAGAAAACAAGAGGTGGCGAAAGAGCTCAGTGTGAAGGGATGGGGAGGGAGAGAGAGAGAGAGAGAGAGAGAGAGAGAGAGAGAGAGAGAGAGAGAGAGAGAGAGAGAGAGAGAGAGAGAGAGAGAGAGAGAGAGAGAGACAGAGGGAGAGAGACAGAGAGAGAGACAGAGAGAGAGAGAGAGAGAGAGAGAGAGAGAGAGACAGAGAGAGAGAGAGAGAGAGAGACAGAGACAGAGAGAGAGAGAGAGAGAGAGAGCGGGAGAGAGAGAGAGAGAGAGAGAGAGAGAGAGAGAGAGAGAGAGAGAGAGAGAGAGAGAGAGAGAGAGAGAGAGAGAGAGAGAGAGAGAGAGAGAGAGAGAGAGATAGAGAGAGAGAGAGAGAGAGAGAGAGAGAGAGAGAGAGAGAGAGAGAGAGAGAGAGAGAGAGAGAGAGAGAGAGAGAGAGAGAGAGAGAGAGAGAGAGAGAGAGAGAGAGAGAGAGAGAGAGAGAGAGAGAGAGAGAGAGAGAGAGAGAGAGAGAGAGAGAGAGAGAGAGAGAGAGAGAGAGAGAGAGAGAGAGAGAGAGAGAGAGAGAGAGAGAGAGAGAGAGAGAGAGAGAGAGAGAGAGAGAGAGAGAGAGAGAGAGAGAGAGAGAGAGAGAGAGAGAGAGAGAGAGAGAGAGAGAGAGAGAGAGAGAGAGAGAGAGAGAGAGAGAGAGAGAGAGAGAGAGAGAGAGAGAGAGAGAGAGAGAGAGAGAGAGAGAGAGAGAGAGAGAGAGAGAGAGAGAGAGAGAGAGAGAGAGAGAGAGAGAGAGAGAGAGAGAGAGAGAGAGAGAGAGAGAGAGAGAGAGAGAGAGAGAGAGAGAGAGAGAGAGAGAGAGAGAGAGAGAGAGAGAGAGAGAGAGAGTATGTTCAAAGTATTACTGTACACATTGACAACCATATAACCGTCCAGAATGTTTTAACATTATTTACACCCTGTGGAATTACTTATCTTTGCTTGTGTCTCAATCATTACTAGATGCGAAAGACCTGAACAAAAACAAGCGCAATAAGATCAAACTGTCGTTGCTTTGGCTGGCCAAGAAACAGAAGATGTTGCAAGTTCTTGAAGATGCTTACCCTATCAGCATCACCACCAATACTCTCTTTAGGTAGGTCTTGAGCTCTGCCAGCAGCATCATCTCGTGCATTTCTGAACACACATTCATTATATCCATCTGACCATGCAGTGTGGCCACTTTCTCCCTATTTCTGTACATCTTACCTTGTCCACATCATTATAGGTATACTCTCAGAAATTTTGCCCTTTTAGAACTTTCACAGACATTTAGTTTATGTAGGTCTCACCATTAGCATTACTACAGGCGCTCTTAATAAGTCTTCCATTACCATCAATACTCCAAAACCCTTGAGTAAACCTTACCAACTTTGCCTCACTTCTTAGTAAAGTCTAGTTGTACTAGTTGATTGAAAATACATTCGGACATGTTAACTCTATCCCCACCCACTGTATAAATTTCTTATTAGTCACATAAGTACAAACGATATTAAACTTAATTCAAAGCAACATTGCGCTGTGCTCTTTGTTATCTCAGCCAAATAGCTACTTTTTTTTCTAGAATTTAACATATCTCTCTTTGTAATGCCATCATTATTTTTTTTCTCCTGCCCTATCTTCATATACCTCAGTCTCTAAAATTATTCTCTTTTTTCCTGCAGGAAGTGTACAGTGAAGCAGGGTGACACCATCACTGCTGTAGTGATGTTGAAAGATATGGAGAAGAAAGGTCTCGTCCGAGAAGTTGAGAAAGGTGTCTGGATCAGAATGCAGAATAAAGAAGAAATTACTGAGCATGGTCAGTTCTAAAGCTATAAGTGTTCCAAATAAAGTTACCAATAAATAATCACAGCTTTTATATTCAGGATGAAAGAGTAACATGCTAGTTTTTAATTGTCATAGTTCTGTTCTATTTTCTTATCTTTTGAATTGTGGCCATTTAGTGACTTCCTAAGTATTGAAAAATCTGCAAGGTCTTCTATATGAAGAAAAGAATTAGATCTAGAGGTAAAAAAATCTCAAATGGCTGGTCAAGTTTGAGAGTCCTGAACTCTTTTGTCAACATTCTGTACCCTATTTCTTCATAACTTTTAAAAATTCTTTCTGCAACTTCATCATTTAAAATGATATAGGGTCTACACATGTTATGATAATGAATTTCAAATATTTGTTACAAACAAATTTAAACATATTTAACATTCTTAATTTATTGACTTACAAATTGAAACTTTCCAAATTTGCTCAAATATTGGTTGAGATAACATGGTTTAAAAACTGTGGCAGTCTGACAAATGAGATTAGGTGACTGGAAAAATAGAATTTTCGATGTGCACACCCATTCATTTCTTCTCCTGTAGCTGTCCACATGGTGAAGGACCTGCCCATGTTGACGGGCGAAGATCAGCCAACCATTGGACTAATCACCACCCTATACCATGAGAAGCTAGCTGTGGATGCCATGATGGAAGACAAAAAGACCTACATAAAGTATAAAACAGAAAGTGAGTTGTACTTGAAAAGTTGGTTGAGACTTGAGGAATAATTGCAACATTAATTTGTTTGATGGTATATATTAATCTCAGCTTTTCTAAAGTTTAATTTATATATTGTTCTTTAATTTTTTTTATTAGGAACCATTTAAGATTCCAATGAAAAGTTTTTTTTATTAATTTCTTTTACTTTTTTCAACCATTACTCTAGATTGATCGCTCACATTTTGACTGGAATAATCGATGTTTATTGTGATGGAATTTAGTAAATGAAGACTTCTACAATAAAAGTATTGATTATAACGAATGCAGTAACAATCTCAATGACAACAATATTGTTTCTGTGAGGTTATTATCTGTCATTGAAATTCAGTACATTGCAAATACATCTGCAATTTGTTTATCCTCTCAAAAGCTGCAATAGGGGAAAAGAAAACTATCGGTGGGTATTTTCTTTGCCATGTACTCAATTTTTTTTTTTATTTGGTTATTTTCATTGATTTTTACAAATATTGATTTTATTCAACTCTGCTTCTTTCTTTGTTTTTTTTTGTCAAGAAAAAGTTGGTTTGTTTTGATTTCGAAGTGAACAATCATTATAGCACTTATATTTGATGGCACTTTTATGCTATGTATATACTATTTAGAAGTTTAATTACATATGAACATTTTTTTGGTGGTCTGTTTGTGTGAATGCCTTACTTTATTTGCATATTTCAGTTACTTGTAGTGGGAGAATTTTAATGCTACCTTAATTGGATCATCCAATTTTACTTATAATGCAAGCATTACTTGAATTCATTTTGTTTCTACTTAAAAACATTTTGCTTTTCTTTTAAAGCCTATTATGATTATTACAACTATATAATTGTTGTTGTTGTTGTTCTTCTTAATATTAAAATCATTACTGTTACTATTATTATCATCATTACCATTATTTTTTTAAGGCTAAGCATATTTTTTAATGGGATTTAACATAAACATGAAAACCTTGTGCATATGTGTCATACATAAAACCCAGTTAAATATCAGGATATTGATTTTGAAGAGTTAAAATCAGGCAACTGATACTAAATGCACATGACTAATACCAACCTTTTTCAGATTCATTCTACTGTCTTGTTTGCTTGTATTTTGAGTATCTTATCTTTCCTTTGTTTTCTAATCATGGGTGATACAAGCTTACTACAAATGACGTTAACTTTGAATTCTAAATTTGGGAACAAGAACTGTTTTGTGTAAACTTCTGGTACATGAAGTAAAAGAAAAAAAACTATGAAAATTGATTGCAAGCTCCCAAACTTTCCCTTCTATTTGATATTATGGAATAAAACAGATGGGAATGATGTTTAAGTTAACCTCGTTCTTGCCAATCTCAGCAGTCAAAATGAGCATAAAGACATTTGTAAGAATTTCGTTTTTAAATTTGGTAATTTGTGCATTAAAATGACGTAACATTCCATTTTTGTTGACATTATCCAAATATAAGCTTATTTTATGCTTTCTTCTCCAGGTGAGTCTCAGGTATACACTCTTGGCAACATCGGGAGTTACCGAGTCGTCTCAACCAAGCTTGCTAAAATGGGGGATACAGAGGCAGATGTGGTGGCAGCAGAAAACACTGTAACTCGACTTCTGGGTAATTTAAATCTTCCTGCATTATAGGAGTCATCACACCTATATCTTGCTAATGATTTCCTGAAATATCACCTGATCCTCACTACTGTCATCATCATCAGTATCATCATTTTAATATTCGGCATCAACATATAAATCTCGTTGTCATCATTATTATATTTCATTTTTTTTTCATTACTGCACGAGGAAAATGGGCCTGACTATTTCATTATAATCGTTTTTTGTGCATTTTATTTACAAACTAAGCATTTGCTAATGTTTTGCTGGATGTCTCTATTCAGTATTGTCCAAAATCTGCTTTCACATAAAATGTTCTAGTAAAAGAGTTACCGTATTTTCTTGGTGATTCTTCCAAACTAATTTGACCATTAATGAACTTATAGCACTTTAAAAAAAAGTAGTACTATTACTTATTTCTTGAACTTTATTTTCAGTACAGTTGTAGTAGGATAAACTGACTTTGTATAAATGCATGCTTTGGCTGCATTGTCTCTTCAGTTATATGACAATTTTTTTGCTGTTACGGTAAAACCGATACTCTTAACACACATTCTATCACTTAGGCATACACTCTAAAATCACTAGTGATAAGGGCTTGTTAAAGAAAATATTTCTAAATTTTTTTTTTCATTTTTTCCCAAATATGCAGGTACGTTCAGTCAGATAGCCCATGTCTTCATGGTCGGGATAGGAGGGGCTGTACCTAGCTACACTGACCACGACAAACATGTCCGACTAGGTGATGTTGTTGTGTCTACCCCAACAGATGATACAGGCGCTATCTATGTCTACTGCTCTAAGGTGCTACAATTGTATATAAATGCCATCTCAAATTGAGACTGCAAGGGTCAGGCATGAATCCCTATTTTTGCATTTTATGTTTGACTAGATTAAGTGGATTTTGGCCCTGCTAATTGTATAGAAAATCCAAGAGGAGATTACCTTTGATTGAAAGGTGAAAAAGTAATATAAAAATGTTAGAAAATCTGCAAGGACATAAGTTTTCTTAAATTCTTCTACATTTTAGCAGTGTCTCTTTTAAGTATGTAAAATCCTTTTATTTTAATCATTACACCTGGTTAGGGTAATTTTTGTAGTGATTATAATGCATCCATTTGAAAATATGATTTCAAAAGCTCTTGTTGTAAAGTTAATCTTTAACATGCTAGTCATTCTCTCACAGTAAGGAGGAATCCTTTTACATTCCAGATATTACCTTAGCACAATTTCTTTTGTGAAAAACTGATAGTGCAAAATCACTTCTTTAATTTCAAAGTATACCTGTGATCTATTTTTTTAGGATTGAGACTGAATGGAGTGGGTGATCATCACTGACAGATATATATATATATATATATATATATATATATATATATATATATATATATATATAAATATAGAAGATCTTACCTTAAATTTCCATGCATACTACACTTGTGTTTCAAGCGGAGGACAAAGCTGTTGTCTGTCCTCCGCTCTCTTCGGGTACCCTATATAAAGAGAAAGAAAAATAGTATATCAGTAAATCCTTTGTATACTCTACTTTAGTGCCATTGGTCAGCCAAACAAAATTAATGTTATATTATAAAATAAATCTTAGGTAAACGTTCTGCTCTTCTTAGGTTTGCACACTTTAGATTTGTTTTGCATTACAACAGAAACGAACTGCATATGAATTTTCTTACCTTCAAAATCTAGACTGAATTTTATGCTCTATGTATAAATACATGCAGGCCAGATTTTTCTATTACATAATATATGTTTTTTTCACATGAAAATTCATTTCGTTATAATTTTCTGTAATTTAAATTTCATAATATTAAACCATTATGGATCACACAACTGGAATTGTCATAAAAACTTAAAAATATACATGTGTGCTCAACATAAGTGAAAGATAAGCCATGTTCAGTGTTTTATTCTAACATTGTGACATGGCGCTCAAACCTAACTTGACTGTGTGTCTATCAGGTTGAGAAGATAAAGAAGGCCAGTGGTTACAGCTATGTAACTAGGATATTCTCACCCAAGGAGCAAGTTCTCACTAACGCTGCTCTCAAAATGAAAAGACAGGTATGAAGTATAAGAGTTACTTTAACCATGAACATTTTAATATGGCTGCATGATATATCTTTTTAAAAGGAATAAATCAATAATACAAAAGTTGAGATTATTGAGAATATTTGTTTGTCTTTCTCTTTAATAGTTGCAGCTGATATAAAGTCCAGAATGTTATGTTTCTGTATGATATTGTCACTCCTTGTTCTGATGTTGTGCGATTTCCATTTTTTTTTTTCATATCGATTCTTTTAGTTTTAAACCTTTCTCTGAACTATCTTTCTATTTGTTTATCTCTTGTTCCTCTCAGCTGCCCTCCTCTTGCTCTATTTGGTGCCAAAATTGAAACTTCAAAATATATCTATCTGAATTATGCATATAATTTTTCTTTTCTTTTTTTTTGTAAGCCTAGAAGTGAAGTAAAAGACTCATATTTCTCAGCCCTCTCATCACTATGTTCACAGGTTGAGTCCAGCCTTCCCACGGCTCCACGTCCTTGGGATCAATACATTGAGTCCGGCAAGGACACACTCCGAGGCCAGGAGTCCAACTTCCATAGACCCATGATCCAGAGGGACAAACTCTTCTATACAAAGCCAGATGGTGATGTCATCCAAGTGGATCATCCTCGACCACAAGGCTTTACGGCCAGGCACAACAGGGAGGGTCAGACACAAGTCAGGTACATGATTTTCTTGACTAAGCTTGTCACTTTTATAAGCTTTTATGTCTAAAATTTTAACATCGCCTGCGTCTCTCAGTGTTTCAAACTGGGATAACTCTAAGAGAGAATATTTTCCATTCAGTTGCTTCAGAATTTTTTTTAATCTTCTCATGATGGGAATGGCTGATCCATACTTACAACCTTTACTGATAAAATGGCTGAAGTACAAAAAAGACTGCATAGACCAAAGTTTTCATTAAATGCTATGTGGCCATCTCCAAGCCAACATAAAACGCATGGAAAACCTTTTTCACATTGGCTGTAGGGCTTTATGTCAGAGAGAACTTACAAGGGAAAGATAACTCCAGCAGTGATAACTTAAGAAAACAAAATGCTTATGAAGGAAAGAACTAATAGCAGAATCACCATTGGAGCAGTGACAACTTTACGCTACACGTTACATTTTTTAAGATGGAGATCACCACAGAAAAATAGATAAAGGATTGAAATGACTATAAGGTGGCATAAACTATCGCATATATTCGTTCAACAAAATTGTTTGATATCCCAGATACGGTGTCATAGCCTGTGGCCAGCGAGTAGCCAGAGCTGACCCAGTGAGGACAGACTTTGCCCACATGAACAGTGTAAAGGCATTCCAACAGGAACATGACGCTGTGTTGGAGTCGCTAGAGGGAAACTGCTGTGAGAGTTACCTGGTAGTGTTAGGTGAGTTTCTTTAGAGCAACGTTTTCAGAATAATTAATCTTATAGCTATATGGCTATTGGTGTAGAAAAGCAAATTTAAAAATGTACAGTACCTTATGTGCAGTTAAAAAATATACAGTCGAGTTCGGTTATTTCGAAGTCATTGGGATAAAAAAGGACTTCGAATCATCAGGATGCATAGATTAAGAGAGTAAAAATAAAATGTGGATGATGGATAAATGTCATCCTAGTGTGTGCGGGGTGATATGATGATCCGTCACCTGGTCCCTGGACCTAACCCCTTTCCCTTTACTTTTCTTAGCCTTATTGCAGACTCTTACCTGTAACACAGAATCACTTGCCGCTCGGAGTATAGCACTCCTTTGTTTTACAAGCCAGGAAGAGCTTTGAGAATAAAAAAATCACGCCAAAATAGCTTCGAATTAACCGAATCCTTATTTAAAAATTCGAACTAACCGATATTTTTAATATTGCTTAAAGAGATAAATATTCAGTAAAGTCAAACAACTTCGAAATATCCAAGAATTCGAACTTTCCGGATTTGAATGGTTTGGACTTTACTATAATTTGTACTGCTTCATGCATTTGGATATTTTAGGAGCCAAGCCATAAATATGAACTTTACAAGTCAATACGTCAGTAGAGGTGAATTGTGCGACTGATTAAAAATTGAAAAATTATCAATTAAAATATTAAGTTATGCTGGACCTTTTTGTGAGCATAAATCTGTAAATTTCGATCATTAAATTATTTAAGGAGTTGTCAAGAACTACAACCTATCTATCTGTTAACTTTGTGTACATCACCAGGCATGTGCGACTATGCTGACGGCAGCAAGAAAGAGTGGATGAGTTATGCAGCTTTAGCAGCAGCAGCCTATGTCAAGTCACTTATTCTCACTATGTAAAATGTCTTCATTCCATTTGAATATCTCATGTTCTTCCTACAAACAATCTGCATTCCATTCTAATCTTCCATTTTTTAATTTGTGACAAGTCTCAAACACAATGAAATCTCTCATTCTCCCTCTCTAACAAATTATCAGTACATTTAAAACTGTCTAGCTCTCTAATAAGTCTTCAAGAGACAGAAATCTCTTATTCTTACTGTCTTGCAGGTCCAGCAATATTCCCCCATCTCTCTTTCTCCCTAACAAGTCTGGAACGCATTCACTTATTTTTAAGTGTGAGTTTTTTGGCTTTTTTAACTAGGAGAAAACAAAATCATTTGAACCATTGTTTAAGTTTTTCTGTAATGTCATTTTTTTTTTAAATGAATAATCTTTTATTTTAATTTGTAGCCATTTTATGCAGTCTTTCTAGTTTTGCTCGATAATATTATGTGCAGCTAGAGCTATATAATAAAAATATTGCATATCATGTATAATAGATATTAAACTGGGAACTAAACAAATGATAATTTGTTGGCTTATACCTACTGACAATCCATTGGATGTATTAACTCAGATTACCCTTGCTATAAACATAGACTTATTTTTGGTTACGGTAAATTAAAACATGAAAGCAAAATTTATACCTTTAATGTATGTACTTACATTATCAGTACACAAATTGGTGCCATAAGTTATTTGAATGAAGTGTTCATGAATGGCAAGTGTCTAAATAAGTTTATGTGCTAAAGCAATTTTCCTCTCTTCAAATTCTACGTTTATATAGGTGTTGGGTTTGCCAAAATCTCATCACTATGAGATATAATATTTAAAATAACATGAAGAACTACAGTTGACTCCGTTATTTCGAAGTCATTGGGATAAACAAAGGACTTTGAATTATCTGAAATTCGAATTATCAGGATACATAGAGAAAGAGAGTAAAAAAAAGTTGTGGGTGACAGATCAGTAATGTCGTAGGGATTCCCACATGGTCCCTGGGCCTAACCCCTATCCCTTTTTCTCTCCTCGTCTTAGTGCAGACTCTTACTTGTACCGTAATATAGGTGGGCGGAACATATGCACATACACACGTGGGCGGAACATACGCACATACACACACCAGAATCACTTGTCGCACAGCACTTCTTTCTGTGTTATGCAAGCCAAGGGGAAACTGATTTCAGAATCGAAAAGACCCACAAAAGTGGCTTCGAATTAACTGGATCCTTCTTTCCAACTTCGAACTAACCAATATTTTTAAATAAAGCTTAAAGAGAGAAATATTCGGTACAATTAATCGACTTCAAAATATTCAAGAATTCGAACTATCCGGATTCGAATTATTTGGACTCAACTGTACTATGGGATGAGATGAAGGCATGAGAAGATAGGTATCTTTACAAAGATTATTACGAGAGTATTAACAGAGAGAGTTAAACCAGTGTAACATTTATCCTCTATTGTAATTTGTCATCATCATCATCATTATCACCACAATCTTTATTGTGTTTCAACTAGAAGATTTTTCTTGGTGCTTTAACATTTATAATAACAATCTGGAAATAATAGTTGTACAAATTGTGTCGTCAGCTGAATGTGCTTTTACCTGTTTTGCTTAGCTTGTTTCAGCATTACTAAATCCTGTGACTACAGATAAAGATTTTACAATGAATTAACTATACACCATTGTTTGCATGAAAACCATGTGAAGTGAAAAATCAATAGCATGCATCTTAATACAGTGTATTTGAATCACACACATCCTCTCTTTTGGGCAGTCCTAGAAGAAAAATAAGTCTTAAAGACATCTGACCAGTAAATGCTACTGTAAGCATTCTTTCCAGGAAGCACTCAATTGAGAATTCCCAAATGTTATTTTAGTTCGACAAAAGTTTTCTATCAATAAATTTATATGTTTTAAAGTTTATGACAATGTACATCGATGCCAGTTGAATTTGTTTAACTTTAGAGGGTACTAATAACTGAGCTTTTTTTTTTTCTTCCTTTTTTGAATAACAGGAAACCAGATTGCTTCACCTTTGTTGCGCTTTAATCTGAGTGCAATTCTTAACTGCTTATGAAATACTGGTAGATAAATTTTAAATCACAGCCTAAAAATAAAGGACTTGTATGATATACACAATTTTTGTAGGTGATTTTTCTTGTTTGTGCTACAATACATAATATGCCACTTAAAATCTGTTTTAAAGTACCTGTACCTATAAGAGCATTTTATTGCATGGCATAGTGTTCATTAACTCATTCCATTTGTCAATAAAATTATTTTTTAGCCTATTTCTTCCAGACCGCAAAAAGTACACAGAATGAATTTCTTAAAATACCAATTTATCTTCTTCCAACCAAGGGAAGTGAACTTTCAGGTCAAGAAGATCTAACTGAAAAGTAGTTCTAAAACTCTAAACATGCAAATCATTTTGCATTAGATCTAGCAAATCTATATTATGAGATACAAGACGACATCTGTCACAGAATTGTTTTCTTGACTTATTGTTGGCATATTCCAGTAGATCTCCGTCTGGATCTATAAAGTTTAGTCGAAAATCGATTTCAAAACATGTTTGATCTGTTTAAATAAGGTCAACTTTTCTCATGGATAATTTTTTTCCCTTACACCATGACTAGCAATCTACTTACAGTGACTTTTCATGTCCATGTTCTCAAATATCTGTTGCTAGGCGATGTAAAAACACACTTTGATTTATATATATATATATATATATATATATATATATAAAAGTCAAATTTATAGCCTATAGACACATATAAAAATGGTATTTAAGAGAAAATAAATCAGTTGCCCTGCTCTTTAGCATAGGTGATCATCATCTTTCACACATGAAAATAAGTTCAATGAAAATGCAAACCTAATAGTAATAAGCTTTGGAGCACTCTGCGACTACATAGAGCCTACCAAAGGCACTATGGCCCACTTTGCTACTAAACAAATAGAATCAGTAAATATTGGTAGATTTGTTTCACATATTTGATTTAAGTTATAACAGTAGCCCATACTTTTAGGCAAAACTTTGCAAAATATTGAAAGACAAAGATAAAGAAAAATGAAAATTCCAATAAAGTTGAACCAAATTTACAGTAGTCTTTTACTTCAGGGAGTATTTGCTTGACTTTCGTGCATACTGTGGGCTGCATAAAAAGAGATAATTATGTCCTTCTGTACTTGACTTGTAATCTCAAGCTCGACTAATATGTACTGAGAAGCCCATGGACACACCCCTTCTCAATTCCTTGTTTTCCATTGACTACACTGTTTTTGATCACTCTATGCTGTATGTTCAAATTTCAAGATTAGCCTTGCCTCCCTTCCCAGTACAAACAGTTCATCTTGACAGATTAAAAAATCCTTTTGTAATACATGTACTAGAAATATAGAACTTAGAAGGCACACAGAAACTTTTGAATCTTTTATGACAACTTTCTAAATCCCATAATTACAATTATGCAGCTCAAATTTTCTTTTCATAGAGCAAAGGATGTTTATCGAAAAATTGTAAGGCTAGTCAAATACGTAAAAGCAGGCTTAAGCCACAAGTTATCTATTCTTTTTTTTTCCCCACCTGAACTCATGAAGCCATTTTTTTCCTTTTTAACATAAAATTTCTTACATTTAAGTCTCTGCAATGCCAAGGTAATTTACTTTAAGTTTCAGTCTTAATTAAAGGCAAGCACATTTATTCGAATACAGATGATTCAAAATCATGAATTCGTTTAATTCATCTGCTACTGCCTAATATTAGAGAAAGCTCTACGTACTTATTCATGCAGTTGTTATACCAGACAACCCAGAAGGTAGAAGATTGGATTGGCAATAAGGAGGTTCAGGTTTAATTCTTTGCCAGATCATCAGTTAGTAAGATATGCAGGTCTATCCTTGGCTTGACTAAAAAGTCCCTGCCTCAGTTTAAGATTATCAGAAGAAAAAGAGATGATTTGGCCCCCAGGAACTTCAGTTTTACACTGGAGTGTTGTGTAAAACTTAGAGAGATAGGAAAAGCATAGTTTTAGCAAGAAAAGTAGGAAATAGGGGAAAGGAGAACTGAAAGTAAGTAGAACTGAAAGGAGAAAAGAGAAATATCAACTAAGAAAAGGGAGAGATCTAGGCAAGAAGCAGAGGAAGTAGGGAAATAGGAGGGGAGAAGATTAAGCTGAGGTGTGTATGTGTGCATGGGTGGGGGCTAGGGTGGTAAGCACAGGAAAAAGAGATGGCAGCAAGAGATTGTGAAAACTTAAAATGATTATCAGCTAACATAAGTTGGAGGAGGAAGATGATTGTCCTGCAATAAGGAAGGAAAACACGATTTCTAAGATGACTACAGCAAATAAGGAAAGCAAATTTGCTATACATTTATTGATTATGGTTATTGCTCTTAAATGCTTTTTTTCAATTATATCAACATTCCTGTAATTTTTCAAGGTTTGTGCTCAACCACACACACCATCACAATATTCTGGAGAAGCACATCATTGTCTTTGAGAACTAAGAACCATGTTGTTCCAAGCCCACAATGCTTTTTTTTTTCAAATTTCAAGACATCTTTCCAACTTTGTATTTCATAAATCCTTAGTGGCCCAGTCTTGATTCTGTGGACTATTTTAGATGAATTAATTTAAAAAGTGCCTCATTAATGATTGAGAAATTTGATAACAATTCAGAATTGCTCAACCTTAAATAGCTTTGATTTTGAAAAAGATATAATACTGAACAAATCAAAAAAGTAAATTGCCCATGTTGCCAGCATATTACATATTATTTGACATGTAGTCTTCATAACTAATTAGAATCTATTTGCATCAATTATTTCTCTCACATAAGCAAAAAGGTTGTGCACACTTTCAGATTGACACAAAGCTGTTGTCTGTTGGAGTCAGGCTAGATCTTGCGAGAACAATGTTTGAATGTGTCAACCTTTACACAGATCAAGAGTTCAATTACTCTTGACAGTGAGTAGTAAAATATTGGTACGCAGCAATGAAAAAGAACATTAGAAGATAAAGACTCTATTTAGGACAATGTCAAGCTATATCATAAATTTAAAACAATATAAATCTAACAGAAGGCCATTTATACATAAAAATTTTGACAAAAGTCAGTTTGAATTCATTTCATTGTGATTTTATAAAGCTTCACATATAGGAGACTTCATGAAGCACCAATACATCGAAAAGAAAGGTATATTTAGAAAAAAAAGTTAAGTTTACAAGAATCATACCTGAGGAATATTTTACTCTCCAGAACAATTACCTTTTTCTTTCACTTGACGCAACAAAAGAGAGCAGTGCAAAAAGGAAAGGTACTTTGTTTTTCTCTTTACAAATATAAAAAGGTTGGCATTCTTTGAGCAACTTAACTTGAGGCTTACTTTGCTTATTAAAATATAAAGGGTAATCATCTCAGATTCTTCCAGTGATCTTTGATTTGTGAAGAAGCATAATGCCAAAATGCAGAATATTTGTAACCAAATATGAGCTGACAAAACCACAAGAAACTACATTTATTGGTGCTATCAATTGTTACTTTACTAGAATTCACAATGTTTCATCAATGTTGGTGCAATTAATTACAAAGAGTTTAAAGTATGCCAGCAATAAAGGAAAAAATTGAAACAGATCTATACAAAAACTCTACATCTGTGAACCATACCAAATTCTTGAAAATGTCCAGGAACTGACACAATTAAAATGGATTAAGATTTTTTTCAGAATATTTATTATATGTGCTGTGCTGCCTGTCTTAATTAGGAGCTAAAAAATCTTCAATACCTAAATCCTGATTTTTTTGAGTGCAGGCCTAACCTCACACGCGGTATAAAAACTGAAAAATTAAGCAATGGACGGTTACTTGACAAAAAATAAAGATGATTTTTTTCTACTAAACTTAAGAATGTCAGTCATCATCTGTTTTTTGTCGTACGTTTCTTGCCCCACCAATTTTTCGCTTCTTGAAAGCAACTGGACCACCGAAGGATGGACCAAGGGTGACGATCTTTTCCTTTAGTTTGGGTTTCTTAGGCTCTGGCTCTGATTGGTCAGTTTTCTCTCCAGATGCTACCGGAAGGGGAATCTCTTCAAGTGCAGGTGGCAAACTTGTTGCATCATACATTTGGGGTCGTCTGAAAATATTAAGTCATTAAAATCATCATAGGTCTAGGTAAGAAATTTTTTTACAACAAGGATATCACTAATACAAGATATTGTAAGGTCAACATGAATTCGCCTCCCAAGATCCAGCCAATTTTTTAAAAGTTGTGGTAGGACATAGACATAATGTGAATTAGGAACTCAAAATGGTTCTCCCAAGAATGCCAGTTTGAATTATTGTGAAGTGGGGTTAGGGTAGGGCAAACTTCAACTTCAATCTGCGATCTTAGAAACACATTATTCTGAATTATTTCATATTTGTAACAGATTAATTTTCATTAGGATTCACTATCTGATAGAATAGTTAATATTTATAAATTTTACTATCTTATAGATTTAAAAGCAGATGGTTTGATATCCTCTTCCCCCCAACCCTCTCAATAAAATTGAAATTTTACAGATACCTAGAAAAGAAAAAGAAAATGCTAGCAAATTGATACACATTCCTAATGAGATTACAAAAAAACTAAGCTCTTCAGATTGTGAATTAAAAAAAAAAATGTGACATGAATTATAAAAATTAAAATTCTCCTTTGCTTGAGACAAACATTGGTCTAAATTTATTTTCTTAAACTGAATACGTTATGGGGAAGGTGATTCCTTCCCCATTACATGATTCATTTATTGCTACATTTGTATCCTTTGAAAGAGGGACAGAAACGATGTAACTGGATCAAACTGTCAATTTGCTTTTGTCTTTACATAGACTCGAGACTTTGTATTTGTCTTCTCAAATCTCTTCTGTTTCAAAACAAATATGTAAGGGATTTAAAGCAAAATTTAATAGGCTTCTTGACTTCTTCAGAAAAAAAATGTTTTGTTAAGCTGTTCATACTTCTAAACTTTAATCTTGAATCACGAAATTGATGGAGTTTTTGTTTGGAAATCTTAACCCTTATCCTGGATGTGGCAAGCTTAAGTTTGATGTGGTCTGAGTACATCATACTTGAACTTCCTTTTACTTACTCGACTTCCTTGACAACATCCCATGAACCATATGCAGACCTTGCATGGCCAGAATCTTTTCTAGTGATCAGAGCTGAGTTTCCGCTGATTTTAGCAGATTCCGTTTGTTTCTCTGAGGCAATCTGCAGAAGAAAAAGAAAAAAAAAATGACTGGTAGGCTATTCAATAATTATAAAATTGAAGACAACATCCTTTGATGTTTCTTTCACCTTTGAATTAGACATAACTTTGAATTCTTTATCACAGATAAGTAAATGTTCATGAAAAAGTTAACTTGCACCTATTAAAAGCTTTTCAAAGAGGGAACACCT
Organism: Elysia crispata; assembly: GCA_033675545.1. Lineage (NCBI taxonomy): Eukaryota > Metazoa > Mollusca > Gastropoda > Plakobranchidae > Elysia > Elysia crispata. Next base: position 594,577 of record JAWDGP010006599.1, read on the forward strand.
GCATTAATGTTCACAACACAAAACTGTTAATTCAATCAGCTTCCTCGTCTACATTGATTTCCTGATTGTGGCCTTCACAGAGGAACATTGGTAGGTAAGCATCCAATACTGTATGACCTATCTCTAAATAAGGATACATTAGCATTTAGGAAATATCAGAAACTTGACTTTAATACCACAAACCTCTGAAGACTGTCCAGTTTTGTCATTACTCTGTGATTCTGCAGCGTCAGCATTTTTCTCCTCAGCCTCCTCAGCTCTCTGTTCCGCTAATGAAACATACTCCTCTGGGGCTTCCCATTTCGATTCTGCACAAAAGGAATAGAAACAAAACAAATTTTTAAACATTATTGGAAAAATTTCATGTATTCTACTTTCGCTCTTAACACTGCACTTTACTACTTATTTTCCAAAGCTCCAGCTCAAACATATTCATAATATCTGCTAGGGTTAAACAACTTAATGCTTTATTGTCTACCACTAATAATGTAAAAATCTTTGGAAATCAATTACATGTAATCAACCTCAATGGAAAGTCTGGGCAGCAGACATTATAAACTGGGGAAAAGAGGGATAGGTGGAGATAAGGTAGTTCAGGCAGGCTCTGGTATGCAAGATTAAATAAATGTTTGCTTTTTCTTCCTTTTGATAAGTCTGAACACAAGCCATCTGATAGCATGTACCAGAAAAGTAAACATGTCCAGGCAACAGGCCCTGCTTCAAGGTGCCTTACAACATGTGAGACTGATAAATGATGAGTGGGAATATTTGTTATATGGTGAACAATATCAGTAACTACACTTGCTACCTAACTTTTGGAAAATGATTCAGAAACAAGTACAATGTACATGTAAAAATATTGACCTATATAACCTATCTCTCCTTAACTTAAAAACTGGATCTAGATTACCCCATTAAAGCCTGCCATCACATGTCCATCCACTGATCTACCAACAACCATTCAAGTCTTATTCCACTAATATTTAGATCTTCATCATGGGTAATACTAGATCTTATCCCACTACTATTTAGATCTTCATCATGGGTAATACTAGATCTTATCCCACTACTATTTAGATCTTCATGATGGGTAAAACTAAATCTTATCCCACTACTATTTAGATCTTCATGATGGGTAAAACTAAATCTTATCCCACCACTATTTAGATCTTCATGATGGGTAAAACTAAATCTTATCCCACTACTTTTTAGATCTTCATCATGGGTAAAACTAAAAAGGATAAATCTTGGGTTAGATCTAGGGTTCTTTGATGTAATAAGATATACATCCAGCCACTCTTCAAAAAATCACTGTTACTGCATGGCTACTAGGCGTTCTATAGATGTGTGGCACAAAGACATATACTAGAACTTCTCTGCCAGATGAATCATTAACCATTTATGCCACTTTATTTTAGTTACAATCTTATGCAGTATAGGGTATCAAGTACATGATTGTTATTAGTAAAATATGTTGTTGGGCTACAGCTGGCATTATGGTAAATTAGATGTTAAATGTAATATTTTCAAACCTAAGTGTGGTCTGCAATTGAGAGAACATCATAATTGTGCCCACTGAGTATAGTTTTATTTATAGGATCTAGATCCTAATTTAGAAAAAAAAAGAATTAAAATTCTTGACCTGCTGCAAACAGCATTTCAAGGGTTCAAGAATTATTATCTGCAGGCAAAACAAAGGACAAACCTCCAGTGACAGTGCTCCAATAGTAGCTGTAACCTTCGGGTGACTGAGCTTCATACCATTCTTTTTTTGCTTTTGCTTTTTTCTTCTTCTTTTTCTTTTTCCCACTGTCCTCCAATTCTCCATCTGAAGGTGTGGCTGCAGGCTCCTTCTCTGTGTTTAGAAATTAAAAGCACTTATCGATCTTGCAACTAGCTCACTGTTAATCATAATATAAAGCTATACTTTCAAAAAATATTCATACTTTTAACAGGAAAAGAAAACAGCCCAGCAATGTAAAATTCAATTAGGATACCACTCAAACAATGCAATAATAAAGATGCAATGCTTTACACTTTGATTGGTTCTTCTAAGCCAAAAAAAAAATGATTCTATGACTCATTGATAGCATGTGTACTGTGACTGCCAAGAGCAATTCTCCCCTTCCCTTGTTCCTTGTAGCTACCAGCATCAATCTTACTCTATTGACACTCCCTTGTAGCTACCAGCATCAATCTTACTCTATTGACACTCCCTTGTAGCTACCAGCATCAATCTTACTCTATTGACACTCCCTTGTAGCTACCAGCATCAATCTTACTATTGACACTCCCTTGTAGCTACCAGCATCAATCTTACTATTGACACTCCCTTGTAGCTACCAGCATCAATCTTACTATTGACACTCCCTTGTAGCTACCAGCATCAATCTTACTATTGACACTCCCTTGTAGCTACCAGCATCAATCTTACTACTGACAATCCCTTGTTAGTGCATCAGCTACCTTCTTACTTTGTTAGCCTATTGATCAGCCTTTCTCCGACAGTGATTAGCATTGTTTCCTGCTTGAGATATACATTTCGTACTTTTGTAATGCCATATGGGGAGGTATCAACTTTGAATAAAGAGAATCAAACCAGAAATACTTTGAAATATAAGTCACATTCTAACAAAGCCAAAGAGCAAAAAAATAATCTATCCTCTCGCAAAATAAGGCTCATGAGAAATTCTAGTGATCTGACTTCAGTTTTTCAGGCTTTCACTGTATCCTTTTTACAGATAGGAGGCTCATGGCAGTTCCAGAATCAACTGAACGTGGGGTTAACTGGTCTCATAGCAAACCTAACTTGTAAACTTTTGTCCCAACATTCAACTTAAAATAATGTATCTTTATGAGCTCCAACTTTTGTATAATCTTCTCCTAGATTCTACATAATTGCCCTTTCCCTCAATCTTTCTAATTGAGTCTGGGCCTCATTTTTTAAGATCGGCGCAGCCAAACAGAGGCTTAAATTTGATATTCACAAAGGTCTAATACATGTATCATTATGTTATAATAGGCCATATCAAATAAGAAACAATCAAACAAATACTATCGTTCACTACAAAAATTAAAAAAAAAACCCAAACAAACAAAAAGCAGTGTAAACAAGAACAATTTCAGAAAAAAATATTTATTGTTACTAGAGAAGTAAAGAATAATCAAACCTGACAATTGTCAGAGTGTATCCGTTAGCCTTTTTTTCAGAATTAAGTTAATAAAATTACAAAGCCTTCAGGGTTTTTAAACAAAACCTTTCAAAATATTGAATTGATGAAAACTAAAATACACCTGTTCACTTATGCTGATGCCTTCTCATGAAATTAAAGAAAAAAACAACAAAAAACCCCAAAAGAAATACTTTAAAAAAATTTGGCTGCTGTTTTTATGATATTCTTTATGCTAATAAACACAAATGATCTTCTCTTCCTTTCAACATAACAGATGATGGAGCAGCCATAGCAACTTTCTTGATGAAGGCTGCTGTTATTGCACTTGCTTGTCTGCTGTGGGCTCTTTGACATTGACCATTGGTTGCCCAGGTAATAATAGGCAACATTGAAAAATATAGTTTTGGGATATCTTCTTCATTTTGTCTATAGCTTTCATTAAATTTCTATCTTTGTTTTATTGCCCCTTCACTGAGTCAGGTTTTGTTCTATCTGCTTTCTGTTTTCATCAATTTTGTAAGTTCAAGATTTTTTATGAGACAATTTTGCTGTACAGACAATGTCATTACATAGCATTATTCTACAGACAAAGCTTACACTGATGTGAGAAAATGACTGTGTTTCCCATGAAGTGAGAATATGATGGAGTTTCTCATGAAAGTGATAAAATGTAGGTCAGAATCCACTTGTATTATTCAACTTAAAAAATCAAGCTCAAACCTTCAAGATGAAAGTAGACAAGGAATGCAATTTTATTAATAAGACGATAATATTTTTATCCACTTTATTTGATGAACTGCCTAACACTTTGAAGATTCTTTAAACCCTAGACACAAAAATAGACCTTAGAATTGTTATAGCAATAACTCATAAAAAGCCTTACCATTTTAGAGAGAGGAAAAACATCTAGGAAAATTGAAAATCATAAAACAACTTCTATAGTATACCTCGAATCCAACAAACGTTCGGATTCAAAAACACCTTGTATTCAACAGAGTAAAACCCGTTTTTTTTCCTTTCTTTGACTCTTAAAATACCTTGAATCAAATGAACTAATCTCAGACCCGTCCTGGGTTCAACAAACTACACATATTGGCAAATCCACTATAGCATATTTTTCTGCTGAGAAACTATGTAGTTGAAATTCAATCAAAAGGTCTTGTGTCGGCTGTTGAGAAATGCTTGAAGTGTATAGGTGTTGGACACCCATTAAGCCATAGTTTATATATATATATACTAAGGGTAGGGGAGAGCAAAGTAGTATTAATATACAGGGAGAAGATAATAAAAAAAAGAGATTGAAGTGGGCAAGGAGCGACAGCAAATGCATGGGGAGATCATGATACAGGATTAAAGAGCCAAAGCGGCGGTAACTGGTGCAATGGTGTAAAGAGTGGATTTATAGACATGTGGTTAGTTGATAAAGAAAGAGAGATGATTATGTGGTAATTTCACTTTGGTTGGTTACTGTCCTTGTGGCGCCTCATGTCTAGGCTCTAACGAACTGTTAAAAATGACTGGACTAGTTCTTTTGAGTCCGAGGTGTACTGTAGAGTGTCATATCATTTCAATATTATATAAAAAATTTCATGCTAAAAATGAAATTAAACTCACCGCTGCTACCAGAGTCTGTTTCTTGTTTGGGTTTTGGTTCAAGAGAGACACCATACTGGGCTGCCAGTTCAGGGTTGTCCTTCAAATCTTTTTTGAAGGCCTCCAAGGCTGCCTGTATGGACGGAATACTATGTCAACAACTTTGTAGCAGGCATAACTATGAAAAATCTAATTTGAATTTCAACATCTTTCTAATGCTGAAATAATATACTCAGCAAACTTTGAGGAAGCTTTACATCAGAAAAATCAAGTGTGAGACACTCTTTTGAAATTTCTTTTGCTCTTATACTACACATGACTTCCTTGAAAGAGATTTTTGACAAAGTATATACATGTATTCACATAGTATGCTTTTACTTGTGTTTGATTGGGCTAATAAAGATTAAGCTTTTGAATAACATTCAGTGTAAAAAATTTCAGTACAAAAATATGTCTTAAAAAATCCCTGCACCAATGAACTGATTTCTGCCTTCATAATATTTTATATTTTAATGAGGTACAAAATTAAACTGAAGGAAAAATTTGACGATTGTATTGCTGGGTACTATTTTCAGATTGAGGTTGAGGAGTTTGCACAGATGACCATGAAACATCTATTTCCATGATGATGCATAGGTTTAGTAAGTTTGGTACATTTTTAAATTGTAATTTATATGCTTCAGCTTTTGTTTTCTTATCCACAATAATGATAATGAGTAGTGAGGCCACAAAATGAGACGTTTTGCTCAAGATGAGTACTTGGGAAAATGCCATATTCCTCAAGAAGGCTTGAAATTCTCACTATTTAAAGTGCAATTACTTCTGAAACAATATAAAAGTGCTTATTATAGTGTTATAAAAAGCAGAAATTTGAAGTTTTCTTCAACAAAATTGCATTTAATCAAAAGTTTATATGCCACAAAATGTCTCATTTCGTGGTGTTGCTACACATATCTTTCATCTTAATGGTTTGAAGTGACCATTGGCAAAAGTTTCAAAATATGCTCATCATAAAGCACGCATTCAAAAACTTCCCACCGCTTGACAAAAAAAAAATCGAATTGGTCCTCACTTTTTCCATTTGATCCATCTGTGCCTTCATTTGCTCATCATCTTTGGATTGCTGCAAACTTTTCTTGCGAACCTAAATATATTGAAAATAGTAGATGACAATTAGCATTCCTCAGGTTACTGATGTGAAAAGAAATTTTTCTAACAATAAAAAAAAAATTGCAGTATTTTATGACACACACCGACAATCTTATCCATATTGTACATACACAAGAGTGAAATAAACAAATGAAAATTGATTCTGCGCAAACTTTGTTCATATATACCATTAAATTTAAAAATTACCTCTTTGAGCCTGAGCTCAACATTCTCCTTATGCCGTTTGCCACGCTCATGGAAATCTACGCTCTGAAAATGAAAAGAAGGTTTATCTTTTTAAAGGCTTAAGTTGCTCATATTAATATGAGGATAATAATCTTTAACAAAGAAACTTAATCAATGTTGGCAGAGAGGGAATGAGCGTTTGTAAGTGGATACCATTTAACTATTGAAGGTTGTTCAAAAAGAGGAAAAGTACATCTAGAAGCTGCTAGATTGAGTGCCAGTGAAGAGGGATAAATAATAATCTAATATTATAGGGTGAATATACCAATACTAACGGCAGAATATCCACCATTGTTGATGTTTATAGTTGACTAAATAGAGCAGCCTTAAAAAAAAATAAAAAGACCATAAAAATTAAAATAAATGTGCCAAACACACACAAGATTTTGTTCACCAGGTATCTTAAATTCTACTCCAAAATTATAAAATGTGCTCTTCAAAAGATCTGTCAGTGCTACTTACTGGTTTATTGTCTGTTATCCAACATTTACAGAAGTCACAAAACTTGCGGGGCACAGATTTCCAATATTCAGACCTGAGAAAAATGGTGAGTTTAAAAAAAGAATAATTCAATATTGTACAAAAAAAAAAAATTTAATGACATCAACAAATTCAGAATTAATTCTATTGTTGACTCATCTCTATAAAATTAATAATTACATTTTTGTGGTCTTACTCTTAGTTCAACTTAAAGGAACGTACATTTTCCTTAGGCTGTGCGAGTGTAATGGTTGAAAATTAAATAAATTGCCAGCACAGCATAGAATATATTGGACGCAAGATAGAACAAAATGATGGCCTAGAAAAAATACTCAGATAAACCTGATTCTAAATTCAGACTACAAATAAATAACTGCCACATTAACAGTATTCCAACGATAACTCTTGTTTCAAAACTTACATATTAGGTGTTCCAGACTCTGGGCTTAGCCAAGTATATAGAATTTAGATCCAGATCTATATCTAGACTCTAGATCTAGATCTTATTACATTCAGACAAGAAGTTACACTTTCTTGTTCATTTATTTAGATATATGGATCTATAAATCTATTTTGCAGCCATCTGCTGAGAACGCCTGTTATTGTTGATTGGCGACGAGACTTAGTTTACAAATGATTTTTTCTTTTAACAAAATGTCAGTCTATATTAGATCCAGAATTAGGTTCCAATAGTTATGTCTAAAACCAATGAAAATATTATCTTATTTTTCCTTTCGGTTTCAAACTCGAGCCAGGATTTTGGACACAACACTGAAGTAACTACCAGTTTGGCATTAGGGAATAGTGAAGGGAAGAAGTTACATAGCTCAATTCGTGTCTTACGTGAAGACAATGAAGAGTTGGCACGTTCTCCTACTCTGATATCTTTATCTAGCAGATGAAGATGGCTCCGTGGTTAGTTTGGTCTTTCTTTTCTCCGTAGGGCGATGGGTGCTGGTCAAAGATATGGGCTCGATAACCTTTCATGCTTTTCGTCCTTTCTTGTGTTTTACGTGTTTGGTCAATTTTCTCTGGACCATTATATATTATACGAAAATGTTGGGTATTTAAAGCTACTGATCATTTGGGAATCTGATTCTTATGATAGCATGGTGAGTGTGACTGCGTATGTGTGATACGAGGCCTTTCGTTATGCTAGTTGTACATTCAAATAGTATTTATATATAAATAATACAAAGACTAAACTAGACTTGACACAAACGATTGAACAGTTGATCAAAATGTTCCACTAATTGGTCAGTTGTCTTGGCCTCTGTAGAAAGTGCTGACAGATTGACCATAGTGGGGATTTCCCGCAGCAACACTGTGGATCAGATCATGTACTACAAGGATGACGCGCAGCTTTGAAAAAAATTCAGCTCGATATGACGCTCGCTTAACATAGAATAAAAACGTTGGGGGATTTAATATCGATTTCATACAACACTGTACTTTAAAACAAGATGACCAGTTCACCCTTTCAAAACAAATAGAAAACCACTGGAATCAAGATTTTTCTGATGCTTTTTATTAAATGTGGGGGATCAAACATGCAATTCCTTCGGTAGTTTACAAATTAAAAAAAAAAGGTCGTGATTATGAAACGCCACGTTTATTGTAGAAAGTACGCTTGATAGAACCCTGGTCATATATCATTATTTTCGATTCAGTTCAAACTCAATCAATTTTTGTAATACCTTCTTCACTTTGGTATATATATATATATATATATATATATATATATATATATATATATATATAGATCTTTGTCCTTCGCTTGAAACACAAGTGTAGTATGCAGAGAATTTAAGGTAAGATCTTTTACATCTATGAAATGCTCCCACAGCTGAGCACTCTTATCAATTATTTCAACTTATCTTCAAACTATATATATATATATATATATATATATATATATATATATATATATATATAAATATTTATATTTATATATGTGAGTAGACAGACAGAGAGAGAGAGAGAGAGAGAGAGAGAGAGAGAGAGAGAGAGAGAGAGAGAGAGAGAGAGAGAGAGAGAGATGAGATCAACAAGCAGAGAGACAGACATAGTGACATATACAGGATCTCATAAACAAGAGTGATATTGTGGCTAGACTAAGGCTGAATTAACTGGTTTTGTTGCTAAAGCTAATCGGGGAATTTTATTCTCTTTTGTGCCTCTGGTATTTATATATCATTCAATAGTAAAATATGCTGCACAACTAAGCTAGAACATGAGTTGGAAGGATTTAGCTCTTGTGTTTACGTGAGCAATCATATATCTAGGCTAGATAGATCCTTATGACTGGGAGAATCTTGTAAAGAATTGTTTAAAAATTTAGATCTAGACAGGGGTTTGAATATAATATTTGTTTAGTATGCATATTAGACTTTGTAAGTGCAAAATGCAGGCAAAATTCAGCGTCAGTTGTCTGGTTTTTTTTTGGGGCGGGGGGTATAAAACGAGAGTATATAAATTCATTATCGATGACCTAGGCCTATGTAACGTTATCCATTTCATCTTTGGTCTAAGAGTGTAAGGAATTCAAGGTGCGTAACTCTCACTGACCCTTTTATTTTTTTTTTAGAAACATCTATTGGAATCAAGGAAAATGGAATTCCTTGAAAACAGGTCGAAACAGGAAACAGATGAACCAGAGGATGAAAATCTGTTGTTATTCAAGTCTCTCCTTACTCATGTTCAGACAATATTATTCTTCAACATAAAATTTTGAGCTTTCATGGGCGATTTGAGGACCTTGTGAAGGAATTTGCCTATCCAAAACATATAAGTTCCACAGTACCTACCAATTATCTCTACCAGACCTACAGCAATGAACCTTCTCCACAACCACGAGCCTACACCTTAGTCCAAAAGTCATCTGTATTTCAGCCACCAGCCCTCACAGCAATGTATTGATTTTGGAAACAATAACTTTCAGTGAAGCACTTTCTCCCTTTCAGATGATAAAACGTTATAATTTTCACTTAATTTTGTTGACATTAATTTTTAACAAGTTAATTGTCATGAAGTTCGCACTATTTTGTGTTCATTTTTTTATCCAACATTATCATTGTTGAAATTGTGAAAATTAAATTATAAAATACCCCCGAGTTTGCGCCCATTTTAAAACGTGATTGTTGTATCTCTTTGACACTTAGTATATAAGAAAGGAATAATTGATGCCACTTCTCTACTATTTTTTTCATCTGCTAATGGGATTTTTAGATCAACAAGAAATAATTGCAAATAATTAGAACATGCCTTTAGGAAATTTTAACAAAACACTCATTGCTGAAAAAACAATACCGTAATCATGTTTTATTATAAATGCCACATTCTAATTATTGCTTCATCTAGATGCAATAGTAATTAGTACTGTCTAGTTATCCGTTGTCGGCTAATTAAACTTAAGAGGCGAGGATTGAGCAGAAATAATCACTCCGATATAAAAAATAAAAATGACACATTTTTTTTTTAATTGAGTCAGGCTCCTGTAAAATCGAGCGTTCAAGCACATCTTGTCGATATACCAAACTTTTAAATCCAGTTTAGCCTCAAGTCTGGATTTTAGGAATAGGTAAAGGTATTTAATTTTAATTTGAAAATGAACAACTTTTCCATTGCAACTGCATTGATATTTGCTGGTGGATAATCAACCTTGCGTGTATCACATTTCAAAATTCTATTGCAGCATTGTAAGCTAATGCGCGACAATAATGAGATGATGATGACGACGACGATGATGATGATGGTGATGACGATGATGATCATAACGATGAGTATCACGATGACAGTGAGGATGATTATCAGGAAGACGAAGAGGAAGAAGAAGAAGAAGAAGAAGAAGAAGAAGAAGAAGAAGAAGAAGAAGAAGAAGAAGAAGAAGAAGAAGAAGAAGAAGAAGAAGAAGAAGAAGAAGAAGAAGAAGAAGAAGAAGAAGATGATGATGATGATGATGATGAGGAGGATGATGAGGAGGATGATTATGATGATAATAAAGATGATGATAGTGATGATGGTGATAATTGTCGTAATGATGATGGCGATGTCTATTTGACAATTATAACATACTAAGAAACATTTTTAAACCATCAGTTTCAAAAGGAGATTAATTAACCTAAGAAGGATGACCAGTCTTTCCTCCGGCATAGTAGGATCATGGAGATTGCACCAATTTCTCAAGAGTCGCGATTTAATCTTCTTGAAAATGTCTTCAAATGTTCCTTTGGCCATTTTAATGTATTCCTGAACCCGAGCTAGATCCACATTCAGTTCTTGCAACAAGTGGTGTCTTCTTTCTCTGTCAATTAGATGTATTCATCCTTTCTTTCTTTTTCTTTTTTTTTTTTTTTTATATCAGACAATAGCAATAATGTATTATGCAGTAAGAGTGAAGGCAATAATAGGCCTAGATTGTTTGCCTAGGCAGGCGAGCAGGCTTTCATTTAGGAAACCTGTCAGAGCAAACCTGCATAAGCCAACTTGGTAAGCAACCAGCCGCTTGCAACAAGTAAACCGGCTGCATATTGCCTGCACCCCTCTGGCCGTGGCTATAGAAGCTAACAGTGGAAGTAACTCTGGGCTCCTCCCTACCTGCCGGTCACCTGGTGAGCAGTAGCAGGGCTAATTTAGGCCGCACATTCATCGAAAAGTGATAACTGTGGTATTACAATTTCAATTTCTTTTGAGTTGATTTTAAAGTTTTAATCCAAGGATGAAAATAATGATACATGTAGTTTACTCTTCAGTCCTACTGTGTTAAAAATTTATTGTTGTATTTTTTGATTGAAAAAAAATTATATAAATCGACTATTTTTCATGGTAGATATCAAAATGTGTAAACAAAAGCTTGCGTGAATGTGCAGGTGCGATATTAGTGATATCGTTGCCTGTGATGTTGATTGTTTTTGCTATACTAGATATTTGTTTCCCAAACTTCAACCCTCTTTCTTTCTCGTTTTCCAACTTCAACACACTCTCTATAGCTAGATCACACACAAATACATACATACATATATATATATATACTCAAATACAATCTTAAATTCCAACACATGAAGATGAATACACTCACTCTTTAACTCCAGACTCTTATTTCTCAAACTCCAATACATTTATCTTCTTGTATTTCTCTTAAGCCCGTAAGTATTTAAAAAAAAAATTGTTTTCCACGACCTCTCTGTATGTCTCACTCACTTTTCTTGATAACTCACGTTTTTTTTTTTCTTTCTATTTCTCCCTTTCCTCTCTCTCATTCGCTTTTCCGCTCTCCAAACCTTCCTCTTACTACCACAATCATTTTCAATGTGACTGAAACACACTCTCTTACTTTGTAAAGTTCTCAAATTGCTTCGAAAAGTTGATCAATTTAAATAAAAAAAAAAATGAATAAAATAAGGAGCTTTTTGCAAGAATTGCTTGTGCTCAGTCTGGTTGAGAAGAGTTGCATTCCCAAATCACTGTTTGTTACTGTCCACATCAAATCACTGTTTGTTACTGTCCACATCAAATCACTGTTTGTTACTGTCCACATCAAATCACTGTTTGTTACTGTCCACATCAAATCACTGTTTGTTACTGTCCACATCAAATCACTGTTTGTTACTGTCCACATCAAATCACTGTTTGTTACTGTCCACATCAAATCACTGTTTGTTACTGTCCACATCAAATCACTGTTTGTTACTGTCCACATCAAATCACTGTTTGTTACTGTCCACATCAAATCACTGTTACTGTCCACATCAAATCACTGTTTGTTACTGTCCACATCAAATCACTGTTTGTTACTGTCCACATCAAATCACTGTTTGTTACTGTCCACATCAAATCACTGTTTGTTACTGTCCACATCAAATCACTGTTTGTTACTGTCCACATCAAATCACTGTTTGTTACTGTCCACATCAAATCACTGTTTGTTACTGTCCACATCAAATCACTGTTTGTTACTGTCCACATCAAATCACTGTTTGTTACTGTCCACATCAAATCACTGTTTGTTACTGTCCACATCAAATCACTGTTTGTTACTGTCCACATCAAATCACTGTTTGTTACTGTCCACATCAAATCACTGTTTGTTACTGTCCACATCAAATCACTGTTTGTTACTGTCCACATCAAATCACTGTTTGTTACTGTCCACATCAAATCACTGTTTGTTACTGTCCACATCAAATCACTGTTTGTTACTGTCCACATCAAATCACTGTTTGTTACTGTCCACATCAAATCACTGTTTGTTACTGTCCACATCAAATCCACACAATAATTCTCCCCTTTCCTTTTTTATCACCGATTCAGAGCAATGATGTTCTAGTTTCCCTCTTTTCACCACATGGCCAAAAAAGTTTGCTGAACGTTCATGTTTTCTATTTACGAGTGATCTTGTTGTGTCGGCTTCGCTTAGCACCGTTTCTTTTGATTTCTTTGCAGTCCATGAAATTCGTAGCCTTCTCCGAAGGAACTCACATTTCTGTTGCTTCCAGTTTCTTTTGTAGCTGTTTTGAAATTGTCCTGGCCACGCTTCCATACATCAGAATGGGCTCAATATAGCACTCCAGGGCTCTTCTTCTTGTGTGAATCGAAATGTACGAGGGCAGGCTGATAATTAAGTTCCGTTTGCTAATAACTAGGTCAATTTTCGTCACATCGACCTAAAATTTCATACATATACTCTCGAACCATTTTTCTAGACTTAACTATAACAAGTTTGTGTGACGTCATTCGTGCTCATAATGCAGTGACGCGCAACACATGATGTGGTAGCCATGTTTATGAGACAATGGCGACTTCCAATGACCTTCTCATCAAACAGCGCTCTGTTATCGAGTTTTTGGCAGCTGAGGGATGTTCTGCTGCAAACATTCATGCAAGAATGAAGACAGTTTATGGTGAAATGTGCATTTCAGACTGTGCAGTTCGCAAATGGGTGAGAATTTTTAAAGGGGAAGACCCCAGAGAGACAATTCTGCGTGATCGAAAGCGTTCGGGTAGGCCCCTTTCCGCATCGGACACGGCTCATCGAGAGAAAGTTGACTGCATGATTAGAGCTAATCGAAGGGTCAAACAAAAGGACAATGATGAGGAAGTTATCGCAGATGTTCGCAGATGGTGCCGTGGACAGCCGTCTGAATTCTTCACTGACGGCGTGAGCCAACTAGTGAAACGTTGGAGGCGGTGTGTTGATCGCGACGGTGACTACATCGAAAAATAGAGTGCTAAGTATGTAGCTGACATATTAAGCTTTCGTTTGACGTATTGTTTATGTATATGCTGTGAAAAATTAAAAAGTTATGATGAAACGGAACTTAATTATCAGCCTGCCCTCGTACTTATTTGTTAGTATTGATTTCTTCTCTGAAAACTCTTTTTTGCTCGCGCTATTCTTCATGCGATTTCAATGCTGTTGCGTCCATCACTTGATATACCAATATGCATCAATACAGTGCATCTTAATACTGCACCATCACAGTACATCTTCATACCGTACCAACACAGTACGTCTTATACCGCAGCAATTTTACACGGGGAATCTTAATACCGCGCAAACTTAATGCGTCTTAAATGAGCTAAAGAAAACTTCAGTCTCGTTTCAAATGGGTTTTGACCAGCATCAGCTGAATTACATCTTAATGCTGCTCTAATTTAGTGCGTCGTAATACCGATGCAGTTCAGCGCGTCTTAATACTGCACCAAACAGCAAACTTACATTATGTTCGTCTCCAATGGATCACACTAAACATTATCTTTTGACGATTCGCGTTTACCTATTGTCCTTCAGTCGTCGACTCCCTTCCAACATCAATTATTTGAGCGATTTCATAGTGCAAAATTGAAAAAAAAAAATCCGGTGTGTGCAAAATTTTCTGCCTGGCGCTATAAAATTAGGAATAAACAGTAAAGTGTCATTCAGATATCTGATACGCAAATAATTCTTAGTGGGAGTCGAAGTAAAAAATAAAAGCTATAAACAAAGAAAGAACCAACTTCACATCTGAAGTTCACTTAAAGCATTTGCAAGACTCCAAGAATCATTGTCCGCTAACTCTGAGTAGTGCTACACTAATCAACGTTTACTGAGCGTTATGAAATCTCTACTTAAATGAGCCATTGTACAACGCTTTCTCACAGAGTCGCTCTGAGAGTTTTGCAAAGGTCCTCGGAATGACCATTAGCAACCAAGACACCTTTCTGGGCTCCCAAGGGGGCAGCTATTGGAAGCAGCACGTTAATTCTTGCATACCGCCATGACGAGATCCTTCACCTGATAGTCGGTTCAAGTTTTAGAGCAATATAAAAAGAGGGTTAACGCAGTAACATAAATATTTATCAAAACAAACTCTTTAGAGCAATAGTAAATGTTGGTTATTTCTCTGCTGTAATTTTCTTTATTCTCGCCTGATATCACCAATCTGTTTCTTTTTGTTAACTCAGTAAAGTATTTTTTTACTCCAGAAGTAAATTAAGACAGCAGTTAATGATATTTTAGATTAAAAAAACAATTGCAGCGCGTATGAGTTAAGAGGTGTATCATCTCATTCCTTTGTTGCTTTATTCGTCATCGTTAAGTTCTCTGTTTTGTGTTTCTCAGAGTCAACGCTTGTTTTATTTTGATTTGTTTTTACGATGGCAATCTTTTTTTTTTATTTTAAAGTTGTTGAGACAATTATTCGAAATTGTTCAAATTAAAAAAGATAGATAAAAACAACCACCTTTACAGGTGAACGCATAGCGTAAAATCTTCATTCATGTGTCAGCAAGGGTTACCAGTCAATATAAACATGTGTACACGTCTCTCTCTTTCTCTCTCTCTCTCTCTCTCTCTCTCTCTCTATATATATATATATATATATATATATATATATATATATATATATAGAGAGAGAGAGAGACAGACAGATAGATAGATAGATAGATAGATAGATAGATAGATAAATAGATAGAGAGAGAAACAGAAATAGAGAGACAAGGAGGAATAAGGAGAGATAGGAAGCGTTGTGTAGGGGAAGAGGAAAACCAGATAAAAGAAAATTACAAGTTACAATTTTCTCGCAAATTTTATGCTATGCCAGGGATTTGATTTCTTTCAACCTCTCTTCCATACTAATTTAGTTTTTTTTTCTCGTAGGAAGGAAAAACTATGTTGATACAGACTCGCTTTTCTTTGTTTTGTTCTGTTTTCTCATTTCCTCGTTTTTTTGTTTTGTTTTGTTTTGTTTTTTTAAGCTTATGAATTGCATAATGCTCAATAGGAATACTTAGCTAATTTTCGATTCTTTTAAACGGCTTTAATCATGTTTGAACCAACAAGGCAGTGCATCTCATGGACTCTTTATGGGAATTCATAGCTTTTTGATGAGTTTTAAAAAGGACCTTTAACAAGTTTGGAAGAGTCCAGAAAGAGCTGAATTACCACAATAATTATTGCTCGCTACCTGAACATGGTTTACTTTTTGTGATGCCCGTGCTATAGTACCAGTGTGAATCTTGCAGAACTTTGCCACTTTTACGCTTAGAATTTGTGATTTAACATTTCCGTGCTTATCTCTAGAGAAGATTTCCAGATGCGGCTTGAGCCGGTGAACACATCCCACAGATCCACGGACCTGCACAAGTCGGTAGATCAAAGGCGGGACCGGCGCCAAAGATTTCATATCTCTACAGTCATGCTTGTAGCTCTCTCGTCTCCTCTATCTTCCAAATCGCGGTGGAGCGTCCTCCGAGTGTATAACGCTCGACTCCAGAGTTTCTTGTGATCTCAAAACGAGGCTTGAATACACTGAATCTCTCCATCAACATCGAGGTTTTTTACAGAAAAACGAGACAGCGAACTAGGTGGGCTACGTTATAGTTTGGGCTAAACACAGGAAATCAAACTTTTGAAGAATTAAAACCATAGTGATTGCTTTTGTCACAGCCAATAGAGTTAATTTAAAGGAACAAAATAGTTGCAAACAAAATAACAAAAACAAAAACACACACACACACAAAAAAAAACTACTTTATCTACAGATCGAGCTACATTATCATTATCATTGTGTGGAGTTCAATTTCGTTAAGGTAACCTGTAATGGTACCGGAATTTACCTCTGAGAGCAGTATAGAAATCATTCGATCTGCAAAAAAACATTTTCTTGTAGGCAGAAAATAATTATGTACATTCAACTCGTAGCTGCTTTAAGTTTAACTAAACATTAGTTATCAAGCGTTTTTACATGTAACTCAAACGGTTCGTTTCTCAAGTTCAAATTGCCATTGCCTGGCTTCCCGCCCACTCGTGTATCCATGGTAATGAAGGTACAGACAACATAGTTAACGAGGCTTTTTCAAATCACATTACTCTCAAACATCGTTTACGTTGGGTCGATCTAAAGGCAAGAGACAATTCTTATGTGAATTCCATAAGGCAAGCTGAGGTTCCGATCCAGCAAATAGATCATGTTAAATTCTACCAATTTAAAAACATACAGAGAGAGAGTGAGAGATAGATAGAGAGATAGATAGATAGAGAGATAGAGAGAGAGAGAGAGAGAGAGAGAGAGAGAGAGAGAGAGAGAGAGAGAGAGAGAGGGAGGGGGAGGGGAGGGAAGGGGAATATAGGATATTAGAAACAAAAGAATACAATTTATTCGACAATGGCTTTAAAAGATTAAAAAGCCGTTAAATTTCTAAAGAGACATGCGGCCAAACCATTCACCAGTTCAAAGTGGTTTTCGTGACAGATGAAATCACGATGTGAAATTGAATTTAAAACAACAGTTCTCCTGATCTCTCTCTTCCTCATTGTGAGTTTACTAACAAGAGTGCCTCATGGGACAGGTCTGCCGAGCGAATTACATCGGTAATGATGTAACAGTTTAGCAGCGCCGCTGAATAAACTCGGGATTTAACCTAGTTACACTGGGCGGTGTGCCAGCAACAGGGTAGACCGGAGACGCTTTGGCGGCCGTCGTGAGCCACTGTCAACAGGGTATGCGGTTTGTGCTCATGTTAACAAAACCGCAATTAACTGGATATTTTTTATGTACAATTAGGGAATGTCATGGGACAGACCGATTCATGACATTTGACAAACTACCGTCTATTCTAAATGCTTCTAATGCCCTGGACATTTATGAGTGTGATAATTTATAAAGATTTATAGATTATCAGCATGATTGCCCGTTTAAACAGACAGGTGGAGAAGACAACTACATTGAATAAATACAAACGTCACAAAACTAACAAACGTATCCTCCAGAGCCATATAATTGCGCTGAAAAAAAATCCAACCAAAACAACAATAATGAACATTTGGGTCAACAATAACAGATGTGATCTCCTGCGCAGCCACTCAGAGTAGAGTTTTAAAATATATCGATCCTTCAGACATTCTTCTCACGTTATCTCGAAGACATTCTTTTAATGAAGGAGAGATATCAAGCAAACAAGTGACATGAACTTGGACGTTATCATCTAAGCACTGCTCTTTTCAATTTATCTCTCCACTGACTCCATAATATGATGCTGATGAACCATTAAAAATACGATGTTGTGCTAGACCTGATGTGGTGAAAAAGTGCTCTCCAATACAAAGTAAAAATGTGCAGATGGTCGGAGTAAAGAAAAAAAATAGTGGGTTACCCTGGACTGTTAAAGCTTATGACTATTCTAATCAAAATCTGTATAACTCAAGCAAGGCAAATAAAGACTTGACTTGACTTACTCGTCGACAGTTCTCTCCATTGATGTCTGTTCTGGGCGATGCATCTTATGTGTTCGAGGTCTTCCCTAGTAGGGAGTTGTAGTGTGTTTTCTTGTAGTCTTGATAGGTCTTTGTTGAGGACGACTGGGAGTGTTGTTGAAGGGCGTGTGGCGAAATAGCTGTTCATTGATTTATTAGCAGGTATTTCAATATTTCTTCTAAGTATGTGCCCGAAAAGGCGCCACCTGTTCTCAAGTATATAAATAGAAAGGGGGTGTTCCTCGCACTTGTTGTAAAGAGATGAATTTGTGATTTTAACGGGGTATTTGATGTTGAGAACTTTCCTTAGCTGTTTACGATGAAATGCATTTAATTTTTCTTCTTCAGATTTTGTCAGTGCCCAGGTGCCGCAGTTGTAGACAAGTATTGATTTTGCAAATAAAGAGGGCCAAAATAATCAAATGGTTTCATCTGGATGTTTCTACGTTTCTTTGTTGACACTTAGTGGATATCTTAGATATAAAACTGTACAGAAGTATGAAACGCGTGCAACAGAAGCAGAAATGGTGTTTACATTCGCAACCGCCGTTCCGGAAGAATAGGCGACGGTGACATTAGATTTTATTCTTTAAATACTGACCAATCAAATCACTACTACTTTGGTGTACAGAACGGCATGCTATCCATAACGCTTATGTCTTTCCGCTGGAGAATGTCAAATTTGATTGGATTTTAATTTTTTAATCAGCATTTCACTCCATGGAAGTAAAATAACATGATTTTTCTATGTATTTTTATTTAAAAAAAAATAGCAATGATTTGTTTCATAAGAGCCATTCGACTTGAAAAATGAGAACAGCCTTTTAAATATTATTTTAATCACAATAACAAATTGGGCAATGAAGGTTGATGAAAATAATTATAATAACTTTTTAACGAATTTTCAAATGCATTTTTTAGCTTACATACACAACTTTTCTTCATTTTTTTACGGCTTGGGACACTGATCTTGGCGGATCAAAATTCAGTAAACTTCACCACTATAGGCCTACATTGAATGGCTTTGGAGAATATAGGGTAGAAAGAAACCAAAGTTACATTTATATTATAGGTACTACAGTACCTGTAGACGAAGGAAATGAAGATTCGACGACAGAATCTCGCAATGTATAATATTAATGTTTACTAATCTTCATAAATTCCTTGCAAAGATGGATCCGAACTAGAATCATAGATAACCGACAATAAACCGGAATATACAAGCACCACATCTACCGAGAAACTAACGTTAAAACTTAATACTGAATCTACCAGAGGCAAAATACTAAAAAGTAAAGATTTATTAACATTCTGACAGCTTGCGATAAGATTGTGATAACACGTTAAGACATAAATCACTCTAAAATTAGGATGAAAAAAAAAATTGTTCACCCTACACCATCAGACTTCTGCCGCTTCTCAAGATAGTGCAACTAAGTTACCTGAAGCCAGACAGGAGATGATTCTCAGCTCTTATCTTCAGGCTGAAGCACTGTAGATCTACAGAGTTTCAATGACGTGCGGTTAACGCAAAAACCTGGTTTGTCAAATTGCATATTAGTTAGAGCAAGCGAAATTCAGTTTCACCACCGCTGCGCACTTCTCAGCCTCGGCGAGGTCGCTATAATGTTAAAGGTGTTTCAAGTGGTGTAAAGAGACTGATGTGGTAGCCTTTGAACTTAGCGGCGAATCAGATTTTCTATTTTTTAAAATTTTATCTTGGTTTTCGTAATGCTAGTTTTCTCAGTCTGATATTCTCACAAAGTCACAAAGATTTCGGCAGCTGACCGAAACAAAACACAACATAGAGAGAGAGAGAGAGAGAGAGAGAGAGAGAGAGAGAGAGAGAGAGAGAGAGAGAGAGAGAGAGAGAGAGAGAGAGAGAGAGAGAGAGAGAGAGAGAGAGAGAGAGAGAGAGAGAGAGAGAGAGAATGTGTGTATAAATTTACAGCATTAAATTTCTTTTCTTTTTTTTTTAATTTAGGAAGAGCACATTCTTTCGACTCATCAGTAAAGTAACGCTCAGAAGAAAAAAAAACTGGATCTCTCCTGACATGTTTTGTAGACAAAATAAACCTTTGCCATAGAGGTTAAAACTAAAAAGATAGGCCCAAACTCTAACAACTGACGGCAGATTCTGATGCAAGCTTTCTTTAGGGCCCACACGTTAGAGTCTTGATATAGAACACTGAGATTCGGTTCTATCACTCGGTCCCATCACATAAAGAACATCGAAAAAAAATTGTGTCAAGTTGTCGATTTTAGATCTTTCCTCTATATCAGTAAACAAAAAATTAACTCGAATGGGATTTTAAGGCGTTTTCCTCTCCTCAGTATGTAACCATTGCCCGTGATTTGATACTCTTGTGCATCTTTGTTTTACTCACAAGCAAGAGGAGGTTCCTCTTGTTTCTGTTTAATGTGAACCAACTAATCACATCATTCGCCAGCAGCCGTTAGACACGGCAGGGCTGATCAAGTAAGGCGCTAATCTTGTCCGCTAATCATGACAAAAAAAACCTTCATGTAGATCAAGGCGGTCGTCTTACCGTGAAAAATAGCAAGAAAATAAGCGGCTATAATATAGCAAGAAAATAAGCGGCTATAATATAGCAAGAAAATAATCGGCTATAATATAGCCAAACCTTCACAAGTTCAAGCATTCACAAGTTTCGAACAGAGAGAAACCAGCAGTGTAATGTTGGAATCATTCGACGTGTACAATATTGATGAGTTTAACATGTGAGGTTTCCTGACGTCCTCGTTATACCACTTTATACAACAACAAGAATACGGAAACGTTGCAAGACCTGTAGAAGATTTTGTTTTAAGTGCCCTCTATCTCTCAATCGCCTGTCGAACATTGTGGCCATCCAAATATTGGAAAAGTAAACGATACTTACCAGGTTGGAGTTTGCTGTATATTCTACAGACCCACTAACATTCATCGAGGTCAATTGAGATAGGCTGACCATGAAATCATAGCTCTCCTAAACGATCGAATAATGTAGCTTCTTGATTACTCTCCCAATCTCTACATCCCTTAGGCTGGCCTGCAATTTCTAGCACAAATCGATGAGGTGAACAGATGGAATAACAAACGTTGTTTTCAGAGGAAGGAAGCCGTTCAACAATTACGATTTGTGTGCCAATACTCTAGAAAAGATTATGCGACTGGAATCATCTGCAGTTGTACAAGTATGCTTTTTTGCTTTGAATGAAATATATTTTGTATGTCATATGATTTTTTTCTCACTTGCTGTATTTTTTTGTGTATAAATAAAATAAATTTAACTTGCGTACTCTTCCATTCATTTAAAGGGCTGCAGTTAACCTCTTTGACTTAAGCTTTAAATTTTAAACTTTGTTGATTATAACCAAGAACCCGTAGAGCCAGCTTCATTCTTTACATTTAGAATAAAGCTGTATCAAACGATGTTTCATATATATATTGCTCTGTTTCTTTAATTTTGTAAGTGGGCAATTGAAGCAATAAAATTTGTCTTTACTACGTAATTATAATAATCTCCCCTCTCTCTCTGTCTCTGTCTCTGTCTCTGTCTCTGTCTGTCTGTCTGTCTGTCTGTCTGTCTGTCTGTCTGTCTCTCTCTCTCTCTCTCTCTCTCTCTCTCTCTCTCTCTCTCTCTCTCTCTCTCTCTCTCTCTCTCTCTCTCTCTCCCCTCCCTTTCCCCCCACACCCACTTCCAATTTGCGGCGGTGCGCCTCTCCTGCTGTTTTGTGACTTTTTCGCACCTAACTTTCCTGCCCACACACAGGTTTTGCTGCAGACGACGTCTGACTTCTGTCTCATCTGAGTTGCTACTACACTGCTCACTTCGCCTTTTTCAAAAGATCTGGTCGTAGACAAATTTCATTGATCCGTTTAATTCCTTACTCCTATACTGATCTACTTTTCCGCCACGTGGAAATTGACTGTTTATTTATCTCCTCTATCTCAACAATTCAAGATAGAATCGTGGAAATTGACTGTTTATTTATCTCCTCTATCTCAACAATTCAAGATAGAATTGTATTGTGTCCATGCATTTTTGCCTTATCTTCCATTGGATTAACTTTATCAGAATCATGTCAATTATATTTTTTTTTTATTTACAGATAGCACTAAGATAAATCGACCCAGAAAAGCTGGTCATAATGTTATAAAGTCAAAACCGAGAAAGTAAAAGAATGGAAGAGACAGTTAAAGCTGAGAATACGTTTTGATTTCAATCGAGAAACCTCAATTTTTAAAAAGTCGTTATTATATATGTGAGAAAATAGACTGGGGTTGACGAGGACTTGCACAGCCATGTTCAAACAGCTTTTCTTCCCTATTTCAGTGTTGATGCTTGGTAAGTACCTTCTGACGGTTCAAACTAACTAAGAAACAAATGTCTTGTTTCTTAAATATATATACCTATATTTATTTGATTTAATTTTACAAAAAATTTAGTTCTAATAGAATGATTTAATGTAGTTCAGGGAGCGTTATCGCCGGCAGTAATAGCAGCAGTGCTAATACTAGTGGTAGTAGTAGCAGTAGTAGTGATGTGGTGCAGGTGCTAGAAATATAAGTAATAGTAGAGGTAGTAGTGGTAGTAGTAGTAGTAGTAGTAGTAGTAGTAGTAGTAGTAGTAGTAGTAGTAGTAGTAGTAGTAGTAGTAGTAGTAGTAGTAGTAGTAGTAGTAATAGTGGTGGTGGTGGTGGTGGTGGTGGTGGTGGTAGTGGTGCAGGTGCTAGAAATATAAGTAATAGCAGTAGAAGTAGTAGTAGAAGTAGTAGTAGTAGTAGTAGTAGTAGTAGCAGCAGCAGCAGCAGCAGCAGCAGCAGCAGCAGCAGCAGCAGCAGCAGCAGCAGTAGTAGTAGTAGTAGTAGTAGTAGTAGTAGTAGTAGTAGTAGTAGTAGTAGTAGTAGTAGTAGTATAACCATGGTACTCTACACGAAAGGGACAATTGATCAGTTTACCAGCGGGTGCATTCGCAGCTGTCAACAAAATAAGACTCAAGGCTGTTTTGACAAAGTTGTTTCTATCACCACCAGGGGCGCATGCGTCAAGCGGCGGCGCTAAAGAATTGTCGCGTCTGCTGAGCAGCTTGTTGACTAACTACAACAGCAACGTGCTTCCCATAGTGAACAGTTCTAAACCGGTGGACGTCCATGTTGGGATTGGCATCATGGCTGTTGTGAACTTGGTAAGACTTTACGTTATGTACAATGACACTTGAGATACTTGTGAACGAAAGAATGATTTGAGACACTTGTGAACAAAACAATGACTCGAGACATTTGTAAGCAAAATTATGATTTGAGACACTTGAGGAAAAAAATAATCTGAGACCTTGTGAGCAAAATAATTACTTGAGACACTTGTGAACACACCTCCCCCCCCCCCCCATTTTCCCAAAAAAAAAAAAAAAAAAAAAAAAGACTTGAGACACTTGTAAGCAAGACTACGACTTGAGAAACTTGTGAACCAGAAAAAAAAAACCCCAAAAAAAAAACTGGAATGTTGTCAGCAAAACAATAACTTGAGACAGTTTTGACAGTACAGTGACTTGAGACCCTTGGAAGTAAAACAATGACTTGAGACATTTGAGAACACATTAATGACTTGGGACAGTTTCGAACAAAGCAATGGCTTGAGACACTTGTGAACAAAATAATGACTTGAGACAGTTTTTAACAAAACAATGACTTGAGACATTGGAAGCAAAACAATCACTTCAGACAATTGAGAACACATTATTGACTTGAGACAGTTTTAAACAAAGCAATAGCTTGAGACAGTTTTGAACAAAGCAATAGCTTGACAAACTTGTGAACAAAGTAATTACTTGAGACACTTGTGAACCAGAAAAAACAACAACAAAAAAAAAAAAACTGGGATTTTGTCAGCAAAACAATGACTTGAGACAGTTAAGAAAAAAATAATGACTTGAGTCAGTTTTGACAGTACAATGACTTGAGACCCTTGGAAGTAAAACAATGACTTGAGACATTTGAGAACACATTAATGACTTGGGACAATTTTAAACAAAGCAATGTTTTGAGCCACTTGTGAACAAAATAATGACTTGAGACAGTTTTTAACAAAACAATGACTTGAGACATTGGAAGCAAAACAATCACTTCAGACAATTGAGAACACATTATTGACTTGAGACAGTTTTAAACAAAGCAATGGCTTGAGACAGTTTTGAACAAAGCAATGGTTTGACAAACTTGTGAACAAAATAATGACTTGAGACACTTGGAAGCAAAAGAATGACTTGAGTCACTTAAGAGCACATTAATGACTTGAGACAGTTTTGAGCAAAGCAATGGCTTGAGACATTTGTGAACAAAATAATGACTTAAGACGGTTTTGAACAAAACAATGACTTGAGACACTTGGAAGCAAAACAATGACTTGAGTCACTTGTAAGCAAAAAAGAAAAATGACTTGAGACACTTGTAAGCAAAACAATGACTTGACACACTTGAGAACAAAATAATGACTTAAGACAATTTTGAACAAAGCAATAGCTTGACACACTTGAGAACAAAACAATGCCTTTAGACAGTTTTGAACAAAACAATGACTTGAGACACTTGTGAACAAAATAATGACATGAGGCACTTGTGAACAAAACAATGACTTGAGGCACTTGTGAACAAAACAATGACTTGAGGCACTTGTGAACAAAACAATGACTTGAGGCACTTGTGAACAAAACAATGACTTGAGGCACTTGTGAACAAAACAATGACTTGAGGCACTTGTGAACAAAACAATGACTTGAGGCACTTGTGAACAAAACAATGAATATCTCTTCCCAGTACTCAAACTGGACCGTTTCGCAGACTGTTTTAAGCCTTCCCCTTGAGCAATGCACTAGTTTCCGTAATCATATTATGCGCTCGTGCCAGGGGCAACAACCATTTCCTCCCCAGTACAAAGGGAAACAAATTTAAATTTCCACTTGTAAACACATGTAAACGTACATGCAACTCGCACATTTCTCTACCACAGCCAGACCGAGCGAACCTCGTGAGGAAGACCTTGCTCGACATTCAGGCAAATAACAATCGTTACATTATTCACAAATGTCACATATATCGTCAAACTGGACACATGCCAGAGCTATGTATCAACGTCAGGATTAGCTCATACCGACTCTGTAATTAGATGTTTCTTTGGAATTTGCAAAATAATGACCGTGGCTCATAGATTAAATGCAGGCATGATTTTTTTTATTCTATTTTCTTTTTTTTACTTTATAAAAGGCATTTAGTTCTTTGTTTTAAATCTAATGCATGCAAACCAAATAAAGTGCCTTCGTTTCCAGCCTCGCTAAATTATGCCAGTTCGCTCGTAATTTATTTTAGTTCGTTTGATTTTATTTAAAAATGATCTTTGTTACTCTATACTTGAAAATCTTTCAGATGAAATACAGATTTATAGTAGATCCCTTCTTCAATATACTTCACACTGTAATTGACTATCAGATCTAAATTTAGAACTAAACTCTAAATCAAACAAACCCAGAGTCCAAGAGCCACATTATTTAAAAAAAAAAGGCAGGCAGAAGCAACGTAATTTTAATATAGGATTCCTTAGAACCGAGTCTGAAACTCTATGTGAAAGGTTGCAAGTGGGACTTATGTAGCGCTGAGCATCTATGCCGGGATCAATTTTTTCTCTGAGTAAATGTAATTATGTAGCGACCTGACCCGAAGTGATGTAAAAAATAAAAATCTTCCTATGATAGAAAACATATGAGTTACGCTGCTGTGCAAAGTTCTTACACTTTAATGGCTGGGATTAGTACGTGTCGATAGTTTACAACATATTGTAGTTCAATTCAAATTTATTGGCTTACTTTAGAAGGAAATCTGGTTTACATTATCAATGCTAGATCTTGTTATACCGGCCTATTATGTTCATCGATATAGACCGAAATATCAGCAAGTTATGTAACTGACAATAAGAATGGAAATAAATCAACCAGAAATCGAAAGTTTTATTAAGAAAAGTTGGCCTCCCCCCCAAAAAAAAAAAGAAAATTAAAAAAAAAAATAAATAAAAGAAGAAAAAAAAATATACCAAACATAATGTTTAGATCACAGATACCCCTTACAAAGTCTTAAGGTCTTTCCTAATAAAAAAACAACCCAAAACCGCCCAGAATCTACAGCTATATGAAAAATATCATAAATGTATAAAATGAAATGGATGAAATGACACGATTTGTGTAATGAATGTAAGATATAACTTCAAACAGGTTTTTTTTTTTCTCTCACTCATCAAGCTAGTAAAACTGTCCCTATAATATGACGTAGTTGTTCCTTCCACTCTTTGAAACAAACATCTGTAAGAACGCCTTAGCTTTATGAGATATGCAGGAATGCAGGAATAATATAAAGCCACTCGAGGAAGAACAAACACAGGAGTAACAAGAGAGCAAAAAGATAACGAGCCCAGGCAACGATGATAAAAAAATAAAAATATACACGACAGGTAATTCTGTTGTTTGAGTATACGAAGACAACCTCACTGCATTCTGCATTCTTCATCTTAGCGTGAGTACTCGAGATCAAGCGGCTTTCTTGTTCTAATGCTGGAGAGCATGACTCTAAATAAAGAAACTGTTAAGTTAGACAGCGAATGAAATTTATATAAGTGATCTTTTAAGTGTATTGATGGAAAGCATCCATGATTTTTTTTGTCTTCCCTCTTTAAAACCTTTCTGGGATCAAATTTGTAACAGCTTGACAAAGGAGAGAGGAAGAGAGAAAGATATATACTTCAAATTCTTTCTCTGCTGGCTCCTCCAAAACCACTCAATGTGAAGGATGAAGTTTACTGAATATTAATCTGTCGAGATCAGTGTCCCACACGGTAAAAAAAAAAAAAATTAAACAAAAGCTATGGATTTAGGCTAAAATGCTATTGAAAGTTATTATATATTTATTGTAATTGATTCATCAAATGTTTTGCCAAATTTGTTATGATGAACCAAATAACATTTAGAAGACTTTTTACAGTCCTTTACAATTTTCGAAGCGGATGACGCTTTTAAAACAAAAAAATACTGGCTTTTTGTAAATATAAATATATAAAAACATGTTATTTTATTTTAATAGAGTGAAAACCTGGAGAAATAAAAAAAAAACTTCAATGAAATTTGACCTACTGCAGCGTAAAGACAACAACCATCATGGAAAACATGACGTTATATGCGGGAAAGTAGTAGGGATTTCATTGGCTGATATTTTGAGAACCACTGTCATCGTCGTTTTTTCTTGTCGTTGTGGCGGTTGCGAATGTAAACACTGCTTCTGCTTCTTTTGCACGCGCTCGTACTTCTATACTGTTTAGATCTAAGACATCGACCAGATACACTTATTGCCAACAAGGAACAATAGAAACATTCATTTTATTAAAACGTCATTCTTAGTTTGTCTAGCATCAATTATACAGATTGTGACTAGACCTAGAATAATTACACTAAGCTTTAACAATCCAGTGTAACCCAATACATTTTTAAAAATCCAAATCAACCGAATCGTTGTTCTTTTCCAGTAAAATTTTTTTCTTTGATATTGTCTGAGTATTTGCCCCTTTTTTTCTTTTATGGAGAGCGACTTTTCACAACCTCGGATCGAGCATCACATTGTGTAGATCTGTAATGGGACATCCACACCTCATTATTGTCTCGGTAGAGAGATGAACTGAAAAGAGGGCTGCTTAAAACATTTCATCCAAATTAAGTTAACTTTTTTGCTTGAAATCTCTTCCTCATTTAAAGAATGTCTATATGACAACGTGAGAAGAATTCCAATGTCTCAAGGTTCTATATATTTTAAAACCGTACTATGAGTAGCTCTGGAGGATATATATATATCTGTCATTGCTGTGAAGTTTGCTTTAGTTCAATGTAGTTGGATGGCTGTGGAGGAGAAATATCGGTTATTGTTGTAAAATTTGCTTTTTTTTTCTTGCACTTGTCTTCACCACCTGTTCATTGTTGTAAAGTTTGATTTTCTTCAGTGCAGTTGTATTACTCTTTCTGTTATTTATGTGAAGTTTGCATTTCTTCAATGTCGTGTCTGTCCAGCTTTTCATTTGAAAGGGCAACCATGGTTGTAAGTATGTATGTATGTATATATATATATATATATATATATATATATATATGTATATGTAGATAAATAGATATATAAAAATATATATTAGAGAGAAAGCGAGAGGGAGAAAAGAGAGAGAGAGAGAGAGAGAGAGAGAGAGAGAGAGAGAGAGAGAGAGAGAGAGAGAGAGAGAGAGAGAGAGAGAGAGAGAGAGAGAGAGAGAGAGAGAGAGAGAGAGAGAATAAATGTTTAATACTCTTTGCTGCGTTTTAATCATTCGTTAGGATGGCTTCTCAGCTCTACCCCTGTCTGTGAATACAACATACTATTTCTTTATCACTATTCAAACATCTAATAACATTTTTGTGACTAGCCTTTCAGGATTGTCATCTTTCAAGCGTGAATACCTCGTCTAAATGCAAAATAGACATTATAAAAAAAAGAAAACTTAAATTATGTGATAACTCTACATGGTGAATATCCTTGAGGCTGCTCGCCCATCTCTTCTCGCCTGACAGTGTGATTTGCCTTCAACCGCGCTGATTCCTGGGGTCATGTGACCTTGCTTTGATCCGAAGTTTCCGCTACTGATAGAACAACAATTGCAGCCGAAGATCAATCTATTTAAAGGATGATTATGTCTTTCAATCCAATAATTTATTTTTGTCAATATATTCGTCCCTCCTCCATTCATTATGCCACGACTATTCGACGACGAATGCTTGTTAAATTGGCCAGACTGGTATAAAATATCAACCTGCCGTAACCGAAATTTGTATGCTTCTGCGGGAGAGACTGGTTTGCTGTTCAAAAGGGTCTTACGCGGTGTCGAAATAAATATCCTATGTAAGGTAGTTTGCCTAGATTTACTTTTGAGTCGTTGTTGATGAACGGGAGGATACCTATTGTATCTCATGCAAAAACATTAGCTTGCGACTCTAAAAAAGTCACTTTACTTCAATCAATAAGAAGCAGTAGAGAATCTAAACTTTCCTAAATTTTGTAATCAAGACTCAAAATCTGCATTCCATACACAGTCATAGAAATGATAAATTCGAGGTTATTTTTAGTTTCATTAATTAATAGATTAACATTTTAGAACAATATCCCTGTATAACCTAAATGGAATGAGATAATCCAAAGATTAAAAAGAAAATCTTATAAAGACATATGTTTTGGATAAATCGTCGCCTTCCATACTAAAGGGCGTAAACCGGTTTTGGGCGGTTTTGAGTTAAGACCACCAGTATTTACTAACTCGTAATATCTATGTTCACACGAAACGGCGTAGACCTAGGCCTAGCAGTAAAAAAATATGGTATTAAATCGAAAACGGCATTTACAAACTATCAACTTGTTAAACTCTTACGAAAGGGCATATACAGTGTTACGCCCTTTTCGTGCAAAAATCATGGAAAAAACAACAACCAGAAACTTCGTTTTTAAACGAAAGGGCATAATTACGCCAGGTATACGACCTCTCCTTTGAACAAAAAGAAATATTTATATGATTGTTTCGACCGTTGACAGTTTTGGAAGGGTTGTGTGTAGTCATAAGTTAGACCCAAAGACAAATCAGAATTAGTTTTGAGGAATATAACATGACTCTTGACTCTGACTTCAGAGATGATTCAAACACATAATCCCACTTTTATGCCTGGCCAGTGTGAGATGAAAAACTGCAAGAAAGAGGCATTTGCAGCTTACTCCGATTGCCTCAACCCCTTAGTTGCCATCACCTCTCAAAAGATCAAGACTTGTGGAGGGAACATGGAAAACCAGTAGCGGTGAGGTAGTCTGGCCGAAAGACTACGAACATTGAGACAAACCTCGCTAAGACCTTGCAGCCCTGTGTAACATGTTGAAGACTACGCACGTCAAGCGTCGCCAAAGAAAATGAAGAGCACTAACAGGAAAAAGGAGGCAAACCAAAAAGGGTAATCTGGCCAAGAGTATGTGAGGGAAAAAATGAACCGGCACATAAGGTGAGACAGGAGTATGTTAGGAAAGAATGCTTGAGAACTGTTCGCCACAGCTCTGAAATTTCGGAAAGAGATAGGCAGGAGATATTCGAAAATATTTTTATAAGCTGGCTGATTTACAGAAGAGAGAGAGAGAGAGAGAGAGAGAGAGAGAGAGAGAGAGAGAGAGAGAGAGAGAGAGAGAGAGAGAGAGAGAGAGAGAGAGAGTAATGTGGCGAGAGATATCGAAACTGCAGCAATCAAGACAGGCAATCTAAGAGGATGACGCGAGAAAAGTAATCCTGACTTATTGACAAAGAATAGAAAGCGCTTGCAAGTCTAGAGAATCACTTCTTTTGCGTTTGGGCATTGGAGAAAAACATAACTCGACAGTAAGGACAGTTTTACCCTGAAATGATAGGGCTATGTATAACATTTATAATCGATTTTTAATTTGTTTTATGTTGTGTCCAACATCTTTAAAAGATCAGGCCAATATCTTTAAAACTGCGATTATACCAAAGCAAAAAAAAAAAATTTGATAAAGATGCGTATTATTTGATTATAGACGTGTTTACGACTTGGACGCGATTTGGTTTGCAAAGAGAGACTCACACACAGGAAAAGGAGATAGTTAGAGACAGTCAGAGAGGGGAGTGAAGACAGAATTAAAAAAAAAAATAATAACCTCGAACGAGCCAGAGAAAGCAAGATGATAGGCAGTGAGCCAGCCGAAGAAACAGAGCAAGAGAGATGGAGAGATAGCGATAGAGATAAATGAAAGCAAATACACAGAGGCAGAGAGGTATGGATAAGGAGAAGGATGGTGAGACGAGGCAGAGAGAAAAAGTGTGAGAAAGAAAGAGAGGCAGAATGAAAGAGAGAAAAAGAGAGAGGGTGAAAGAGAAAGAGTGAGAGAAAGACAGAAAGAAAGAGATAGGGAGTGAAAGAGAGACAGAGACAAAGACACAGAGAGAGAAGAGAAGAGAAGATATATATATATATATATATATATATATATATATATATATATATATAGCGAGAGAGAGAGAGAGAGAGAGAGAGAGAGAGAGAGAGAGAGAGAGAGAGAGAGAGAGAGAGAGAGAGAGAGAGAGAGAGAGAGAGAGTTTTAGGCTCCTACGATCTGATACCGTACTTTACCAAACTGTTAACTTAAAGGCCACCAATGGAGACTCAAGCTGGTCTTATGAAATATTGAGCTGTTTTATATTTCGGTAACACCCGTTCTTCCAGCCAACCCCACGGAAAATTGTGAGTTAAAAGGTTAGTCATATACAAATCAATAAATCTCATGCCTTTACAGACTTTGATATTATGGTAGACATAGTTTCTCCACAAGTTGCGAGGTTGAAATGTCAGTTATCACAAGTTTCGACTTGGTAAACTGACTCCACTACTCTGTGGTAGTGATATCAACATGAAGTTTTTGAAGGAAGCATTGGACGGTTGTCACTTAATTGTTACCGCTGAGGCCATGACTATCTCCCCTGTGAAATCCACCCCACACACCTCCCCTCCACCTGCCCCTGATGGAGAGAAACATTGCACCCTCCCCAGGTCAGCGGAGGCCCGATATCGCAATACGACAGCATGGAGGCGAGTCCAAACATAGTCTTTTATATAGTATCGAGTTCTTTTGAGCACTAACAATAATTCTTCCACAGAAATAAAATTTTTTACCTTGGTGAGCAAAAAATTAAAATAAAAAAAATTCTTAAAGGAAAAAAAAATTGGCGAAGACTGTTAAATCGCGAGCTGATTAAGTTGTTTCATGTTTTGGCGCAAATATTTAGACTCGGGGGAAAAAAATCGAGCAAAATGAAAGGAGCCGTCGTTACTACCAGTCCACGAAACGTGAGATCTCTACCTAACAAACCTACCAGACCTAGACCTGTGATGGAGGTAACAAGATACCTCAGGTAGGAAAGTAAAGACTGGTAGGCTAAATTTTAACAACCATTTTATATTACTGTGCTCTTCTTTTCAAATTACTTGCTTCGTTAGGAGAAAAAAAGCTTTAGAGGGAAAGATAAATTAACTTCTTCCGAAACATGTTGGTACACTAACAGCCTCAGCTGAGTTAAATCAAAAACAAAACAAAAAGCAACAACAAACAAACCCGATACAAATACCAGAAAGCTAACGAGATCTTGGTAGTCCTCACGAGCTTGACTCTTATTAAGCCATGGTCTACACTTCATTCAATAAAAGAACCGTGAATCTCCTCTGCATTCATTCATTCTCTCTCTCTACCATTCTGTGTCTCCATCGCCTCACCATTCTGTCTCTTTCACTGTACACGTCTATCTCATATCTCTAGTCTGATCTGGTCTATATCTTTTGATTTGTCTTCTCCCCCCCCCCCCTGCTCTCTCTCTCTTGCACATACACATCACAAGTGTTTGATTAGGATCCCTTTAGATTCAATTAGAAATCTTAAGTAAAAAAAAACAACAACCAACAACTCTCTACCAGGTGACAACTGCAGCTGTCCCGAGAGTTTAGCCTTCACCCCTCACTCTCTCCTCACACATACCTTTCCTCTTTGGTCAGAACACACATCCACAAACCCACAGACTACCGTGAGCGGTCCTATGAGAAATCGATTAGCATTTCCGACCTCATCAATCTGATAGCAAAATAAGTTTACAGAAAAAAAAAAAAAGAACAAATAAGCAATGTTAGATTGATGTTCCAACAGATTTGAAACACCTCTACAATCCACAAAAGAAAAAAAAGAAAGCAGAAATAAGCAAACATTGGCTTGATCACAAAAAACAAGAGCTATCACTTTACCAACTGCCAATTTATTTGGAAGAATCTATCATGCTTGTATTGATTTTTATGCACCCATGTATGGCTGAATGCTCTGATCCTCTCTCCAACCCCCCCACCATACACAAAAAAATGTCCAAAAGGACATCTCTATATATGTAAATTTGTGCGCCTTGCCCACAAACTGTAGTCTCCTAAGTTCTTCTGATTATATTCTGCTTCTGACATCCTGTTATGAGATGGTAGGTGCTTAACTTTGGTTAGTTTTAAGGCACAGACATGGCCTCAGATCACCGTCTTTGGTGGATGGGTCAGGTAAAACCAAACCAGCCGTCTATATATGAATTTTGTTTTTCTCGTCTCCCTATTGCTTTTGTTCTCATATTTTACTATCATATCTATCTATATTGTCCGCCTTTTCCCTCCAATCCCCTCCTTCCCCCCATCCTTTTTGTCTCATACACATACGCTCTCTCTCTCCCCTCATTCACCCTCTCTCTCTCTCTCTCTCTCTCTCTCTCCCCTCATTCACCCTCTCTCTCTCTCTCCCCTCATTCACCCTCTCTCTCTCTCTCTCTCTGATAGGACACGCGGTCCCAAGTGCTGCACTTACGAGGTTACATCAAGGTGGTGAGTACAGAAAATTTTATTATAACCCAGAGAGAGAAAGAGGAATATAGATAGATAGAGAGAGATGGAGAGAGACAGAGAGAGGAAAGAGAAAGGAAGATAGATAGATAGATAGTTAGATTGATAGATAGATAGATAGATAGATAGATAGAGAGAGAGAGAGAGAGAGAGAGAGAGAGAG
The DNA here is from genome assembly GCA_033675545.1 of Elysia crispata. Classification (NCBI taxonomy): domain Eukaryota; kingdom Metazoa; phylum Mollusca; class Gastropoda; family Plakobranchidae; genus Elysia; species Elysia crispata. Next base: position 628,627 of record JAWDGP010006599.1, read on the forward strand.
AGAGAGAGAGAGAGAGAGAGAGAGAGAGAGAGAGAGCGAGAGAGAGAGTTTAAATCTCCTCAATGTACCATCTTTGTCAAAAGCTGATCAAGCCATCTACAGCTAAATCGAAACCATATTTCTACCGTCAAGTAATACTGAGCCGAGGTCTCTAACACTAAAGGTTACATGGATTTTATCATGTTGTTACCGTTTAAAAACCACCGTTCAATCCAACTCAGGAAGCTCATCTCGTGTCCCTTCTGTCTCAGTCCTGGACAGACTGCTTGCTGGGGTGGAACCCTGCCGACTACGGCAACATCTCGTACGTCATCCTCCCCCAGGACAACATCTGGACGCCCGACATCATCATGGGAAACTCGTGAGATTGAAACGATCAGGATTGAGAATCTTGACGCTCTTAAGCAATTTATAACACCATCGCTGCTGAATTTGTGTCAAACACATACTTATCACCACCACATTCCCTGCCTCACACTCTTTCCCTCAAGACTGGCTTACACTCTTTTCTCCATTTTTCCTGCGCTCTTGATTCGTGTCTCAATCAATCCTGTTCTTGATTGGTTAAATTAACTTTTATCTCATTTCCCTTAATTTTAAGAGACTCGCATACTCGTCAGTTTTGATTTCTTTGAGACAATGATGTGTAGGGATTATCATAGACATTTAATTCGATACAACGGAGAAAGAAGCTGTCTCTTCCAAAAAAAAAAAAAAAAAAAAAAAATAAGAAGCTCTTTGGCTGAACCGAATTTGTAATAGCGGGGCAGGCATGGACATAAATAAGAATAATCACAACAACGATGATGATGATGATGATGATGATGATGATGATGATGATGATGATGATGATGATGATAATGATGATTTTAGTAATAATAATATTAATAATAATAATAATAATAATAATAATAATAATAATAATAATAATAATAATAATAATAATAATAATAATAATAATAATAATAATTATCATGATAAATTAAGAAACAAGGAAAGAAAAAGTACAAAATAACAACAACAACAACAACAACAATAACTAAATTTAAAAAAAAAATGATATGGATACAAATTTGTATCTGCTTCAGATCGCAGAGGAATGTTTAGCTTGAACTTATAAAATTAAATTCACCAAGCTTGTGAAGTTTAAATGTCAACATTTTAACCGTAAGCTGAAAAACCCGCTCTACGAAGGGGACCCTGATGTCAATTTGCTAGGGTGGGGTGATTGTGTGTTGTAAATAGGCTTATAAAATGGTCTTGATATCTATCGCTTAACTTACATGAATCAGATATACATTTATACGCTTCCACCTAGATCTATCTATCTTTACCTAGAATCTATATATCTCGACAATTCTTATACGAAACACAAAATCTAAATCTAGAACTTTAAATCTTTTAAAATTGTAAGCGTAAAAGTAAATCTAGGTCTATCTAGATCTAGATCTTAACTTCTTGGTTTGAGTCTTAGAAAGGAATTATGTCCAAGGACCTTTTTTTAGATTCTTGATTTAGGTCTTACACTATTATAGATCTATTCCAAACGGTTTTAGATCTGCCGCCGCTTACGTCGTTGTATGTATATTTCCTGTCATCTCTGTCAAGCTATTCTTACAGGAAGTAGTTCACACATTTACCTTTTTCTTTGGGAAAATAGTAATTATCATTTTGGCTTTAATTTTCCAAGAACACTAATTTATAAAAATATATATAATATTTATATAATTATATATATATATATATATATAATAGTAAAATATTTTAATACTCCAATCTAGATTTATGCCAAATTTGATGTGCCTAGATGGCCTAGAAATACTCCATTAAATGGTCCTCATTTTTCGACTAGCTCCATTATATAGAGATGATTCCTTAAATTTTTAGCTTTGCATACATCGTGTCGAGTCCCAATTAGGTGTTAACTTTGACAGCCGTCATGCGTTCATTATCAAAAACGAAACTTAAGTATGATAAAGTCATCATATGAAAGAGGGATGAGGTTTATATAGTCGGCATCAAAGAATCTGAAACTAACTACGTACTCTTACTATAAATTATCCAGTTTTATTCGTTCTCCTCCCCACTCGCCTCCCTCATACACCCAGTCTGCGAGAGAACATCTATGTCGGCAGTGAGGAGACTCGGCTGTTTGTGGATTACACAGGTCTGGTGAGCTGGCAACCTTTCTTCACATCAGACTTTCAGTGCGAGGTAAATGACCTAGATACACATGCAGGTAGACTTTCACTGCGAGGTAAACTAGCTAGCTACACTGATGTAAAAACAGACTTTCAGTGAGAGGTAAATGACCTGGATACACATGCAGATACACTTTCACTGCCAGGTTAACTAGCTAGGTACACCAATGTATAAACAGACAGACTTTCAATGCGAAGTAAATGACCTAGATACACATGCAGGTAGACTTTCACTACGAGGTAAACTAGCTAATATAATCAGACAAACGTTCAGAGCAAGGTGCAAGGTCAACAAGCTAGCTACACTGATGCATAAACAAACTTTCAGTGTGAGGTAACTTGCTTGATACCCCAGGCATGTATATACTGATCTTTTCCAACTACATTAGATTTAATGCTCAACATTACTCTATCGACCGCCGGGACTTACCGTGCTATGATATAAATTAATTAGATTACTACATAGATAAATAGATTAACAGAAAGCTAGTTAAATGCATAGACATACATAAATGATCGATGAAAAGATTAAGAGAGAGAGAGAGAGAGAGAGAGAGAGAGAGAGAGAGAGAGAGAGAGAGAGAGAGAGAGAGAGAGAGAGAGAGAGAGAGAGAGAAAGAGAGCGGGATAGCAGAGATCGAGAAAGCGAGAGAGAAAGAGAGATAGATAGATAGATAGAGAGAGAGAGAGTGAGAGAGAAAGAGAGAGAGATAGATAGATAGATAGATAGAGAGAGAGAGAGAGAGAGAGAGAGAAAGAAAGCGGGATAGCAGAGACCGAAAGAGAGAGAGAGAGAGAGAGAGAGAGAGAGAGAGAGAGAGAGAGAGAGAGAGAGAGAGAGAGAGAGAGAGAGAGAGAGAGAGAGAGAGAGAGAGAGAGAGAGAGAGAGAGAGAGAGAGAGAGAGAGAGAGAGAGAGAGAGAGAGAGAGAGAGAAGGGCAAGGGAGATGGTGCAGACCGACAAAGCGGAGAAGGAGAGAGAGACAAAGATGGAGTGAGAGAGAGAGAGAGAGAGAGAGAGAGAGAGAGAGAGAGAGAGAAAGGGAGAGAGAGAGAGAAAAATAAGTCAAAGAAAACCAGACAGACAGCTAGGTAGCTATCGAGATATGAAGAAAGAAATGCCGATAGCTAGCTAGATTCATAGCGTTTTTGAAAGAAGCAAGGAGGTTGGAAAATTTGTCATCAAGTTATCTTCTGAAACCCTCAAGCTTCCTGTTGTCGTTTAGAAATGTTTACCAGTACTGTTTTGCAATACTTAAATTAAACTCCTGTATTTCCAGGTGGATGTTACCAAATATCCTATGGATAAAAACCTTTGTCCGATCACAGTCAACTCTTGGATGCATGACACCGCTTATATGAAGGTGAATTGCTATTATATTGTGTAAGTACAATCCTAAAAAGCCAAAGTTTCTTATAAGAGTAAAACATTGGTTTCAAAATAGCCGATGTTTTGATCTTATTTTAATTGCCTTGTATAAGCTACAAATCTGAAAGCATACTCCTCGGCCATTTTACGAAAAGTGCAGCAGCAACAGCTGGTGAAAACGCCGTATTACAATTATTCTTTTACGTAAACCACGCACTAAATAGGCTTGTGACCTGTTAACTTTACCTTTCTCTCCAGCTCTCTGTGATGGAGCCCCATACCATTCTCGAGAGCACGGTATCTAACGGTCAGTTCAGCATTCAGGTGGCTGACCCGGTCACCACTGTTGGTGTTTACGACGGTCTCGAGTACGATTTTGTTCATTTCCGCATCCTGCTCCAACGGCGGCCTTCTTACACGTTTGTCTGGTACGTTAAAATCTTATGAAGTTTATAATGTCCTGCTATTTTAAGAGGAGGTTATACTTGAATGATGGAATACCAACTTCCGGCATCAGTAATCAGATAGTTAATCACGGGTAACAACTGTTAACAGATAACTGCATTTAAGAATTACTTCCCTTCGATTACCGTGTAGCTTACTCTCCATCACGCACTACAGCATTAACATGACATACTCATTGATCGTTCGCGATCCATTTTCTAACTTTATCTACGGATCCTGATTACATGTTCTAACAATGTAGTTTCTGTATCGATATCTTCTCACTTGTTATCGATGCTTCGTTAAATTTCTTTCTCTCACATTCCCTCTTCTTACTTCCCCACTCTGTCACTCTTTTCCCATTCTTCTCTACCCTCAGCATGCTACTGCCAATGTTTGTGATTGGGCTGCTGAACGTCATATCCTTCATGATCCCTTCGGATAGCAGCGAGAAAGTGAGTCTCTCCCTGAACATCCTCCTCGCCACAGCTGTCTTCATCGGGGTCGTCCACGGCGACCTCCCGGACAGATCTGACACGATCTCTAGCGTGGGTGAGCTCTAGAGACTCAGTTTCACAGGGCCATGCTTGTCTTGCAAAATATTAAACCTGACTTAAGGAAAACCAACACCTGCTAGAATTTGGTTGTGGATATATAACATCCGGGTAAAAGTTTGGACTCCATGTTTGAGTGAACAATTTTATATTAAAGATCTGGACTTGATAAAGCAGTAGCCCTATGCCTTATAGTGTTTTCATAATTGAGTTATGTGTATGGCATAGAACAGAACCTGATAAGATAGCATTATAATGATGTAACACCACGTTCTTGATTTTAGATTGTCTCACTTAGTAAGACAAGCTAGAGCCCAATGTTCTAAACTAGGTATACCGGAAAATGAATCCCTGTGCTTAGAGTTAAGAATATTGGATTTTGAAAAGTAACCACTATGTATAATTTGGTTACCTATAAAAAAAACTGTTCCTAAATTTGTAATTTTTTATGGAGGGAGTGACTTTGCATTAAAGGGTGGGATCCAATATGAAAGTAAAGGCTTCGTAATGAAAGGGTTAAATCTTATGTGAGTGCATTGATATAATTAGTGTAAGAAAGTGTCATTCTATAGTGAGGGCGTGACGTGTACTAGGAAGAGCCATTCTTCTGTGACGGTATGAACCTTGTATTAAAAGTAGAAGGGGACATTCTGCAAACCACTCCTAAGATCCCAGCTTTCTGTACTGTATTTAGGGCATGCAACGGTTAGAAAAGACGCATTGTTTTCATTCAACCATGACAGTAAAAGTCAAACGTTTCCGTCTGTCCTCTCCAGCTATATACGTCATCTTCCTGCTGGTGCTGTCCTTCCTGGGCGTCTTGGGAAACACTCTAGTTCTCCTGGTCCACCAGCACGACCAGGACTATCCACCTATGCCTGAAGGTTATCACGGAAACAGTCATGCAGTCGAATCCCATGACAACAGTAGCAGCTTGCTTGGTTCAGAACAGTCACCAGAAAAACAGCTCTCTCATTCCAGACTGTTGAACACGACTCCAACTGGCCAGAACAATGTGAGTTCTGTTCAAACGTCAAATCTCTGTGACAGATACCAAAACACGAGACAGGAATTATCAAGTGCGCATGTCAGTGTGATACTGAGATCAAGGGCGTCACGTCTGAACCATGCTATGTTGATCGCTAGTGCTGTCAGTCTGTTTGGGTGTACCGCTGCGGTGTTTGTGCTTATTACAACATGACTTATCCCCTCCACAAAGGTCAATGTTAATTTAGAAGTTTTTCGATATATCTTACATGGATATCTCATAGAATTAAGAGAAGAGGCGTCCCTGAAGCACAGAACGCATCTACACGCCAGGTCACTGAAGTAAACAAACCTTTGCACATTGGCGGTCATAGTCACTGTTCCTCTAAGTTTTTAGCAGGGCTAGGACAGAACAATATTCAGAAAGCACCTTTTGTTCAGGCCATCAGTCCACTCAACAACAATACTAAACTGCCCTAGCTGTGTCAAGTCATCAAGTGCCTTGTCTGGAGCAGCCATGGTTCTCTGCTTTACTTTTCCATCTGCAGCATGTACGAAGCTGTTGTTGCTGATGCTCTTGTCAGTGGCCCATTTGTTGAGGCTTTCTACATAGTTCAATCTTTGTCTTCCTCTGCCCTTGTTACCATCTATATTTTTGTCATACTCAACTGTTCAAGTCCTCTCTTTCTGTATAATACAAGTGCCCCACAAATTTCATTTGTCTTGCTCTAATAGTCTTCATCGAAGATCTTTCAGTGCCAACAAGAGCAAGAACTTCCTCACTTGTTTTTTTTTTCCTCCGGTGATATTTTTTTTTATTCTCCTGTCGAATCAAATTTCTGTGGCCTCTATTTTCTTTCTCATGTCTTTGTTAATTGTCCAGCATTCACACCCACACAGTAGTAGGGGACAGAAACAAGCTTTCAGAACTCTCACTTTAGTATCAAAACTGGTGTTTCGATTAGTCATGACTGTACTCAATTTATAAGCGTCATGTGACCGGCATATCTGAGTCGTCCTAGGCTCTTTCCACCCAGGAGTTTGATGCCTCTCAGTATCATCAAGCGATACAGATTAGAGAGGTCTGTGGTGACTCGACATTACGCAGCCTTGTCGCACGCCTCGCCTAATAGTTTTGAACTCAATAAGTTCATTATCACCTCTTACTGCTCATGTTTCTTCCCAGTAAAGATTTTTCAGTATTCTCAGATCTGTACCATCTATATCCGGCTCTGTCAGCATTTTACAAAGCTCTTCATGTTTTATCTTGTTATTGCCTTGGAGTACTCCCTGTGTTTCTTTGATTTTCTAAATCAATATTGAGAAGGTGAAGACACAGCATTGCTAGTTCCCCTATCTGTGACAAACCCAAACTGTGTCTCTTACATTCCTGGTCGTATTTTATCTCTCACTCTTTCCTTTCAAATTCTGAGACACAGTCTCATAGTATAACTCATAAAGCCTATTGTAACATTACATTCATATTGGCTCCTTGGGTAGTGTGACGGAGATAAGTGAGCTTAGATCTTTGGATATCTCTTCAGTATCATACATATATAGAGCAGCTCTGTCAGTTGTTCCACTCCCTATTTGTCCAAAGCCTCAAGAATTTCAACTAGAATGTTATCAGGACCTGCCTTCTTTCCCCTTTTTTAAACAACTTTTAAAGCTTTTCCTACCTTTGTTTAGAAGATGGATGGCCTTTCCAAGGTTTTTTTTTTTTCCAGTTCTTTCATGGAAAATAGTTCTTCTCTGTAATCTTACCATCTTTGAAGAATGTCTTTGGTTTTCAAGAGGAAGTCCCGAGCTTTATTTCATTCACCCACTTGGTAATTGCGTTTTTTTTTTTTGTCTGAGTTTTTGATCGTTTCATGCTTGTGTTTAAAATTTGTTGTTTTTTTCTCCTCTAATTTTGGCTCTGTTAGTTTATCCACTCACCTTTTGCCTTATTACATTTTCCTTTCAAGATTTTATCTATAGATTTGTACTTTGTGACGTGGGATCTAACTTTTTTTTTTCTGCTGTCCCTAAGGCTTAGTATTTCGCTCGCCATTCATCGCTTGTTTGCCCTTCAGTTTGTGGTAGGCTCATTCTCTTATATTGCTCTGATGTCACCAGTTCATACCAGGCGGGTTGCTCCTGGCAGAACACTATACACGCTATATTCTGGATATAGTTGTGGTTGTGTTTCCATGATTTTCTTTACAACAATATATCTCTAGTAGTTTGGAGTGTTCTTACAGAGCGTGATCGCCCAAACTTTGCTCCTTATACCAGAGTCATCTGCCTGGCCGCAATAAGTAGTTAAAGTGCCAAAGTACTTAACTGAGAAAGTTCACTTTGAAACTGAATGTAAATGTTTGTTTATTTTGGTGACTCGGCCTGGACTTAATGTGGTGTCGCTCAGTTTCCACATATTAGCGGCATATTCGGTAATTTAGAAATCATACACCTATTTTTATGTCAGCATGAAGTCTGTATCCACGAATCTCATTAAATTCATTGAAGAACGTTGGACGAACGAGAGACGACGCATTATTCACCTTGGTTGAAATATACATGTATGTAATCAGATAAATTTCTAAACAAATAAACACTAATGTAACTCTGAATGAGAAAGATTTAATACGGATATTAAAAAAGTATGAAATAAACTTGGGTGGCGGATCAGAGGCTGCTCTGAGAAAAGAAAGTGAGGCAATCCTTCCCTCTGTCAGCTTGTGGGAGGTCCTTGGCAAAATCGAGTATCACCACAGCTCCCCGTATCAAGTGAACGATGAAGCCATGGAAAGAACCAAGACATTTGACAGAATATGACATGATGACGTAATCACACAACTAACACAGTTGAAAATGGATGGGAAAGAAATATAGGTGATCAAAAAGATGTACTAAGGGCAGAGAGCAGCAGCACAAGTTGATGGAGAAATCAGCTCATATAGACAAATACAGCGTGGTGTTAGACAAGGACATTTTCTCCCTCTATGGTGAAATAATATTACGAGAAACCTAGAAAGATACCCAGGAATTAAAACAAGAGGGCATAACGTAAACAACTTGAGATACAATGATGACACTGTGGAAAAGTAGAAAATAAAGAAGACTTGCAACTATTATCAGACATTGTTGAAGAAGAAAACGGAAAGAAATGGTTGGAATTGAACCACCGATCGACCGAAGTAATTGTTGTTAGTCAAAGCAATGAAATCCCTCAGATCAGGATCTTTATCAACGGGAAGACTCACTAAAAGGGATCAATTCAAATACTTGGGTATTTTAATATCGAGCGATGGACACAACAACACGGACATCACATCAAGAAAAAACCTAAGCAAATATGAGGTGTCAGAGAATGAAATCAGTAATAACAAATGAATACATTTCGATTCAGACAAGAAGGAGAGCCCTGGAGTGCTATATGCAACCCATTCTGATGTATGGATAAGACCTGGACATTTTCAAAACAGCTACAAAAGAAATGGAAGCAACAGGAATGTGGTTCCTACGGAGAATGCTACAATGTCATTTACTGCAAAGAAATGTAACAAAGCATAATTATCAGAAGCTGGCACAACAAGATCCCTCATAAACAGAATATATAAACGCCAAGCTACCCTTTTCGGCTATGTGATAAGAAGAGAGAAACTAAAACAGCTTGTGACAACTGGAATGAACAAAGGAAAACGCAGCAGGAGAAAACAGGGAGAAAAAAAAAATGTTGGACGGAATAATGAAGTGGCTAAATGTTGGAAGAGTGTCAATGTCAGATGCACTAAAAGACATGCGTTAAAGGTCATAAAAATGCCCACGCTAAAGAGCGAGGGCGGGGACTGATTGATCTCATAAACACTACAATAATATTGGAGATACAGGATTGATTTATCAATAAAACACATTAACCCCGCGGCTGAGGAAAGTATGGCTATGGACATAAATTATGTAACACTATAAGATTACCGGTGAGACAAATATGCTAGAAAAAGATAGTGTCACATGATGTAAGTGGTAGCATCACGCCTGCAGTTACCTCACACACATACCGGTTTGTCATGTATTATTTTATGCAATGTAACATGTCCTTAACGTTGATATTATATTCATGCGTGTTCATATAGATATGGTGATGATCATGATATTAGATGGTAACAATAATATTAATAATAATAATAATAATAATAATAATAATAATAATAATAATAATAATAATAACAACAACAACAAAAAAATAACAACAACAACAACAACAACAATAATAATAATAATAATAATAATAATAATAATAATAATAATAATAATAATAATAATAATAATAATAATAATAATGAAAGCAATAATAATTTCATCTATTATTATCGAAGACAGTTTTACAAAATTTTCAAAATAGTTTATAGGTGTTTTGATGTAAGATCTGATGGCGGCAGGATTTTTTTTTCAAGTTTCGCAATTTTCATTGTAAATCCCCCATTTGCGAAATGGCTGCAACTTAATGAAATTACATTTTTTCCAACGGGGTCATCGGGGATGAAAAACAGCCTATCAAGGTGAGCATTATTGATATAAAAGAGTTGGGTATGTTTCGAAGACGGTTTGACGCTCTCAAACTTTTAAGATTCGAAAAAAAATAAAAATGGTAGGTTGACTGAGCCCACAGAAGCGCTATTTCAGAAACTACACACATGAATTTTCCCAAGAAAGATTGCCTATTTGGGGGAGCTTGCAAAGATAACTATGCTTACCATACTCATGATTCGTGATGATCAATACTTACACATAAATTGAGGCACTCAAAAAATCAAAAGAACAATGAAAAATGATTTTAAGCAGCTGTTAACACATGAATTTGTTCCGTATTTTGAAATAATATCAAGGGGATTGTTTCAGTTTTAATCTACTGCTAACTTAGGGAATCAATGTTCGATCATATTTGTAATCATCAAAAGTCGAGGTAAATAGTTGCCTTTGATTTGTTAAAAAAAAACCCAGCTAGAATATGTAATTAAACATTATTATCAAGCTCAGATCAAATCATGATCCAGACAAACCTTGGGGTGTCTATTTCACAAAAGACTGAATCTTGAAAATCAATACCGCCGCTTGATTGATTTCACCCCAGTTGACTTTATAAAGAGCATAGAAACAAGCTGGGAGTGTGTGAAATTATAAAAAGGTAAACGTTGCGACATTGTATTTCTTTCTACACAATCTGCCCTGACACCACTATTTGAACAGGGTTGAAGCTAGCAAAAAAGTCAAAGAGCTGAAAAAGACCCGTCTCAAACTTGATCTATAAATATAAGTGGAATACCATGGTTTTTGCGTTTTGTATTTGATATTTTCTTGATGTGTTTGTTGAACGGGGAATCAGGTTCAAATCAATTAAGTTTCTAAGGGCGTATTTAGATTATCCACAATGATCTTTGGATCAGTAAATATGTAATACCTAAAATAAATTTAATTACCAAATTCAATTAGTTTCAATGAATTTGATCAAAGGTTAACCGAAACCAAAAGCTGAAAATTGTTTTATTGAAGTACATGTAGTGAAAAACAATTCCACACCCGATTATTTCATGAACAAACTTTGCCTAACAGTCGCTTGATACCCAGCAGTAAGTAAACCTTATCTAAATTATCTCGCGTTGTGGTGGAATTAGAAGAGTCTAAAACAAGATACATTGGTCCAAAAAATCAATCACATAAATAAATTTATAGAACTAAATAAAATCTATGATCATTCTTGTATACTTTAGACCGTATAGACCTAGATACATCCACTCGTATCTCATAATATTGCATTAAAATACTTGAAGCTACTTTCTAAATATTTCAATCAATATTTATAATTTTTAGTTCCTCAGGGATTATTATGCAACAACAAAAACAACACCAACAATGATGATGATAATGATGATGATGATGATGATGATGATAATGATGATGATGATACTACTACTACTACTACTACTACTACTACTACTACTACTACTACTACTACTACTACTACTACTACTACTACTACTACTACTACTACTACTACTACTACTTATAATAATAATAATAATAATAATAATAATAATAATAATAATAATAATAATAATAATAATAATAATAATAATAATAATAATAATTGTAATAGTAATAGTAATAATAATAATAATAATAATAATAATAATAATAATAATAATAATAATAATAATAATAATAATAATAATAATAATAATAATAATAATAATAATAATTTCAATAGTTTTAATTAAATGGGGACGGAGCGAGAGGGAAAAAGAGGGTAAAGGATCAGAATTAAAGGATGGAGATGAAGAAAGAGAGAAAGAGTCAGAGAGAGAGAGACAGACAGACATAGAAAGAGAGATGGAGATAGAGAGAGAGAGAGAGAGAGAGAGAGAGAGAGAGAGAGAGAGAGAGAGAGAGAGAGAGAGAGAGAGAGAGAGAGAGAGAGAGAGAGAGAGAAGTGAAGGAGAGAATGTGCATTTGATGGTAATCAAATCAGAGAGAAAGAGAAATCATTATGGGAAAACTGTACTTTCCTCTATCTGTTTAAAGGTTCTTCTGAAAGCTCGTTTGATGAATGTGAAATTCAGCAAAGAGTGAGAAAAAATGCACTACATGTTTATTCATAGCTGCCTCTTAACTCTAACGTATGTGCATAAAGAATGTTCACAAGGGTTTATAAAGAGAACTGGATTTGACATATTTAGCTATATACCCTTTAGTGGTTATTCAGCTGGTGGTAAAATCTATTTGCTCAAACATTGGTTCAACTGAAATATAATGTACTGCGTGTGGATAAGTATGTATGCTAAAAATGAGATGTTGCCATCTTTTAGAAGGTTTTAGCATACTAGCACCTCTACATGTTTTTTTTCCAAAATAGTTCGTTTCAGTGTGAATAAGATATCACTTTAATACGATTGGTCGCCTAGATCTAGTAATATATAGATAAATGTGTACGCAATTCTTATCCCCATTCTTTACTTCAAACTCGAAAAAGAAGCGATACATATGAAAAAAAAAAGCTAATTGCAATTATACAAAGCTCAAGCCCCCATTGTATACCAGTTCCATCCTAACTATTTTTCTTTGTCACTATGAATTCACACCTCTGTGCCAGTTTGACAGTCTCATCCTAATGTATATTTTTTTAAAGGCCACAATACGAGCCATCTCTATGAAAATAAACATTTAAGATAAATTTATATCCCTATGTCACTCGTTCTTATGCATGCAGAAAGCTTCAAATGATCAAACATGATAGACTAGGAACCTGTGAAATTTTTCTGAATACATTAAAGTTTTTCGTGGCATCACAAGTCATTATTATTTGATAGCAGAGAATGAAAATTAGAAAAGAGTTTTTTTTTCTATAAAATACCTGAGTTTTAAGCTTTCTGGTGTAAAAAAAAGCCTGGAATTATGTGACAAGTTAAACAAGAGTTGCGTTTCTCTTAGTCATGCAGTCACGTGACAAGTTTAACAAGAGGTATTTTTTAATACGCAAACAGAGGGAATCGTTGAATTTCCTCTATGCAGTCTAGAAAACTTTTGTTTCAACAGCAAAAAAAAAATAACATCAAAATTAACTAACAAACAATCAAGCTTCGTGGACATCACAAGAGTTTCCTTTTTGTAAGGATTTAAAATAAAAGAAAAGATATTCATTACACTCAAGTTTATCAAGTGAAAGGTAGGTAGGATATAAAACTCGCATAAATTGGTTTGAAATGAATAAGAAAGTTAATTTTCTAAAAATAAAGCAAAACCAGGAAAACCAAAGACAAAACTAGGACAACTTATAAAACTTATTTCAATAGTGAGAAGAGCATGAACTTTAGTTGTGACGCTCTCTTGCCTTTAACTTTCATCAATGTTATGTTTTTTAACCCATAGTTTCTTTACGAAATTCATATACAATTATATTTTATAACTCCCATAGATTGTTTGAAGGTTAGAGCGTTCAGTTGTGTAATTAAACAATAAAGGTCGACCTATGAATCAGCCTTTAAAGTATGATGTAAAATACCTATCTTGATTATCAGCAAGTCTTTGATCTAATTGATTGTAAATAAATTGCAGATAACATAACATAGAAACGTGAGTCTATTATCAGGCAATCATCAGATATCCGCTTTGAAGACAACCGAGAAGTATTGAAAATAGATAGGCCTATCATTCCATCTCATTTTGTGGGACAGTTATAATTCTAGTAACGGATCTTCATGTAGATCTAGATATTACAAACCAGCCGATGTTTGTCAGCAAGTCGTACTTTTAAAACCGATATTTTGATGTCTTATCTTATTATTAAAAAAAGTAATCTTTTTCTAGAATTGGACAATTAATAGCTTGTGAAGTGTTTCGAAAGATGTTTAATAGATATATGATAAAGACAAAATTATTGTTTCGTTTTATTTAGTTTTTGTTTGTATATACGTACAGAACCTGTGTTTCTGGCTTTTTCTATTTTCTGCCCCCAAAGAGTTATATGATAAAGTTCTGCTGGTAGTCGCAACCTTTATAAAAAACAGACCCGTTAATTAAGTTTGCTGGCGAAAAGATGGCGAGGGCTCGTGGAACAAGCTTCCCACTGCTATTGTGGTATACACTCATGGCGTGACCAGCTGGAGCGCTCCAGACAGATTCATCGTTTGATCTTTGGATAAGGCAACAGCGTCTGTGGCCTGGAACAGATGACTAAGACAAAAGTCCTGACATTAAAGTCCATAAGCTTTTTACCATTTTACTTGGTTTGTTATATGAGCAAGTTATAAAAAAGAAGGTTTTGACGCTTACAAGAGGAAGTAAGATACACGTGTGGCATCATATCGACCTTACAATTAATCAATCTATACTCAGTCTCAAGCAGACTTGTTAACCTCGCCTGCCCAACAAAAAGCTACAAATACAACATAGGCTTCACTTGTGATGTCCTTTAAGGCTGTGCGGGTTCGGAACCTACAGAGAACACAGATATCTGTGCACAGCTGCTGATAGTTTAGACCTTTAAAGCAAGCAATTAAGCATCGACACATAAAATAATTACTCGAGGTCACGAGGTGGAGAATAGAACGAAAAGATCAAAGAAACTTTGAACTTTATATCTTCATCAGATACAATCGCAGTTGTGTCAGGTGGTGTAAGGAGGGCCGTGTGTAGGTCACACGACTTAGAAAAAAAATATGTTAAGGATAGTAACTAGATTGTGGAGAAAAAATAAAAACCTTCTAGACTTAGATCCTGTTCACTAGGTCAAACATGATGAACAAAGAATTATGATGGTCTTTGATGTAGAAACACAGCGAGTGTTCAAGCAAAGGCAATGCTCAAGGTGATTTATTTAACCATGAAATGCGCAAAATAATCTCATACACGATTGCCGCATCGGGGCCAATATCAGTAATTGGGTAGGAAATTCACGATGCATCGTAATCCATTAAAAGCATTGTTTTACTAAAGTAAGAAGTTGATGTAACGTTTAAAGCACGGCCCAAAATCTAGATTAAGCGTAATCAGCTACTCTGCTTAGTCGCCACATCTTTTGGGATCTGGATTTTCAGATCATTAACAATAACGATGCACTAAATTAAGATCACATGGGTAGATAGAACCAGGTAAACATGTATGAAGGATCATTTATTTTGTTTAAAACCCACGATCTTTTCACCAAGTTCGGCTAAAGCTTTGTTCTGAAGAGTGCTCGAGGAGATGATGGCGCATCTCAAAGCGCAACAGTACTGCATGTCGATAGAAACATTGAAGTCATTGCAGCAGTCAGTCATCATCGCTTCCTCAATCTCTCCTGAGCTTTCTAGATCTAAAATCGGATGCAGACATATCCCTAGAAAGGGAACTCACTTTCAACCGAATAATAATTATTTTGACTCAAGATACGAGCAAACTGACCAGAGGTCAGATTTTGACTATAAGGGCTTGGCATAGCAATTTAGGTGTGATGCTTTCATGCCTTTCTCCTACTTTTTCTACTGCAATAAAATGAGAGCAACAAACTTAGAAGCTGTGGGTTTTGTGCGCTCTGTAACCAAACTTCTAGCGTGATACAGACTGATCTGTTGAGGTTCGATGAACATTGTATAAAAAGCTTAGCTGCCGCTTTTTATGACGTTTAGCTAGGCTCAATAATGGTCTCTAGGCTATAAATAACCCTTTTTTATTTATTAATCAGTAAAGAAAATCAGATAATTCTTTGCTTTGTGAATTAAAAAAAATCTTTCGAAACGCTCATGATGAAGATATGAATTCTCGGAACGTGTCCAAAGCTACATTGCCTTGCAGGAATTCTCAGCTGCTAATTTATCAGTATCTTCAAAAACGTTTAGAAAGGGATTTCATCAAATTAGCAAACTACAACCAATGATTTTGAAGCAAATAATTTTTTTTCAAAAAGTTTGATGTCATTGTAAAACAGAAGAGATGCAAAGGGCTGACGTGTGAGAGCGAGGCAGATTCCAAAAGCTAGATCAGGGAAGTCACAGGGTTCACCAAAATGGCAACATCCGCTTCGGTCTGGTTTGTCGGAACTGTGACAAGCAGATTAAGAGTGAATCTTTGCACTCATCCTCGCAAGGCAGACATGTAAACCAGCTGTTAAACAATTGTTTTTGTTTTTGCTGCGGTTTGAAAATGTTTATGCAAGCTGGCTAGCAATATGATGCTAATATTCACCGATTGCGTGTTTATCCTCAACCCAAGCGACACAAGCCGTTAACTACGACATCAAATTTTCTCGCCCTTTCTCGTTGCTCAATAAGCTCAATTAAGTACACGTTAGCTCAATTAACTATACGTGCCATGTTTTATTGATTATAACGTAGACCTATTATATCTATCTACCTCTCGTGATTTGCCTGGCTCAATGACCCTGTGAATATCCCACACATCTTCATTCCTCATTAAAAAAACAATAGCTGACCGAATAAGGTGTCCAGCCTTATTATACTTGAGTACTTTTCTCCAGCCCAGCAGTCTGCAGCGCAAATTATTGTAAGAAAGTCAACCTTTTCGCAGTAACCAAATTGCTTTCTTGATTTCTCTAGAGATATTATTTCGACCAAGCTCTCACAAAGTACTGGAGCAACGACAAGCTTCTCAGCTAACAGAAGGTTGGATAACTTTTCATTTCAATCGCTTTATGTTAGTAAAGAAAGTAAGACTACAAACTGTGTATCATAGTAAAAATAATAACATTAATCTATCAATAATGGAGCTAGGCGAAAAATGAGGACTATGTAACAGAGCATTTCCAGACCACCTAGTACCTAGACACGTCTAGTTTGGTATAAAGTTGTAAATTGGACTAGAGAATTGAAAAGTAATATTTTTTTTCAAAAATAGCGTTTTTGGAAAATTAAAGACAAAAATGTTATTTTTTAAAAAGGTGAATGTGCGAACTACTTTCTGTCAGCGCAGCTTGATGGCAAGAATGAAACTGAAAGTAGCCCCAGTAGGCGGCAGTGAATTTAAAACCGTCTATAATAGACCTTACCTTTTTAACTCTTATAGTATGAGATCTAAGTAAAAATCTAAAAAAGTTGCTTCGGCATAGTTTCTACATCTGGGGCCTAGATATTTAGAGCAGCCAGACTCAAATCAAAACGTTGAGGTCTAGATCGAAACGGATCTAGATTTACTTTAATGCTTGGAAATTCAAAAGTATTTAAGTTCTAGATCTAGATCTAGATTTGTGTTTAGAATAATATTTATCGAGATATTTATATTATAAGTAAAGTTAGATAGGTGGACAAAATGATAGATATCAAGACCATTTATAAGCCTGTTTAATACACACACGAGCTCCAGCCTCAGCGAATTATTATTAGTAATATTATAAATAACTAATTATGATCACCATGGCTACAAATCCTATTACTATTACTAGCACAATTCCTCCTTCTCCTTCTCCTACTACCACCACCACCACCACTACTACTACTTCTACTACTACTACTACTACTACTACTACTACTACTACTACTACTACTACTACTACTACTACTACTACTACCACCACTACTACCACGACCACTTCTACTATTACTACTACTACTACTACTACTACTACTACTACTACTACTACTACTACTACTACTACTACTACTACTACTACTACTACTACTACTACTACTACTACCACTACTACTACTACTACTACTACTACTACTACTACTACTACTACTGCTTCCACTACTACTACTACTACAGCTACTACTGCTACTGCTACTACTGCTGCTACTGCTGCTGCTGCTACTACTGCTGCTACTACTACTACTACTACTACTACTGCTACTACTACTGCTACTGCTACTGCTGCTGCTACTGCTGCTGCTGCTGCTGCTTCTGCTGCTGCTGCTGCCACTGCTGCTGCTGCTGCTGCTGCTGCTGCTGCTGCTGCTGCTGCTGCCACTGCTACTGCTACTACTGCTGCCACTGCTGCCTGCTGCTGCTGCTGCTGCTGCTGCTGCTGCTGCTACTGCTGCTGCTGCTACTGCTGCTGCTGCTACTGCTGCTGCTACTGCTGCTGCTGCTGCTACTGCTACCACTGCTACTGCTGCTGCTGCTGCTGCTGCTGCTGCTACTGCTGCTACTACTACTACTACTACTACTACTACTACTACTACTACTACTACTACTACTACTACCTCCAGTTCTATTTTTGCTCTTATTGCTATAAGTATTACATTAAAAGCATAATCAAATGGAAACAAGTCATTAATCTAACGTCCCCATTATATCGTATTATTCCACTAAACCCTCAACCGAGAGTAAGCTCGTGAGAGGAAGAACTCCTCTTGTTTATGATGATAAAACATCATAATTGATACAAATAATCGAGGCAGACTGACTCCACGACTTTAATCTGAACAGAGATACTGAGTGACTGTAGGGTAAATTCCACTGGCTAAAACTACAGGAGGTCAATCTATTCTAAATTACCAAAACCCTGCTTATGATAAAGGTGTTAAAATAGATCTGATGTAAAGTTATCTCTCGCTTCGGACCAAATACGTCAAGTCATACACGATTCAAAAATTATTTCCGCAATGATAATGAATATAAAACACGAGTGGCCATATTAACTGTATGAAATTATTCTTTTTTACGTTTTAACATAGTGTAACGAAAAAAAAGTACTAGCGCCAATATTTTATCAACTTCATGATAAATCTGATTTCTGCTTTGCCCATCTTACCAAACCTAAGTTAAGATTCTTAAGATTCTTTAACATCAAGCCAGCTTCTAAAAAAATAAAAACACTTTTGTTTTGTTTTTAATCCGACAATCGGTGACAGTAATCACTACATTTAGACAGAGGAGAGCTAGGTTGCCCTAGAGCTGTTTACTCAAAATAAACATGTGAACTGAGGATAAGAGAAATTTGAGCAAGGAGCAAAATGGAGTCTGATGAGTGATGGTTCCTACTTGGTTACTGTGCTTTACACCTATCGTAGACTTCGGTGAAGGGCTACTAGAAACCAGACACTCGTGGCGATCGT
Source organism: Elysia crispata (assembly GCA_033675545.1). Lineage (NCBI taxonomy): Eukaryota > Metazoa > Mollusca > Gastropoda > Plakobranchidae > Elysia > Elysia crispata. The sequence continues at coordinate 647,707 of JAWDGP010006599.1, forward strand.
TTCGAACCAATTCAATTAGATACTCATATCAACAGGTGATAAGGCTTATAACTACATTTACAGTATGTGATCTTAAGTCCCTATTCCCTTACTCTCTCTCTCTCTCTCTCTCTCTCTCTCTCTCTCTCTCTCTCTCTCTCTCTCTCTCTCTCTCTCTCTCTCTCTCTCTCTCCCTTTTCTTTCTTTTAATATGTTATGTATGAATTATGAACAAAATAGACACATATTGTCTATTACATCATATGCAGAAATTCACAAGCTTAAAGCCATGCAGAAAAATATAAATTGATCTTATTGCCAACTTTCAACAGATAATCTCAGCCGATAAGTGTTGCTCTGTGAAACATTGTCACTAACATAAACAAAGTCGGTGTAGCATTAATTTTTGGGCCATACTGCGAGATCGAAGCAAAACATCGATTATAGCCCTTGCGGTTAATTACGGGGAGGACGATTTTGTTATGGACGTGTACGGCGGGTGGCCACTCGCCAACATCCTCGCCTCCACTCAACACTGATCACTCAAAGTGATTGGTAGAGGGAGTGATATGTACTGCCACAAAGCAACACAAGTACAGTAAAAGTATAACTACCTCTTCTATAAAACTCACCTAAATGTTACAGCAGCAGTGATGGTAAGATTACTTGTGGTGGTAGTGACGATGGTGATGGTAATTGTAGAAGTAGTTGTATAAAGTAGTAGCAGCAGCAACAGCGTTGGTTGTGATAGCTGTGATAGGAGAAGTACTAGTAGTAGTAGTGGTAGCAGCAGCAGCAGTAATAGCAAAAGCAATGGTAGCAGCAGCAGCAGCAGCAGCAGCAGCAGTAGTAGTAGTAGTAGTAGTAGTAGTAGTAGTAGTAGTAGTAGTAGTAGTAGTAGTAGTAGTAGTAGTAGTAGTAGTAGTAGTAGTAGTAGTAGTAGTAGTAGTAGTAGTAGTGGTGGTGGTAGTAGTAGTATGAGTAGTAGTAGTAGTAGTAGTAGTAGTAGTAGTAGTAGTAGTAGTAGTAGTAGTAGTAGTAGTAGTGCTAGTAGTAGTAGTAGTAGTAGTAGTAGTAGTAGTAGTAGTAGTAGTAGTAGTAGTAGTAGTAGTAGTAGTAGTAGTAGTAGTAGTAGTAGTAGTAGTAGTAGTAGTAACAACTGCAGTAGTTGTATTGATAGTAATAGTGGTAATAGTAGCAACAATTGCAGAAGTCTTAGCTTCACTCAAAATATTTGAATATTTTTTACTTCCTTCTCATAAAATATATTCATGAAAGAAAGCTACACATTATTATATTCTATTTTAAATGAGATCTAAAATATCAACGGCATAAGAGGGAGAGGCAGATATTTCAATGGCTGTAGCCTGGTAAACACAGCATTTGGGTCGTTCAATCAAAGCTCTACACTGTTCTATTTTGTTTATCACACCAATACTTAGGGTCTGTTTTTGAGCTTTATGAAAAGGTCGATGGGATTAAAAAAAAACTGCTCTATTGTTGTTTGATCCAGAGATGGCTAAAGTTCGAGTTACCTTGGTTCTAGCGGTTGCTGTCGTGTGTCTACTGCAACAGCCTCTGATGTTGGTGAGCTCTGTGGCGGTGAGTAGCTCTACAGTGGACGGAGACTTAAGGATGGCAGCACTTGCACCGGAGTCATTGAACGCATAGATTATTTGGTTTGAAATTCCTTAACTTGCTGTTAAAATAAAGGGTTTATCAGTTTGCGCTAATCTACAGCCATTGCAATATAATGAGAGTTGCGGTATGGAACACAATTTCACATTTTTGCCTTGAAGATTTTCTTATCCTCTTCAGATTACATTTTAACATCTGGAATTGGAAACACAAATTTTAACTTCTTTAATTTCAGGCAAGTAGATGAGCAATAAATCTGAAAAGAGAGTACCTTTAGTTAAGAGCTTATGTGTATGTCTATGTCACCAGGGGTTCGCCTTCGACAGCCCTCACATCTTTCGGGAGTTCGACTCTGTGCTGGCGAACTTTTCAACTTTACTTCGAAATTTTATACGTAACTCTGGTGAGTACATTAAAAAATAACTAGAATCCCTTCTTCTCTCCGTCCTTCGCCCCATCTCGCTCACTCTCCCTATTTCTCCTTCTGTCTCTTTATCCACTGTCAAGAACCGCGATAGGCCTATTCGCCCTGTACTGAGATCCACTGTAATCCACTGTCTAAAGTTTGAGCGTAACAGTGGTCGAGTGCTAGACCGATAACACTGATTGAGAAGCTGGCTTGATAAACAGTGTGGAGTCTCATCCTTCCAACCTTATCTTGTCTAGCTTGTTGTATGAGTACAAGGCCTGATGACACTGTTGGACTGAAAGGATTATACCACAACTAGCAAAACCGGTAATTTCAAAGGCTAGTTTTACAGTTTTAACAAATTGTAACTTAGGATAATCTTTTTAAAGACAAGAGAAATATTAACTCATTGCTGAATTTAAAAAAATCTGTTCTATATATCGCTGAGAAAATTTAGCTAGAACATAAACCGCAAGTGAATTACAAGGTAAGAATTGAGTAAGCTTGATCAGTAGATTTGCATACTTCGAATGACAAATGTCAAGCTGACAAAGGCTTTTCCAATCACATCGAAATAAACTTCCGTCAGACTTGTTGGGGCTGAGCAAGATGAAGCCTAGATTTTAACCACGGAAGGAGACAAGGCTCAAGTGGGTAAGAAGAGGACTAAACCTGACCAAGAAGACAGTCAAGGTGCTACCTGGTAAGAAGACTAAACCTGACCAAGAAGAAAGTCAAGGTGCTACCTGGTAAGAAGAGGACTAAACCTGACCAAGAAGAAAGTCAAGGTGCTACCTGGTAAGAAGAGGACTAAACCTGACCAAGAAGAAAGTCAAGGTGCTACCTGGTAAGAAGAGGACTAAACCTGACCAAGAAGAAAGTCAAGGTGCTACCTGGTAAGAAGAGGACTAAACCTGACCAAGCAGAAAGTCAAGGTGCTACCTGGTAAGAAGAGGACTAAACCTGACCAAGAAGAAAGTCAAGGTGCTACCTGGTAAGAAGAGGACTAAACCTGACCAAGAAGAAAGTCAAGGTGCTACCTGGTAAGAAGAGGACCAAAACGGACCAAGAAGAAAGTCAAGGTGCTATCTGGTAAGAAGAGGACTAAACCTGACTACGGAGAATGTCTAGGCTCAATTGGGTAAGAAGAGGACTAAACCAGACTACGGAGAATTTCTAGGCTAATTGACTGGGTAAGATGAGGACTAAACGTGACCACAGAATAAGTGAAGGTTCTATCTAGTAAGAAGAGGACTTAATCTGACCAAGAAGAAAGTCAAGGTTCTACTGGGTAAGAAGAGGACAAACATATATAAAACAGGGGAATCGAGGCCCATTAAATTTCTTAATGAGCATTTTTAATTTTGTGAACCATTTTCAATGATTTATGACATCAATATTTCTTTTCGTGGTCCAGATCGAAAAGAAAATGCAATATATTTATACGAGAGCAACGAGATTAAAAGAATTAAGAGATCCCTAAAAACAAACAGTGAAATATTCTTTGTTTTCACAAATATTTGATAATTCATCGTATCATTTGATTAACAAAGTTAGCGATTTTTTTAATGAGCCCTAGGAGTATTTTAATCTAGACCTTAAAGTTATAGCTATGTGATTCCAGGACTTAACAGCACCACAAAAAGGACACAGTGATGTTTTGCACAGGTCAAGCCCAGGAATCGGCAAATTGTATCGGTTTAGACCTGACGCACTGTCTGTAAACAAACACTAAGAATAATAAGACGATTTTCCACACCATGAATCCGAAGATAAAAACAAAATGAACTTAACTTCGTCATGCAATTTTACTCCAGCCTGTCTGTATCGATCGTGAATCAAATGTTCAGCTTTCTAAACTAAGCGCCCTGTTTCCATTTCTAGCTCTACCAGATATCGCTGCTGACCCTGTGAAAGTGCCTCTGGCCTCCAAGCTCAGAGCCAGCTATGACTTCATCGTGGTGGGCGCTGGCTCAGCAGGTAGTGTCCTCGCCTCACGACTCTCAGAAGATCCGGCCTTGCAGGTCCTTTTGGTGGAGGCAGGTCCGGATGATCGGGGCAAGACAGATCTGGCAGTCCCGTTAGCCGGGCTGTTGTCTTTCGGTTCTCCTCTGGACTGGTCACTGAAGACAGCACCGGATCTCCGATTTAAAGGCCTGAAGGGCAATGAAAACATATGGAGATCGGGCAAGGTGCTGGGAGGATCCAGCAGTATCAATGCTATGATTTACTGCAGAGGATCCCGGCACGACTTCGACCGTTGGGCAAACTACACAGGAGACGAAACATGGGACTACCGGCACGTGCTCAGCTACTTCATAAAGGCTGAAGGCGCCCAAGGTGATCTCCGGGATTCACCTTACCACGGAAAAGACGGGCCTCTGAGCGTGTCTAGAGGCGCCAACGTGAAGTTCCCGCAAGTTTTCATGAAAGCTGTGGAGGAGGCAGGCTTCGAGACCAACCCGGACTACAATGGCGCGAGTGTATTGGGCGCGTCCTACATCCAGAGGACGCAGTTGAACGGAGAGAGGATGTCCACGTCGAGAGCTTACCTGAGGCCTGCTCTGAGCAGACCCAATCTTGACGTGGTCGTGGACGCATACGTTACCAAAGTGATCATCCGCGAAGGACGGGCTGCGGGCGTGGAGATGGTCATGAACGCTGACACGTTCACGGCGGAGGCGAGGTCAGAGGTAATTCTCTCCGCCGGGGCAGTTGGCTCGACCAAACTGCTCCTTCTATCTGGAATCGGACCCTTAGGGCACTTGGAATCTCTGGGAATCCCCGTTGTTGCCGACCTTCCTGTCGGACAAAATCTCCAGGACCACTTGCACCAGCACGTCACCTTTAAGATGGATCCTCCCATAGGCGTGACCCTGGGCGATTTCACGAATGTGTGGAGCATTCTGGAGTACGCGTTCTTCAAAACAGGGCCTCTAGCCACAGCCTACGGGGTGGAGGCTCATTTCCTTGTGGCGTTATCACCAGAGGACAAAGCTTTAGGGTGGCCGCAGCTCACCTATGAGGTTCTCACCATACCGAGTTCTACAGTAATGATGAGGGCCCTGAACTACGACGATACAACTGTACGAGAACTTTCAGGGCAAGACAAGATGAGCTATGGTTTCCAACTGTTGGCCACAGTTGTGCGCCCTGAGAGTCGAGGAGCTATTTATCTCAAATCCACAGATCCTTTCGACGATCCTCTCATACAAACAAACTATCTTCGACACGAAAAGGACGTGGATGTTCTACTGCAGGGTATCGATATAGCCCATAGCATCGGCAACACTCCAGCCATGAAGCAGATAGGAGTCGCTCCGACAGAAGATTTCGCTTACTCTCCATGTAAAGAGTTTGCTTTCAACTCGACTGACTTTTGGCGGTGTCAGGTCCAGGCTCGCCCAGTGTCCATCTACCACCCTAGCGGGACGTGCAAGATGGGCCCAGTCGGCGAGCCCACGGCAGTGCTCGATAGCCAACTCCGAGTCCAAGGTGTGGAGGGGTTGAGGGTGGTGGACGCTTCCATCATGCCGTGGGTGACCTCATGTAACCTCAACGCCCCCGTCATCATGATTGCGGAGAAAGCAGCAGACATGATCAGAGGGTTGCCTCCCTTACCACCAACAGACTTGTGAAGACTTTTGAGTTAATATCAAACGTTTCAGAGGCAGTGACGGGCTGGTAGCTTAAGTCTAGATTTCTCGCCGCATCCCTTCGTGTTAGGTGAACGACTTGTTTGAAGAAGTCATGATTTTATGTTGAAATGAACTGGGTGTAAAAAACACGCAGAAAAAGTACTTCTTTCAGAGTAAAGGGTGATTATAGTGGAGTAATTCAAATATCATATAAAACTACGCTTAACATATAAAATACTTCGAAAAATTGAATAGACGAAAAGCAAAGTCTAAAATTAATCTCATGTTCACAATGTAAAACATAGAAATACTTGTTACAAGTAAACGCAATAGAAAAGGGTTCATTAAGAATTCTAAGTATAAAACTAAGTTGCAGCGTACTTACACATTCTTCACAAGGCTTAATACTGCTGAAGATGTTAAGTTTGGTCCAATCGTATTCAATAAATGTAAAATCTGAACTTTTATTCGCGTAGACCTTATAACTAATAATGTGTTTATTTTAGTACTTTTGTCTAGATAAAAAATTTCATTGTAAGGTGAATAAATCGCAACTTTTATGTAGAGACACAAATAAAATGTCTGCCACTTATCCATTCGATAAACTCTAAAATTAATTTTTTATGGGTGGTTATATAATGCTAACTTCATACATAAAAGAAGAGAGAATATTTTTTTCTCTCTCTGTTTCCAATACTGAAGTACAGATTTTTGGAAGGATTAGATCAGAAAAGGACTGGGACCTCTAGCCACAGTAGGAGTATTCTTTTTTTTATTTTTGAACTAATCACTGGCCAACACACTATCTCTCTCTCTCTCTCTCTCTCTCTCTCTCTCTCTCTCTCTCTCTCTCTCTCTCTCTCTCTCTCTCTCTCTCCCTCTCCCCCCCCCCCCTCGAAATACACACACTTCCTGATTCCTCTCTATCTGTGTTGCTGGAGCTGTTCAAACTCTGCCTGTTACTGTCTGCCTGAGGACGTGTCTGATTGGATGGTTTTCCATTCTTATATCGGTACCATTCTTCCTATATCACTTCCTCTCCAGCGATATCCTAAATGTCTGACTTTTCGCATGTTCTACCGTTTCTCCGAATTGTCTGCCTCTGTTGAAGTATGTCTTTTAAACTGACAATAAGCCTGCAGTCTTTTCCTTCTCTCTCCTACCTGTTATATTTAATTCTATATATCTATCCCCTAACAAAGACTTTTTCACAACAGATTGCACTGAGTTTAGATTTTATTTTAATTGTTTGCCGCTGCTGACCACCGTGAAGACATGTCCAATAGTTACACATCAATTCTTTATAGCGAAAGATCTAAACTAATGGACAATCGAACAGTTGGGACAACTAGGAAATTTTAATAGATTTAATTTTTTTACGTGAGTGTAAGATTTGACCGAAAATCACTTTTATTCTGAAAGTTTTCTTAGGAAAGGTAGTTCACGTCCCACCGGCAGCGACGAACTAGCATAATGACAGCTTGTGGGCGGAGACTTATTTTCCCGCCAATAAATCACGCCTATAAGGCTTCACAGCTTTGTCTAGGGGTGTGCCTAGCTCCACCTAGCTCCGCCCACAAAGTGTTAGTTGTTCTAATGTGTCGGTGCTTTTGCTAAATCAACATTTCTACATTGATAATGATACAAAGAATAACGAAGAGAACGATGACGATGGCATGATGTAGCTGGTAATACGGATAAAAAACTGTGGTGAGATTCGCAAAGCAGAACAAAACTAAATAATGATCTTGATGAGAATTTGCAAATGGAAAGTGGATAGGTATTCAAACAGCAGAGGACGAACAAGCAAAAAAATGGAAACGGATGTAATTTTCTGGCGAGAAAAAAAAAGGAGCTAACTGAGGCACTGATCATTTTGCATCCTATGGCTTACAGTCCAATTTAACTAACAGGGCGCGTGTACGTGAAAATGTTCAAAATAATTATAGTTACAGATGGTTTTTCGTCTCGGGTTATGTCATGTCACCATACCACTGTCCAATTCTGTGATATATACATATACTACATAACCTTGATCTTTGAAGGTAAAAAAAATCACTGTAGCACTAGTAGATGCGATGATATAAAAGATTAATCACTGTATAGATACAAGAGAGATAGAGAAAGAGATACCTGTGACCTTTGACACAATCACATCATATTCTAGCAATATACTTACAGTTTGAACTTCTCTTTCGCAGGAAAATGAAAAGTACATAGACTAGCAAATGAAACTGCTATCAATGTTTGTCGAGATATTCACTCGATCATTTACCAATTCTAGGTTACTGATAATCCCGAATATACTGCTAAATCTCCAACAGTTATGCTTTGCTTGAAAATAGTCATTGAAAGCACCCGGAATAGACATCACTTGGGAAATATTTGATTATTAATTGGAACCCTTACTTAGGAAATGCTATCTTTCCTTTTTTTATTTTTGCTTAATTGGTTACGCATACAAGAATTAAAAAAAATCAAGAAACATCTTAAATGCTTCACAACTTCTTTTTAGAACTGTATCAAAGAAGTTGATACTCTCTGCATATATTTTTTTTTACCTTACCAATATTTTGTTCAGTAGAAACGCTTCAAATGATGAACTTTCAAACAAAACCAATTAAAATAAATCTAATCGTTAATAACCTATAATAGTAGTTGTAAGCTTTGAAAGATAACGATTATTCTTTCATTTAAGTGGATCTCAATGGTTTCTGTGACCTTTGCCCTCCTTTCACTTTCATTGCTGCGACAGAGAAGGATGAGTCATTGTTTTTATGACAAAACACTGGAGTACAAGCACCGCCAAGCACCAAGAGAAAGGGCGGCAGGATGTTGATAAAGCAATAACAGGTGCCTTGAAAGAGACCACTGCAAACTTTTACGTTTCTTAAGCACAAAGAAACTAACTTTTACCTTTGTTTTCAAGGTAAGAGATTTAAATATGCATTTCTATAGTGATAATATGAGCAGAATTCGTAAACGTCGATGTCGGTTGGTGAAGTAAACTGACTTTTAGACGATCACAAGCTAGATGCGTCAGCGCGGGCTAGAATGCATATATATATATATCATCGAAAATCTGTACCGAAAGGTTTTCTTTCCGGCTACGTTGCCTGTTAGTTGCGTGTTTTTCCCTCATTATTTTAGAAGTCACAAAACATGAAAACGTGAAAACATGGTGAAATGCAGTTGATGAAAAGAGACTTAGATTTACTTAGATCGAAATTTACGTGATATGAATCTCTTTCAACGTCGCTAGTGATAATCTCCTGATGTTGATCTCTCTGATGATAACATCGCATTGATTGCTGCTGCTATTTCATTGAACAAACTTTCAGCTGTTTTACTACAAAACAATGGAACAAAACTATGAGAAACGCAATGATGGTGATGATGGCTTTTATTAGGTAATTGATGACAATATTGATGAGCATGATGATGATATACTACAACAACAACTACTACTATTACTACTACTACAACAACAACTACTACTACTACTACTACTGCTACTACTACTACTACTACTACTACTACTACTACTACTACTACTACTACTACTACTACTACTACTACTACTGCTGCTGCTGCTGCTACTACTACTACTACTACTACTACTACTACTACTACTACTACTACTGCTACTACTGCTGCTACTACTACAACTACTACTACAACTACTACTACTACTACTACTACTACTACTACTACTACTACTACTACTACTACTACTACTACTACTACTACTACTACTACTACTACTACTACTACTACTACTACTACAACTACTACTACTACTACTGCTGCTGCTGCTACTACTACTACAACTACTACTACTACTACTACTACTACTACTACTACTACTACTACTACTACTACTACTACTACTACTACTACTACTACTACTACTACTGCAAATAATTAAAGCCGGTATATATTGGATGTGTCGTGTACTAATAGCATCAGGGTGTACTACTCTTGGCTGTTGTTTATTTAGTCAAGAATTATATTACAACATATTGTTTACTATTTCTGTAGGTTAAAAATCCAATCTAATAAAAAATATGAAAGACATTCTTTCATAAATAGATTATACATAATCAAAGAGAACAGCAACATGATCAACAACAATAATATTATCTAGGACAACAACAAGCTATATATATTCTATTCTACAAATTGCGTAAGAATGTATTTCTCGTAGTTGATACGGATAATTTTGAGCGATAACTTTGAAAATTACGTTATATAAATGGCATCAATAAAAAACAAATTAATATTATGAAACAAGCATACCAAATGAAATATTCAGAGACCCACGTGATCTAATCATTGAGGTAGAGTTTAACGCGAAGCCTGTGGCTCTGGATCTAAAATGAATCCATTGCTTTAAATCAGAAAACATATTAAACTACGTTTAAATATGAATCCCGATTTAGGTAGAAAATTGTTTCAAATTTCCGCTTTTACCGTTAATCTCTAGATTTCTATTTTATCGTTTTCGCTATCGAAACTTGAAGGTTTTTTTTTAATTCTCAGAGAATATCCTGCGACAGACACAATTGTTGTCACCTGACACGCGACCAATACTTAGGAAAATTTGATAGTCTCTAATGAACTGGCCTTCAATTTGTAGGTTCCGAAACTGTTGGTTCAACCGTGGTCTAAAAGCCATCACTGGAACCTTTTCCAGTATATTTATAAATGCATTTTTTGGTGATTTTTATATCTTAAAAAAAAAGAGAATTTTATGAGTTAAATTTATTTCTTTGTTAAAGAAAAGCAGTTAGAACTAAGATTGTTCATGTCTAACGTGGGTAAAACTGGGTTTATTTATTTACGAGTTTTGAGGGACATTTCTTTAGAGTTTCAGATGTGTAACTACAACATCAAGTACCTGTGAAATTTTAAAAAGACACTGTACAGGTTTCTTTCTTATCAAGGGATCTCTCAACCAGCCTCATCTTTTGTGATTCTGAAAAAAAAACAACAAATAACTTTGTGCATTTTTTTTTTTAATTTCGAGCTTCACGGAAAGCAAAGTAATGAAAGCGTGTGTATTGATTTGATATGATTCTGCAAAAATAGCCAATAAATTTCATTTTATTTTAATGTTGAATCTCCTAGCATCAGGAAGAGCGCAGTTATGAACCAAAGTCAATCATAAACAATGATTTATAGACTTCGTGAACCCCACCTAAGACTCTCTTATATCAAACATTTTCCCTGCTTTGTATCCAATGCCGTCGAAGTTATTGGTTTAAACTGAGTTAACAATAATAAGCAGATAGTTTATTTGTTTATTTAAGGTCTTAGCTTTACTGGCCAGTTATGAAGAGCTAAACATTTTGTTCTCTGATATTTCTGTATATATTTGTCGTTTTGCCGTGGCACTTTTCTTGAGTGGTAAATATAGATATCTGTAACTTATTATTACTATATCGATTCATCAATATTAAAAGATATAAGCTGTATCCTTGAAATTTGGCCCAAAATGGTTTTTTTTGTTGTTGTTGTTGAAAATTTTATACATTGACAATTTTCTATTTTGCAAGATGATTTTTTTTTTTGTGTAAAATTTCCACGTCTTGTTTGCCTAAAGTAAAAAGAGAAAAAAAGTTTGTAAGCGTGAACCTGACTGTTTTCATTTCTTTTTACGAGTCACTGCTTAACTACACAGACTTATTCAATTTTGTACAAAAACTGACTGAAACCCAAGGAAAAAGAATAATTGGTTAAACAGCTGAAATGATACTAGAAAAACATATTTAAAAAAATAATATCCCCTGGCAAAGGCCAAACTCTAGCTTTTTCTTAGATTAGAAGATAAATGTTTTAGGCTTTAGCGAAAGCAGAAATTGACTATAATGTTGGAAAATCATTTAAATAAAGAATTTTTTTTCTAGAAATATGCTTAAATTTTAATGATCACAAACTCTGAAGTCTTGAAATTATAATTGAATAAACTTTCGAGGTATAAAAAGAAACAGAAATGAAACCCAAAGGGCAAGAGTAAGTTAATGAGAAGAAAATGCTTAAAAAAGTTGTTTATATATTATGGGATTTTACAAAACTTTTGGGCGCAATTTAAATGCAAATATCGGTGATAGGGACAGAATTTAGGCAATTAAGATTATTCAAATCTATTTTTCGTATCATCGCAATAGTTTTTTTTTTGAATTGATAATGTATTAAAATATTGTATAAAACAATTTTCCCTTAATTATAAATTCATTATGTTGCTTTTTTCCTCATTATACATTAGATTCTAAAATTTACACCTAAAGATAACTGATCTAGATTGAAAAAGAATAATACAATTTGATACGTGATAATTTACAAAGTTTCTATTTTTACCTTTGTTTCATCATACATGTATATTAGATACTAAAATTTATACTTTAAGATTATGTGTCTCAAGTTAAAAAATACAACAACAAAACAATACAGCAAATTTTAATTATTTTGCTTTTGCTTTTGCAACCCATTAATTTTATTCTTGTTTAAGAAAACGTCTACATCTTAAGGCTAAGTAAAGTAGTTTTAAATCACCCTTTATGAGAAAACTTTGTTAGACACAATTATATATATGCATCTGATTTATTCTTGTCTTGTTTTGTAACCAAAGATTTGGATTTCAATCAGATGTCATCAATATCAAAAGACTAGTCAGAGCTCTGGCTGGGCCGAGCTGCTTGTGTTCAACAATTGTCCTGAAATGGAGACAACAACCTCCGTGTTATGAAACTTTCTGTCCAACTGTTTTATAACAGATTTTTAGCTCTTCGCCTGGCAGGGCGCAGTAACCTGCGGCTTATGAAACACACTGCATCTCTCTAACTCCAGCGCTAACTTCCCCCTGTGTTGGGCGATCAGAGAAAAATCACCTACTCGCCCCTCGGCGCCAGATCTTACAAAACTCGCCTGATCTCTGGTATCGGTTTCAGAAGATTATCAGGGGTTCGATTATATTTTCGTACTTCCAATATTCGATCGCAATGTCATAACTAACTTCACAACCATGAATCTTTCCATCACACCTAGATCTCTGTATTGGCCGAATGCTCTAAGATAAATTCTTGTCCAGCATATAATTCCCCAACTCGGATTGTTTCGCCCTCTAAATCTTTTTGAATAAATCTTATATCTGAATCATTGTCACCCAAATCTGCACTGGACCTAAAATCTTTCATCAGACTTTCTGTGGAAAATAAAAAGATTCAGAAATGCCATGAGGCTTAGAAAAAGTTTTATTCGGTATCGCCATGCGCATGGTATTTTACATCTTGAAAATGCAGTGAAGAAAATATATGCACAACAATGAAAAAGGTATTGACATAAATGAATAAACGAATCCAGTGCTGCTCGGATACTGAAACTTTCAAGGGCGATACGATGGCGTCTACACGAGGGCGATATGATGACGTCATACGTAGGACTAGCGAAGTGTTGTGAAACTAAAATTATAAAAGCAGCAGAAATCTCCTTTGATGAGGAACCGAGTTCTATCACTGCTGATAGGTAAGGTGGGGATATCTGTCTGGTCACCTCGGCTGATACAGGATTCGGCCCAGGAAATATCAAAACTTGATTGAAAAACCGATGTAGCCTACATTAAGCTTTTCATTTCTAGAAATCAAAAGTTTTTTTTATTCTAGTTTTAAAATCAACTAGCCCTATAGAATGAAATGTCTTTCAAGATGATGTTTAATAGGTAAATTAAGCAGAGAGTTTGCGTAAATCTAACCATAGTAGTTACTCGAGCTGCTTTTGCCGTTGTTCAGGGGTCTTTACCCCGCAGACCAGTTTTTTTTGAAAGTATGTATACAAACATGGCTTTAGAATTTCAGTGTAAGTGCCTAGAACAACGATTGAAGACTTCAGAATAATCAAAGATTACTTACTTTTTTTCCCCCTGAAATTATAATGAACCACATATTGTTAGAGTGAGAAATTAACTTTGACCAACATCAAACCTTGATTTGGTCGAAAAAATGATAATAAGTTAATTTGAATCATATAAGTCATTGAATTCTTTGTTGAATATGTAAACTTTCCAAATGTTAGCTACCCCTTTACGTTGCTAAGGTAGAATCGCCTCTGTGTCTAGTCGCTACAAAGTCAACCCGTATAAAAATAGTTTGACGCTCTATGCTATTGACCGCAGCTGCTTAACGTTGGTGAATTCTTGTAAAGAAACATGAAATCATTTTGTGACTGACTCTGAGTGGAACACACAGCGGGAGTGACGGTGTATTCCCCCATCCGTCTTTTAGAAGCTGGTACGGTTTGGACCTAGACTTTTCGATGCACGGTGTCTTTGATTGCGAGGGATGTTATATGCGGACTCCTGTTTCGGTCTTTTGGTTGATGGTGGACGAGTTCTTAGAAATATGCTATAAACACACATCTCCTTACTAAGGATTGTGCTTCTTGTGCTTCTTTAACCCAATATAGCTGAAGAGCTTGCCATCACTGTGGAGCTATATGAATGCCTGACTCTCACGTTTTGATAAAAAATGTTTTAGATAATTGTAACAAAATTCTTAATAAGTTATCAGACCCTATTTTGATTTCCTATTAAAAAAATTATCGTGCCTCCTTGTCTACTCTCCTGTTTTCTCCTTGTCCTTTTCCCTCTGTTGCTCTCTTCCCTCTCCACTCTTCTCTCCCTGCTACTACTACTACTATTACTACTACTACTACTACTACTACTACTACTACTACTACTACTACTACTACTACTACTACTACTACTACTACTACTACTACTACTACTACTACTACTACTACTACTACTACTACTACTACTACTACTACTACTACTAACTTTTACACATAAATGAGAATTTAGCATTTCAATCCTCTTGGGTCATTTCATGTGTATAAGAGTTGGCGGCTTATATATTTTTTCCTATTGTTTTTGGCTAAACTTAATGTTTTCTAGAAAAAAAACACTGAAATCCACTTTAGAACAAGAAGGGTTATTTGTTCCATCAATTAAGAAGATCGCATATTCATAAGGACAGCTCTTTGCGATGTGATATCCGGTAAAGATGAAAATGCCGCTGGCCAACCCTAAGGGTGAGTTATCAGTGATTCTTATAAGTTTGAGCTGTTCACGTGTCCAGTAATTCCCTACTCATGAAAACTGCTCTGGCCAGTAAATAGCTACTCAGTGCTGTTGATAAAACTGTACTATACAGTTGCATCGACTTTAACTCCACTTAGTCCAGTAAAGCTCCCCCTTGCAAAGAGCCTCTGGGTGCTGCTTTGCACAGTAAATCTCTGGTCAGAAAACTCCGGCAATCTCTGAGCAACTCTTGGGATATAGCCTAGATCCGCTGCAGATTAGACCTACATCTTTGTGATCATCTATACATTGATGTCGATGCTCCAACAAAGAAAGTGATAACAAGTTTTATCTACAATAGACTAGTATTGTAAAAACTGTCAACAGTGCTTTAGATTTTAAGTAAATAATTGTTTAACATCGGACAAAAATGATATTTGAGTGTTTGAAAAAACAACAACCCATGATTTAAAAAGTTTGTGAAACTAGTACCTAACTTTCATGAGCTGTCTCTCCTCCATTATCCATTTAACCAATACAACCCAGGGGATGTTTAATGTCACAAGAAAAAAATAATAATGATCAAAAAGACATAACTAAAATGCGGGTCTACTCTTCCCTCATCGTGAATGTTTATTATATAAACCATGTCTCGCGCCTTTTTCATTCTTTTCAGGTATACTTATTTGTTTTCGGAAGATTGAAAATATTTGTAACACGTGCTTAAAGTTGAAATATGTTAATAGAAGTTTTCCTACTATTTTTTTTAATGAATTCCAATAACACGATGTTATCTTCCTGCTGCCATGATATTAAATTTTAATGATCTCTTGACCTACATCCAGACCAATGTGTGCGATAAAACGTGTGAACATCGAACATAAAAAACAACAACCTAAAAATGAGCGGGAAAACACCAGGGGTATGAGGCATCACTGTCTCTTACAGTTTTACTTTCTCTGTCTTCGCAAACAGAATCTGTTTTCTTTTCTTGGATTAAGTTTCTCTTGATCATAGCATAAAATTAGTTTTGTGACTGAGCAAAATCTCCAGGGTGGCAAAAATTAAAAGAGTATGAAAAGAAGAATGATAATAGCATAACAATGATTATTATTATTATTATTATTATTATTATTATTATTATTATTATTATTATTATTATTATTATTATTATTATCATTATCATTATCATTATTATTATTATTATTATTATTATTATTATTATTATTATTATTATTATCATCATCATCATCATCGTCATCGTCATCGTCATCGTTATCATGTAGTAGTAGTAGTAGCAGCAGCAGCAGCAGCAGCAGCAGTAGTAGTAGTAGTAGTAGTAGTAGTAGTAGTAGTAGTAGTAGTAGTAGTAGTAGTAGTAGTAGTAGTAGTAGTAGTAGTGCATCCAAACCAAATATAGGCATCACCCAAACTGACATTATATGGACAAAGTATACATTACAACACTAACTTTCCATACAATAACAAATACAAAACATGAAAAAGTCGGTTATCTTCTCTTGCCCTTGCTATCAAAAAGTCATCTTTCCAAAATCCACCACAGAAAACTGCAATACAGGCTTAAAAGATTTTTGTGCGCACAGATTTCAGTGGGGTTAGCTGACATTTATTTTGGTACATAATTCGATCGACCATAATTATTCCATGAAGGAAATACGATGTTGGACACTCATAGTCTTTAAAATTATGAATAAAAGATGTCAGCGGATTGAGTTGATCATAACAACTCGATTTCTCCACCGTACCATGGGTTCAAATATGAGTCGCTTTTGTAGTAACAAAATAGGTTACAGTTACAGAATATTTCGAGTTTATCCAGTCTCAATCAAAGATCAAGTTGTACATGTATTACTGCAGTGTGCAGAAACCAGTTAGTTGTCTATTCACAGCCTACCGATTTATTGAATTAATCATTACTTTCAGTCAGATTAAAAAAACAAAACATATATACATGGAAAAAAACAAGGAACAATGACTAAGTTATACTTGCTTCCATTGTGATCTCCCACCTCCTTGCTATTCTCGTTTGCCTTTGTTTATTTTTCAGAAATGTGATGCAAAAATATGTCACAAGACAGTCAAGGATCTCTCGTAGACGCAGCAATCCTATTATAGTGACATGCGAGAGCAGCTAGTCTGATCCAGTGCGAGCACAGCCTAACTTAGGAGACTTGAACAAGATGCGCTTCACCAAAAAGAAAATAGCCGCCATTACCACCCTGACCTTCCTGTTTCTCTTGACCTTGATTCTGCGAGTCACGTTTGACACCATCGTAAACGCAGTGATAGCCATGGAACTGCGGGAGGTAAGTCAGCTTTGACGCTATCCCCTACACAAAACTTGACTGTTTCCGCCTTGGCTCTGTCCTTGTTGCTTGACTCCACCCTGCCCTCTCAGTTCGAACATCTTTTGTCGTTATCAGTTCTCTAGTCACTAAAATTAAGAAGTGATGATAAACTTCACTGACTTATTTGTTTGATACACTTTGATAAATAACAGGTTTTTTTTTTCCACCACTTCATCGAAACAGACCTTGTCGTCATTGGTGTCGCGACGATTGGGAGTTTAATGGGGCTGAACAATTTCATCTTAACTTAATAAGAATAACTTTATGTAACCCTACCTAGCTGGGTGGATTCCCTGGACTTCCTTAGTCACTACTGTAATAAAACCCACTAGTCTAGTTACCTATAGAAGCTCAGTGCTTCTTCCTACTCTAAGTAATTGCAGACCCTAACTGGTTATGGTAGCGTGCCTAGCAGCCGTGCAATACTACAGAGTTCACACTCTTGGGTCCTTGAGTATCAGTGGAGTACTAAGGCCACTGTTCCCTAACTAATACGAGTGGGTGTCGAGACTTGACAAGAATAGAATAGCTACACTCCAGACGAAGAAGAACACAAAAGAGAAGAAGTTAAAGTTACCACCTATAATATGTTTATTCCACGAATACTCAATAATCAATGAATGGAAGCAATTCTCAAAGAATAAAATAAAAAAATACAAAGATGATCGACAAGCAATCAGGCAATAAAGGTACTAACAAATGGTCAGAATGATAAGCGCCAAGCAGATACTCGAGATAAAGTGCGGATATTATACTAATATCAGATACTAAACAAAATGGCCAGAATACTAAATAGAAGATACTAATAAAATGGTCAGAACAGAAGATACTAAGAACTAAACAAATGTCCAATAAAAATGCCTAATAGTCAGAATAGAAAATATCCAAACAAAATGCCTACGGTAATGAAAATGCCTAATAGTCAAAATAGAAAATATCCAAACAAAATGCCTACGGTAATGAAAATGCCTAATAGTCAAAATAGAAATGATCCAAACAAAATGCCTAATAGTCAGCCAACGCCCGAGTCACGGTGATAATCACGTAGAATTAAACAAATGATAATCCAACACAAGTTTCACAATAGTTCAATAATCTCCACAATAACTTCTCCCTAAATTTCCAACGATACTACTGGCACTTCCAACGTGGCCTCCAGATACTCCAAAAAGATACTGACAAGGAGTCTTTCCGAGCTCTACAATTTATAGTCCAAGCTCAGTCGGCAAGGCCCCCGGTCAAAGACTTCCCTGGTTTCCCAGTTCGTACCTAGAACAAGGGCCAATGCCGACCGAGGAAAAATCTACTCCGTCGAACGGCACAACCCTTTTCCCCAACTAAAGCATCACCCGACCGAGATCATAGAATCTACGGAAGCCATCGTTACATCTACGAACTACATTTAGCATCTCCCGATCAAAGTACGTCCAAAACCGGCCGAGGAAAAGCCTCTCTGGCCAGCTGGACAGGAATGAAAGAACAAAGTAACTTCCGAACTATTAAAGAAATAAGAGTAAACCGCTAGAGGGGCGGAGACTAGTTTCCCGCCATTAAACTAAGTATATTAACAAGCTAGAAGCGCACTTGGCTCCATCCACAAGCTGATAATTGATATACTAAAGATTATAAAGACCTACTGCTGCGCCACAATTAAATAATTATACCAGCCTCCTTACACTTATTCACCCATTTTACTTGTCACAGAACAAAATTAATGTATCGGTAATTGCTTAAATTTGTCCAAAAGCTTATCGTCATGAGGCAGAGAACTGAAGCGATTGTGGAGTAAATAGTCAACTCTTTATTCACTGTGTCGTCATGTATAAAACATAGAATTATATTTTCATAACATTTTAAATGTACCTTAGTTTCACAGATGCTTTAATTATCAAGTGAATTGCAAACATGTATAACATCTGGATCACTCTGTCAGTCTGGCTAAATAATGCGTCACAGAGACGATCCTCACAATGGAAATTTATCTCGGTCACTGTATCAGGCCGATAGGCAAGGCCATCGAATTTTAAAAGTCCCAACGCGGTGTAAAATTACACTGAAATAGCACACAGCATGCAAGGCACGAATAACCCAAGTCACATCATCAATTGTTTCAGAACATTTTTGGGCTTAAGGAGCAGAACAATGACAAACCTTCTTACTTGCATACAAGAGTGCCATGCTTGTTAGATTGAGAGCTTGATAAAAATAGTTCGACCAATTATTTTGCAAGAGCGAGATGTGTATATCGCATCGAAGGATTGCTGGGGATATCTTGTTGTTTAGATCTAAAAACCAAACGTGAGAACAATGAAGACATAGATTTAGCCCGAAATCTTCAGTTGGTGATGATGTTTATCATTCTTTTATATTTGCTATTTGAAAATTAAGTGCATGAAATTGAAATAGATTGTGCTCAAAACAGTCGAATGATCAGGGTGGGGCTGAAGCCCCAAGCCCCAGGCCAGACGACACCACTGCTTGTCGTGCTAAAAAAAGGTACACTAAATATGAGAACCAAACTGAGAAAATACTACTACTACTACTACTACTACTACTACTACTACTACTACTACTACTACTACTACTACTACTACTACTACTACTACTACTACTACTACCACCACCACCACTACAACTACTACTACTACTACTACTACTACTACTACTACTACTACTACTACTACTACTACTACTACTACTACTACTACTACTACTACTACTACTACTACTACTACTACTACTACTACTACTACTACTACTACTACTGCTAATAATAATAATTGAGGTGCCGATTGAAAAAAAAAGTTCCATCGAACGAAAAAAGAAGGGTCAGTATTTAGGACTTGATGTGCTAAAAAGCGAAGGACTTTGAAAAGGAAACAGGAAAACGAGGCGAATAAAACGGCTCAGATCGGTCTACCAAGTATAACTGCGTCCTGATCAGGTTTCGAATACATAGGGCGGTCAGACGAGAACCGGCAGGAGGTTCAGCGAGAGAGAGAGAGAGAGAGAGAGAGAGAGAGAGAGAGAGAGAGAGAGAGAGAGAGAGAGAGAGAGAGAGAGAGAGAGAGGGGGAGGGATAGAGAGAGAGGGAGGGAGAGAGAGAGAGAGAGAGGGAGAAAGAGAGAGAGGGAGATAGAGAGAGAGAGAAAGAGAGGGAGAGAGAGAGAGGGAGAGGGAGAGAGAGAGAGGGAGGGAGAGAGAGAGAGGGAGGGAGAGAGAGAGAGAGAGGGAGAGAGGAAGAGAGAGAGAGAGAGAGAGAGAGAGAGAGAGAGACAGAAAGAGATGCTACTAATGGATTTAGAGGAGGCAAACAACTGTAAAAATATAAATAAAGATTGTATGAAACTAGAACTTTTAAGCAGTGCCAGCAGTGGTTAAATATAGGCTTCGACAGGCAATGAATTAAAAAAAAAACATTCCTCCATGGGATTCGAACGTTCGATTTATGAAATGCTTCGTCAATTTTTCCCTTGGCACTCAGAGAGATAATAGCTGATACTAGAGCGCCCACAAAGGAAAACCATATCTTGGTCATTTTCACACAAAGTTTCTCACTGCAACATTAAGCGTTTGTTGCATCTCTTCTTCGCAGTAAAATCTTTATGGAAAACATAACTTTCTTTTTGCTTCTCTCTATCTCTCTCTCCCTCTCTCTCTCTGTGTCTCTGTCTCTGACTCTCTCTCTCTCTGTCTGTCCCTGACTCTCTCTCTCTCTCTCTCTCTCTCTCTCTCTCTCTCTCTCTTTTATCTATCGATGTCTGGAGGTCTTTGTAGGATTAAACCATTCTATCGAAGCAAACATTCTGTAGATATCTGAAAATGTAGTCGAGAACAACTCAATCTTGAAGTAGCTCCTTTTCTAACTGCTCTAAGTTACAGTTTGACATACTTCATTCAGTTCTGTGAGATATTCACCTCTAAGATCATTCCGTATTTGAACTCGAGTATTGAATCTGTATCTCCCTAGCCCTTTGGCTACGAATTTCCTCGTAATAGGCAACTCGTCCAAATAGAAAGACCCTGTGCGCTGTAGACGTACCAGACACGTTCATATCATAACCCTATTTGTTTCGTTGGTGCTGCAACACAAATCAACTTTTTATCTCTTATTTTGGTCTTCGATCAATTTTTAAACCTTTTTTATGACCAAAAAAATATAACTTAGCGCAACTCTTCCTTACTGTGGGCTATGTTTGTAGCAATATACCCAAATTTGTAGCTACTGTTCTTCATTGCAAGGTCGGGATAAAGTTTGTTCCGTTCCAAGTTGTCCATCTTTCAGCCAAATGTCCTCCTTCTGCCTTACAGATTTTCTGGCTGAGTGGGTTCGATTTTGATACCACCACTTCTAGGGGAAGTAAAAACCTTTGTTTATGTAGCCAAGAGCTAACGTTATGATTGTTACCTGCCTTTGTCTATGCCGCCCGCTCTTACTTTCTGTAGCTCTAATCGAAAAAAAAAACCAAACCAAAACAAAACAGAAGAAAAACGTTAAAAAATACCAAAGAGTATGGTTAAAGGCATTCGCAGAGATAAGGCGAAAATGACGTGCAAGCAGTGTAACCTAAAGATCTATCAGGTCCAAGTCACGCCGCCAACAGAGAAAGAGGGAAAAAAATAAGCATAAATGAAAGATTAAAAAAAAAAAAACCCACGATAATATCATTACAAATGTGATGAAATAGTAACACTTTACTAACTCATTTCAAAATTATCGTCATTCATTACCACTATCATAATTATGTTACTGTGGTACTCATTCCAAAGTCTATTTTTCAAAGGCCAACGTTCATGAACTACATAAGCCTGACCCGAGACTTCCCATGGCCGAAATAAACAAACCTCTGCATCAAGTGTAAAACTGAACTATATCATATAACCCTTTGACAGTGTTAGGACAGTTAAACATTTGTGTTTTGTAAGCCTGTGGGCTGTAAGAAAAGTGCGTTCTGAGCATAATACTGGCCTGAAATGCTTAAAAGCTAAAGAAAATAGATCGCTATAACCTTTAAGATGAAAAAGTTTCGCCACTTCAGTTATTGGCCTGTATTTAACGTGGTCTCGAGCTGACCACATTCTGAGCCTAAAAACAAAATATAACAAAAATTAAACAAAACAAACCAACAAAAAATGAACAAAAAAAAAAAAAAACCCAAAAAAACACCATAATTTCATTATTTTACCTCTCACCCTCAGATTACAAGATTTTTTTACTCATTTCTCTTTAAGGAAAATGAAAAGAAAAAAATGATGGAGGATTTGCAATAACTATTGCTTATATTATGTGCTAATTTAGAAACGTAAAAAACAACCGGAAAGGTATAACAGTAGACCAGTCTTCACTATTCATATATTTCAAAGAAAATCCAGGGCGACAGTAAATCATGTTGGTTGAAAGATAAGTCAAAGTTTTTAATATCTGGCTGTTAAATTTCAGATCATCTATCTACACTGCATTTCTAATCTAAGCTTAGATATCCTAGGCCTATACCAAACTTGATTTAGATCTAAATTTCAGTAAAATGTGTCGGCTACGCCTAATATAAAACCTGAAACGTAATCTAAATCTAATCTAGATTCTGTATTTGGACCAATGTTTAAGATTATAAAAAGTATTTTGACCCAAGATTTAGACGTTATGGTAGATCTAGACTTCGATTTAATGTATTACATCTTAGAATCTTGTCTGACACGTTCAAAATAGAGCAGTTTTTATAACATAAGGGACAGGGTGAATGCTTCAAACATAAATTATAAAGGAAAAAATGAGCCTTCCACATTTACATAGACAGTAATATAGCGCGTCAGATAGCTGAAAAGGTCACGAAAGAAATATTAATTGGACTATCAGATCTGTTGAAAGTGTAGGATCTCACCTAAACAGCCACATTTCTGGCTCTCTCAAGAGCCTAAAATTGCCTATGAATACGTTTCCTTACAGCAGCATCAAAGCTAAAGATATTTTCTCTTCAACCCGTCGATAATTTGTGTTTAATTTTATGTAACAAAAAAAAAAAAAAAAAAAAAAAAAAGAAAACAGAAGTCGAAAAACTTGATCTCTACGAGTTAAAAAAAGATACTGTTAAAACCAAGGTCTGAATTTACACATAGAAAAAATGAGGAAAAAAGTTTCTAAGTGTGAAATAATCTTCGAAAAAAAATCGTCTAAAACCGTGCCTGTAAGTACACAGTCAATAGAGTCTGTTGGCCATGATTCCATCTTTTCTGATTTAGGCATGGAGATATGACAGTTCAATGACCGCATCGAATATGATACCATACACAGGTCAATATCCTATATGAAATTATTATCTGTGACATCAGTCCGCAAATGCTAATTGCAAATAGTGGCGCAATTGTATCATATTACCCTTTTGAAGCAAAAAAAAAAAAAAAGAAAAAAATTAATTAATAAAACAGCAAAAAAGTCGAAACTAAAAAAGACAAGTCATTTTTTATTTAGAAAGGTTAATTCAGAATGCACATCAATCTTAATCACGGGATGAAAACAAAATCAACAACAACAAAGCAAAATAAATGAAAGAAATAGGTTTCTGGGTTAATTTCAGAATAATTCGATAGAAACACTGTATCTACACGTCAGATGATGAAGCGGCAAGCGACGATAGTGTCTTATCGAGTCTGCCCGCTTTTTATCTCAGCATTTTTAACATTTTCAATGTGGTTATATAATTTCATGTCCACCATGACAGTTTAATAATGAACCGACTCAGCAACACCCCTCCCCCTTCCCTTATTTTTACCTTACCTTGCTGGCGCAAATAAAATAATGCTCTAATATTTATGACCCATTTTGTGAGTATTATTTTTTACTTAAATAAAGGGCTGGAGTATACAAAAACAAACTTCTACCCTTTTTTTGATTACTTTTTAGAACCCCAGAGACGCATCGAATATACGTTTACATATCACTTAATATTTATAGTTTGTTTATCTTCCAAAGTTAGAGCACAGTCTCAGGCAAAGGTTGGATAAAGTTCGAGAGGATGATCTATAGAATGGAAATCTCTTTGAGTTACCATGCAAGTATTAATTTTGGGTCTAGAAACTTTTAACGGTTTGAAATAAATAAAACACCAATTCTTAAAACAAGAATTGCTGAAAATTATCGAATCGTTCAGTAGATCTATAATACTAATCAGTGAAAAGAACAATCGTTGCACTTGAAAATGGATTGATGGTGTGGGCCAATCTATTTTTCATACTGATTTTACAACTTCTGCTCAAAAGAGTTGTATGATTAAGTTCCTGCGAAAAGGCTGATGTTTCTGATGATGCCACCCAATTGTGGTTTCCAAGCAACCAATCACAAGTGACGACTTTCCACTCTTGATACTGACATCTCAGATCGAGGGCTTATACTTATTCATCTCTTTGCTCGGGACAGTGTAGGCTTGACTTATTGTCTGTTACTAAAAAATATGGATGCGTTTTTTTCGTACGAGAACCTTGAATAGTTGGCATGATAACAAGATGCATAAATCAATCATTAATTTTGGTTAAGAGAAAAATCTATCGGGCTGAACCATTTTTGCATAACTTTTTTTTATTTGTTATGAAAAAGGAATAAAAACATTACATGTAGCGCGTAAGTCATATCATTTATTTTACCATGTTGGAAGATTTAAGATGCAACGAAAAAAAAACAAAAACCAACAAACAACTAACAATCGGCAGAAAACAAGATTTCTGCGAAGATTGTACATATGGTGTATCCAGAAGGAATGTTTTCATTTTTTTCTCATTAAAATTTTTCTTCTGTATGTGCCGGTGTATAAGTATAAACATGTGATACAAACCTATTGAGAACAACAATGATTTCGATCAGTCCTAATAATCTTTGTAAAGAATGTTGTTGTTTTTTTTTAAATCTTGGCTGGAGTTCGATCTTGCTATCACCTTGAGCAGAAGCCTTATGGTGCTGTCAGATAGACTCCTGTTGAAATATCTCTCTCACAACGAACATTTCCTGTTAATACCATTTCGCTGCCCAGAAACTGCCTCTGAGGAACGGGTCGTTGGCCTTCCACTACTGGGTGAAACCTCCAGTTCCTGTCGACTTTAAGATCTACGTGTTTGACATCGTCAACCAGGAGGAGATACTGGACGGCTCCGCTGTCCCCACCGTCATCGAGAGAGGACCGTATGTGTACAAGTGGGTGAAATGTGGCGCTAGATCACCGTAACGTCTCATAGAGTTAGGCATTTTTAAAGGCAAAGCAAATAATTTTTTCAGAATCCACTCCATATTAAGGCCGCGGAGTTTGCTAGTCAAAAAGAGGACTCGTAGTTTATTTGGGAAAATGATACATTGATTAAGTCGCAAGGATGGCAGAGCGTAAAGAAATCAAAGAGTCGCAAAACACACAGAGCTGGAAGTGATAATACAAAATAATGATATGTAAATGAAGTCTTTCGAAAGTGAGGTACGCTCTGACCTCATGCATTCAAAATCTCACGTCATAAACCTCAAGTGTCTATTAATGGCGGCTTATCTGTTGTTTTTTTTACCCGTCTCTTCCATAAAACCTATATTAGGGTTGCTGCTCTCAAAACAGTCAGTGCATACAAAAATGCGATAATAAAGATAGCATAGATGTAAGTCTAAACAACAAATAATGAATTAGGGTTTTTTATGTTCTACTTGAACTCACTTCGGTTCTTTCTTATTTAAAGGTCTAAGGAAAAATTGCTATCAATAAAATAATCATTTGTATTTTTATGAGATCTAGACTTTTCGTTCGAGGCAGATGCAGTCACTGATTGCTTTTCAAAGATTGCTAACCCCTGAGGCCTCGATTAAATGTGAAATAATATCTGCATATGAACACCACCCCCCTCCACCCTCCCCTCCACATACATACTCTCTGGCCCTATCACCACCTCCCCTCTACCCTCCCCTCCACATACCTAGTCTCTGGCCCTCTCACCACCTCCCCTCCACCCTCCCCTCCACGTGCCTACTCTCTGGCCTTCTCACCACCTCCCCTCCACCTTCCCCCCACATACCTACTCTCTGGCCTTCTCACCACCTCCCCTCCACCTTCCCCCCACATACCTACTCTCTGGCCCTCTCACCGCCCCCACCCACCTCTTTCCTGTAACAAAGTTATTTCATGATCCTCTCAGAATGACATTGTCTAGATGGGCCGGGGATGACGGTGGCCTAATTCTCTCTCACTATTGTGCCAATCTTATTATCTCTTCCGTTATCTGGCAGTTTAAATCTTTACGTTTAAATGACACGTAGTGTTCTTGACCCATCAACCATTAGAAAGTATGTCAAACACAGGTCTTTTGGCTTAACATTAGTTGAATTAGTTCGAATGATATGTTGATCAAATAAACATACACACACACACACCGGGATAAAGAATGACATATGTCATGCCTTTTGCGGAACTCTTATTGATATGTTTAAAACCATAATTCTAGCGGTGATGTTTATAATTGTCTCTATGTTACTTTCTCTACCTTTCGCTTTGTTTGTTTTTCAACTGTTGTATTTGGTTGTTTTTAAAATTTTTGTTTCAATCTTCGAGATCACTTAATAAAAGTGTGATAAAAGTGTGTCTAAAAGTTGTTTTATTGGTACAAACTGCGGGCGTTTATTTGATCTAGATAAATATATATCCCCAGGGTTATAATGGTAACTTTTTTCTTAGAACCAAAGTTAAGCCCTTATTAAAATTTTGTGTTTATAGAAAATCTTCCCTCTTTATAATACTGTCAAAGTGGTAGCTTTTCTTATCCACTTGGCCCCACGCAAAAATGTTAAGAGAAAACGTAGTTGTGACCAGTCTGGTTGTGAGGAAAATTAGATGCACATCGGCAAAAAAAAATAAAATAAAAAAGATGCATATGGGCGAAATAGTTCGGTTCTTTACAATATGATGAACCAATCTTGCCAAAGTTCCTCTTATTCTTCAACTAAGCTTGTTGTTGTTTTCCGCTTTTCTTTATTTTTTTAACTCTTTCTACGTTTCCTCTGTCTTTCTTCTCCTTATCGTCTCTCTCCGTCTTCTTCTTCTTCTTCTTCTTCTTCTTCTTCTTCTTCTTCTTCTTCTTCTTCTTCTTCTTCTTCTTCTTCTTCTTCTTCTTCTTCTTCTTCTTCTTCTTCTTCTTCTTCTTCTCCTCCTCCTTCTCCTTCTTCTTCTTCTTCTTCTTCTTCTTCTTCTTCTTCTTCTTCTTCTTCTTCTTCTTCTTCTTCTTCTTCTTCTTCTTCTTCTTCTTCTTCTTCTTCTTCTTCTTCTTCTTCTTCTTCTTCTTCTTCTTCTTCTTCTTCTTCTTCTTCTTCTTCTTCTTCTTCTCCTATTCCTTCTTTTTCTTCTTCTTCCTATCTTTTCTTCTTCTGCACGTTTCTTCTTTATTACGAACCCTTTTTCAAGGTCTTACCCTCTCTATCGACATGATAGTATCGAAGACTTCGTACTGCGGCCTTGTTGCGATGTGACATTGAAGATCGTTCTCAAATCTCCCCCAGACTTCATCTCAAGAAGACTGACATCAAGTACCATGGTGAGAACAGCACAGTACAGTACAGGCAGAAACAGCAGTTTGTGTATGACAGAAAGTCTTCAGTTGGTCCAGAAAACACAACGTTCACTACTGTAAACATACCATTTATTGTAAGTCTTGTTTTCCGACGAAGAAATGAACATTAGAAAGCCCCTAATCTATATTTTTTGTAAAAAGATGACAATACTATATTATAGAACTACAGTGCCTCATTGCGTGTGTACACCACTATTCCATATATTTCCTTTTCTTCCAATTGCACTTCTCTATTGTTCTTAGTGACTTTCTGTCTACCTGGCAGATTTTCACTGCCTTAAAAACATAGACATTTAATATATATATATATATATATATATATATATATATATATATATATATAGAGAGAGAGAGAGAGAGAGAGAGAGAGAGAGATAAATGGATATAGATATAAACACTTACCTGCGCGAAAAATGACATAACAGGTTGTCTTTATACCTTTACAATCATTATTACTTTTTCCTTGCCCGCATTCATAAAAAGGATCATCTTCTATTGCAAAAAATGATAATGATGATGATGATGAGATGATATTTAAAGCCAAAAGATGATAATGATGATAATGATGACGATAATGATGATATTTATAACTAAAAGATTACAATGATAATGATGATATTCGTAATCAAAAGATGATATTATGATGATGATGATGAAGATGATGATGATGATGATGATCATGTTAATAATGATAAATTGATAATGATGATACTGGTGATGATGATGATGATGACAATAATGATAATGATGATGATGATGATGACAAGGATGATGATGATGATGATATTGATGATAAATTGATGATGATGGTAATGGTGATGATGATGATGATGACAATGGTGATGATGATGATATTGATGATAATGATAATGATGATGATGATATTGATGATAAATTGATAATGATGATAATGGTGATGATGATGATGACAATGATGATGATGATGATGATGATGATGATGATGATATTGATGATAATGATGAGGATGATTATGATGATGAAGATGGTATTAAAACTTTTGATAAAGTTATTGATTGTAACATTTTATTTTATTATCATATATTTTGCACAATGGGAATGAGTGCGAAAATAGATAAATAATAATTTCACAGCCAGTTTGATCTGGAGCCATTTTCTGGAAGGAAAAGGCACATTTGTGTTTGATAACGCCTATTTGTTTCCCACATTATTTACTTACATCTTAGCTGTATCAATTAACTCCCTGGCCCTCTCCCTTCCGCAAAACCCGTTGAGTGCACTTTAAATCTACATAATTTTCATCAGACAGTCGCAAACGTACTCCAGTTCGAGCCAGCCTGGCTGCAGACGATTGTGGACAGTTATTTCCGGTCTCAAAACGAGGCGCCGTTCATAAAGAAGAGCGTGAGGGACATCTGGTGGGGATACGAGGACCCAGTCCTGAAGCAGGCGTCAGCCATAGCAAAATACTTCAACATCTCTAGCCCGCTATTGACTGGCAAATTCGGCTTCTTCATGGATGTGAGGCTTCATCATGTCATGCGGTGTTCACAGCTCAGTGTTCATTGTTATCTCTGTTGTGTTCACAAACGTCTCTGCTGTGTTCCATTCAAATCTATCTCTGTGATTGACAGTTATCTCTGTTGTGTTCACAAACGTCTCTGCTGTGTTCCATTCAAATCTATCTCTGTGATTGACAGTTATCTCTGTTGTGTTCACAAACGTCTCTGCTGTGTTCCATTCAAATCTATCTCTGTGATTGACAGTTATCTCTGTTGTGTTCACAAACGTCTCTGCTGTGTTCCATTCAAATCTATCTCTGTAATTGACAGTTATCTCTGTGGTGTTTACATAATTTAAATGCCTCTGATGTCCACAAACGTCTCTGTGGTGTTCAATCTAAAGACATTCCTGAAACTCAGAGTTTTATCTGTGGTGCTCACAAATGTCTCTGAGATGTTCAATCTCTGTAATTCATGGTTATCCCTGTGATGTTGACTTTACAGATATTTCAGTGATTATCACCAACCTCTGTGTGTGATATTCTCAACTATTCTTTAAAAATGTGCTGATATGATTTACCGCTGTGAGTTTCTTACAACTTTGTTAAAGAAGGATAATTTATCTTCGCATTTGGGGTCACAATTATGTCTTTATTATGAACGCGCGAAAGGAAAAAGAAAGAAAAAAACATAACTATGAAGTTTTCTTTTAAATATCATTCTGTAATATCAATAGGCACAAGGTTTCAAACCAATATGAACTGCTCTGAATATATTTTACTTCGCCTTTTCTTTTTGCTACTGTTTCCGGATGCTGACGTTAGAAAAACAACACTGATGATGGTGTCTTCAACGTTTTCTCCGGCTTGAACCACAACTTCACAGATTATGCCATGATAGACCGCTGGAATAACATGAGGTGACCGGCTGCCTTTGTGGAGTTGAGAGTGAGAGGGAAAGAAAAGAGAGAGAGAGAGAGAGAGAGAGAGAGAGAGAGAGAGAGAGAAAGAGAGAGAGAGAGTACTAAAGGAAGACAGAGAGTGGCAGAGACACAGTGATACACACACACAGAGATAGAAATAGAAAAAAAGAGAGTAAGGGAAGTTGGTACAAAGAGATAAAGAGAGATAGACAGGAGGTAGAAAGAGAAAAATAAAGAAAAAGAGAAAGAGAGAGGTAAAAAGAAGTATATAGAGAGAGTTAATTACACGTGCTGATAAAATGAAAAACCAACAATCTTCACTTTTTTAAACTGAGCTGATAGGAATATTATATTATTTAAAAAGATTAAAACTTGAATAAAAAATGTGTACATTTTTCCAGATCGCAGTCTGTTTGGAAGAGTGACTTCGCCAACAGGGTTAGGGGATCTGGTGAGTTATTCAAATATCGAGGACTTCATACTGCAGCAGCTAATTTCTGAGTGTTATGGGGCACGTCTTGAGATCCGTTAGCATTCAAGCCTAATTTGTTCCGCTTTGTTTCTTTGATTCATCACATTGATCTGAACTTGGAGCGCTTGCGTGAGTAATGATCCTGTATCTCGGCCCTGCAATAAAGGAAATACTGAAAGTCGAATAGCTAGGAGAATGATTTACTTTACAAACTTCAAAATTGTTACCTGCATACTTACACACACGAATAAAGTTATCTTCATATGTCACTATTCTTTGCTTGCTATGGCCATAGCTGTATTGTGACAGGAAGATTCGTTTAATGAAGAGGGAGCAGTTAATATTTCGAGTAATAGAATTTGGATTCTTTACATTCTCCTCTCCCATTGACTCCTATCGGGAAAAGTTTTGAAATATAATATATATGTATATATATCCTTGCCTGCTTAAAGAAGGTAAGTCGTTCATCTTTTACTCAGATTCAAACAACTTTCATTTTCCTGTGCTGCTTCTTGTGCTGTTCCAGGTGACGGGTCGATGCAGCCTCCTCTTATCACAAAACATTCAAAACTTTCGATATTCGACACCAATTTGAGAAGGTAACTTGGTTATAGAGAAAAATGTTAATGTCTCTTCATTTTGTTTCATTTCGATAAACTGATTTTTTTATTTGAGGGTTGAGTCTAGAATAGCAATTTGTATATTCAATGTAAATCTAGATCTAGCCAAAAACTAATAAATCTATCTAATGTCGCAGTTAAATTCTTGATCTTTTTACAGTACCTGCAAGTAGCTAAGATCTTTTTCTAGGTGATCTTGGTGAAATGTTTTGGAAATGTATACTCTTCTATTTTATTAAATGAGAGACTTACTGAAAGTAATTAATCAAAAAGCTTGGACACGCTAAAACTCAATAGGTTTTCCAATATTACACCACGAGAACTCAAGTAGACCTCCGAACTGGTGCATTCTACAGGCTTGCATAAATCACAGTCTGAATGTCAGGTTTGGTCCTTAAAACATTTCAATCTAGTTAAACTAAGTTGTAGAACAAGCGAAATTTTTATTTATCACAAATGAAAGCAAAAAATGGCGCAATTTTCAACTGATCCCTACAACTCTGTGTGAACCGTGATAAAAAAATTGCATCATCTATCAATTTTATTTCTTTATTCGGATGAAAATTGACTGCACCTCATCCCTAGGACCCTCAGTCTGGAGTTCAACACGAGTGCAAGCTACAAAGGTGTGGATGTTCTCCGTTTCTTGGTGCCTTACTCAGAGTTCGCCTCAGCGAAGGACAACCCTGGCAATGCTGGTTACTGCACACCCGACACAAACCACTGCCCCCCGTCAGGCGCTATTAACATGTCCACTGTCTCATATAGTGAGTCGGTTTGATAATTTCATTTATTCGATTATTCTATACACTGTTTCTGTTCCTGTCCTACTCCCCTTGGCGCAGTGTCGGTGGCTCTGGGGTTACACCGTCCGCCCTGATATCCTCAAAGAACTTTTCGAATTCGAGCCCTCACTGACGGGAAGTGATATTAGACTTCATCCTTTCAGTTCCGCTCTGCCTGACGGGGGTATAGATTTGGTATGAAAATAGACCTAAGACGCCGTCTTCTGGAATGGATATATCAAACAACAAACGAAAAATCCACCCCTGTTCAATATTTCCTAATAATAATATATGCTACAGTTACTTTCAATGCTGCTATAGAGTTGAATCTGTTTTAACGGTAATACTGCAATTGCTGCACCCACTCATACTATCAGTAATATTTTTCGCTAGTACTACAATCACTACTCTTCTTAGCACAACAATAAAAGCATTAGTAACAACGTCATTATCCTCATCATAATTGTCATCATCATCGCTGTCATCACCACCAACAGCAGCTGTAGTTATTCCTGACGACACAAATGATAATGACGCTGATTGTGCGGCTCACTACCCACAGCTGCCCCATTGTGTGCCTCTTTGCCTCACTTCCTTGGGGGTGACCCATACTACCAGAAACAAGTGAAGGGTCTTACGCCGTCACAGGAAAAACACCAGCCTTACTATGAGTATCACTCAGTAAGTTAACCCCAGCTAGATAGAGCTGATGCAAGCAGTGTCACTTATCGTTGGAATAACACCTTTCTAAGTGTAGTGGCTTGATTTTCGACATGATGGAGCTAAACAAACAAAGAGATGGCGCTAGAAGTATGAAGAATACATATGATTTATTGACTTAATTCTCGAGATGGTTAATTGCAGAAGGGGATGACGCTAAAAGTGGGAAGAATTTGAATTATTTAATGGCTTGACTCTTGAAATTGTGCCCTTAAGAAATCATACACTAGGCCTAATAGTCTTTATAAAGAGACTGCTCACGAATTTTGCTTACTTCACCCAGGTAAATAACGTCAAAGTGTCACCAACTCTCTAACTCGCTGACTTATAACAGAAGTACATCTTAGTATCCCTCACTCACGCACTCAATCCTCCCAGATCACAGGTGTAGCACTGAATGCTGCCAGAAGATACCAGTTGAATCTGAGGACTAAGCCATACAAGGGTTTTGAGTGAGTTCATCCAGCTAAGGCTTTTTCCTGTGTCTCATGTTAAATTGGTTTCTAGTTAAATTTCTTTAGGCTTTGTCAATGAATAACATCTGTGGGATAGTTTTAGAGGACTTCCAAGAATGTAATTATAAACTCGTTTAGTAAATAAATAAACCAACTTTTTCTTTGATTATATTATTATAAATGTTGTCTTGACAGGAAAATGTACTGGTGCGAAAAGTGTGCTCCTCGCTTTGATAATCAATTGCTCTATATTTTTCTTTCTTAATTTCCATTTTTAACCACTTGTATACATATATTAATACTTTACCAAAGTTCTGTTACTGTTGTCTACACTCTCATGTAGTGGGTCTAGGGGATATAGACCATTTATAATGCTAGTCCATATACAACATTTCAATCTAGTCAAACTAGTTATAGATATTGTCAAGTCAATGAATGTATCAGTTGTGTTGTTTGTTTTTAAGGAAGTCACAATTATCTTTTAAAATAGATATAAAAGTGGCATGTTATTCCTATTACGTTTCTGGTCTTATTCTTTTTGTTCCAATTTCGATCTCAGAGCATTTCGGACAATGGCTGATGCTTATGTCCCAGTTCTTTGGATCGATGGGGTAAGTAGTAACGTCGCGACGATTGGGAGTTTAGTGGGGCTGAAGAATAAATAAGACTAATAAAACTTATTGACTCTTTTTACTTGTTGGGTAACATAAGTAATTCTATAAATGTGTCCAAAAGCTTATCGTCACGAGGCAGAAGCGATTGTGAAGTAAATAGTCAAATCTATATTCATTGTGTCGTCCTGTATAAAAACATAGAATTATATTTTCATAACATTTTAAATGTAGCTTAATTTCACAGATGCTCCAGTTATCAAGTGAATTGTAAACATGTATAACATCTGGATCACATGTCATGTCAGTCTGGCAAAATAATGCGTCACAGAAACGATCCTCACAAAGAAAGTTTTTCTAGGTCACTGTATCAAGCCGATAGGTAAGGCCGTCAACATTTAGGGCTTCAGCCCCACCCAACACCTTGTAAAATCACACTGAACTGGCACCAAGCATTCTTCCTGACAAGGCACGGCTGAAGTCAAGCAACAACGTCAATTGTATCTGTGGGAACAGAAAATTTTGGGGCTTAAGGGATAGACCAATGACAAACCTTCGTACAGGAGTGTAATGCTTGTTAGAAGGAGAGCTTGTAGGAAGCATAGTAAATAATATCTCGACCAATTATTTCGCAAGAGCGAGATGTGTATATTGGCACCTTATATCCCATCAAAGGATTGCTCGGGATATCATGTTGTTTCAACTTATTAACCTAACGTGAGTAAAATGAAGACATAGGGGTCTAGATTTAGCCTGCAATCTTCAGTTGGTGATGATGGTTTACATTCTTTTATATCTGCTATTTGAAAACTGAGTGCATGAAATTGAAACGGAACAACGATTGTGTCCAAACAACAGGGTGGGGCTAAACCCCCAAGCCCCAGGCCAGATGACGCCACTGAGGGTAAGGACATTGTGTGAATGTAACTCAAAGGTTTCTCTACTGATTTATATTTATATATAAAAACTAATTGAAAGCCCGCGAATTCGCAGGATTAAAAGTTAAAATCAATACCCGTGTATAAATAAATTTAACAGAAAATTATTGTACTTACCATTATAACATTAATGCTGATTTGAAGACAACATTATTGTTGTAGCTTGTTATGGTCAAAGAGTTCTCTGACGGCGGTGCCAATGCAAATTGTCAACCATAATAGCTTTTAACTCTTGACATAGCTACATACAACTGACCATGAGTGAAAACTGACTGTGGAAGATAAATTCCAACTTTTGACAAAATTTGACTCTGACTTGTTTATAGTCATGGCATAGGACGGTTTTATTGGAAACTGTTTCCTAGTGAGTGTGAATGGGAGATGACAGTCTTTCGTTGTTATTAGTACAATGGGTGGAATGAATACAATGTGTCCAGCATGTGTACCTGTCATTATTTTGGCTTGAATGACTCTTCTTCCTAGTGTTTTAAACTGAAGGCGTGTGCCGTTGAGGAGTCCTTGAGATGGATTCGAATTTCGTAAGAGCATCACTGGGGAGTTGACTTTGAGTTTTAGTTGATCTGGAGGTAGGCCGGTTGGATTTTGATTATTGAGGAATTCAATGGGGTAGAGATTTTGATCTGCATCTCCACTTGCTATTGAATCTGCACTGTTGTAGGTGTGTTCAGTAGCAGATGTTATTTTTTTTTTATCATTTTATCATTGATGTGGTCTACATTTTCATGTGTTGTTGTTAAAATTGCTTTTTGGGACAGGCGGTAGCGGTGATGTAGATCTAATCCGTATGGGTCTGTCTGCTTCTTGTGGTGGTGTAGCAGATCTAAAGCTGGGTCTACGTTGTGGAGATCTTGAGTTACGTCTGTTTTCACTATTTGGATGAGATCTTGGTTGATCTATAGATCTAGATCCAGTTTGTCGTAGATCTAGATCTAGATTTCGATCAGCATCAATAGATATGGATCGTTGATCAAGTGTTGTTTGTGGTGGTGTGGTTGGGGGGATTTGATTTTGATTGAGTGTTTCTACGTATCAGGATCGTCTTAAACGACGTCTCTTTTTCTCGTTTGCCAGCGTAATATCGATCTATCTTCCACAGTTAATTATATCACTCAGACTGAGGTGGTCTTATCGCTGGTTGGCCTAGGCTATGGTAGATCAAGATCTAAATTGAAGAAAAAGTAATGTCAAAGGTCTAATTTTGATATATTGAACCAAAACATTGCTTTTTAAAAAGTGGGGATCATGTCCCTAATGTTTTGTTATTTTTAAGTGACTAAGAAACGATCAATGTGTAAGTCTGTGGTGATGGACAACGATCAATGTGTAAGTCTGTAGCGATGGGCAACGATCAAACTTTTTAGAATTACCGCTATCTAGTGAAGTTGATGGCCATTTGAAGAACAAATGATATCAAAGGTATAATTTTTATTTAATGACAACAAAAAATTGCTTTTTAAAAAATTGGGATCATGTCCCTAATCTGATGTATAGTATATCATAAAAAAAACTATTTTGTAATTTTCAAATGTCTGAATAAGTCTGTGGAGATAGGCAAAAATTCGAGGAAGGGGAGCACACAATGAGCACTAATTTTTTTTTTTTATTTAAGTAGGGATATATATATATATATATATATGTAACCGTACCATATAGATGTTTGCAGAAACGTTTACAAAACGGTTCTATTTTCCTTTTTGTTTTGCGAAATCTTTTTGTGTAGCAAATCTTTACAACCATAAGGCCAAGATTTTTAACTGCACATCGCATACTCAATTTAAGTTTATATATATATATATGTAAAAGGGGATATTTTAAGACAATACAGTCTAGTGTGGATATTTAGAAGTCATTAGGATAAAAAAGGACTTCGAATTATCCGAAATTCGAATTCTATGGATACATAGAGGAAAAGAGTAAAAAAGATGTGTATGGCAGATCAGCAATGTCGTACTGGTGTGTGCGGGGGTAGAGGGGTGACAACGATGGTCCATTTAATTTCCGATTTACTTCCTTTCATTTGAGAAGCCATTAAAAGAGGCCCATAGTAGAATGACAATATTAATAAAAAAAAAAGCCCACAATTGAGATGAGTGATAGTGAAACAAAGCCACGTCAAGATAGATATAGCCTGAGTGATGACAGGCAGGCACAGAGATCTACCATGTCAAAATGACATCATATAGAGCTTGGTGTGAGCAGGCTACACGGCACACGCTGAATGTGTGCAAAGTTGAATCACCGCATGTTGCACCGACACTCCGTCCCACTTGTAGTCTATGTGAAGCATTCACACAATGTTTCTTGATCCTAACCCCCTTTCCCCTTTCCTTCTCTTAGCCTTTTTGCAGACTCTTGCCTGTAAAGTAGGTGGGCGGCACACACACACACACACACACACACACACATATATATATATATATATATATATATATATATATATATATATATATATATATAAACATACACCAGAACCACTTGCCACACGGAACATTGCACTACCGTACTGTCTCTGTTTACAAGCCATGAAAAGTGCTTCCAGGATTTAAAAAAAAAACCCGGCAAGAAGGCTTCGAATTAACCGGATCCTTATTTCAAACTTCGAACTAACCGATATTTTTAATAAAGCTTTAAGACAGAAATATTCGGTAAAATTAAATGGCTTCGAAATATCCAAAAATTCAAACTATCCAGAATAGAATTATTTGCACCCGACTGTATTTATATGTTTGGTCACATCAACCAAAATTATGACTTTTTGTTAAAAACTCTGACAGATATAACAATTAATGAATCACGGGTAAACACATTCAAAATGGACGACCATTGCGAATGTTACGAAAGGAAGCAATTTAACCTTTAACCCATGACCTATAGGTCGCGACGATGGACCGGTCAACGATGAATCTCTTCAAGTCTGACCTGCAGGACCCTCTGAACGCCATCGTGTACGTGAAGCTGACCTTAATCCTCGCCTCTTGTCTCTCGGCCGCCTCCGCTCTTCTCCTGCTGCTCCACTGGTGGAGGGCAGATAAGAAGGTGTGTTCTTACACGAATCAAAGTTATTTTCAATAGGTTATTGATTCTTTTGTACGTGTTACTGTGCCTTATTCACTCCATCCTCTGCGCTTTTTCGCCTTTGTCCAGATGGTCCCCTTTTCTTATTTACTCTCTTTCTTCTCCTCTGTTATCTATTTTTATCTCCTTACTCTTTCCTATTTCCTTCATCCTCCTCTTTCAGTGCCCCTTCCTCTTCTTTTCCTTCTTGTTTTTCGTCCTCGTCTTCTTCTCTTCCAATCTCCCCTCTCCCTACCTCCTTCTCCTTTCTTTCTTCTCCTCCTCCTCCTCCTGCTTCTTTTTCTTTATCTTTTTTTCCGCTTCTTAACTCTCGAAAAATAGGACGCAGGGCAAATACAGTGAAGCATTGATTTTCTGTACAGTTTGTGGCACGATTCTTATTTGAATTTTATTTCTTTTTGCGAGGTCAACTCATAATGCCCAAGTCTGGAAATTTTTGCTCATGACATCTCTTTCAAAAACGAAAAGTAAGCTGAGTGTGAGTCACATTTCGGAACTCAAAATGGAAAGTTTTTATCCCTGTTGGAACCATCTTAGTAAATTTTACCAGTAAATTATAGTATTTCGTGCATTTTTAAAATAAAATGTTTACTATGAACAACTTTGTGTTTATTTCGACTCAGATCATGGTTTAATCCAAAGTTTCCTCCAGAGAGTTGTTTCGGTTGATGCTGTTCGTCGTCGTTTCAGCTCATCACCCCACTCGAGGAGTCCGCCACTGTTAACTGAAGGCTAACAAGAAGTTACAGAAACTACAACACTCAAAGGTCAGGGCGGCAGTGTCCAAAGGTCAAGGTCCTGAATGATCACTGCATGAGACAATCCTTCATAATCATTTGGTGATTTTTGTATCTTCCGTTAAATGAAGAGCATTTCTCTTTTTAGTAGGGGTTTTCTTATTCTATTTCATCTGAAGAACTCACCCCCCCCACACACACACACATATACACATTTCCTTTTTTGACTTTACATAAACCCAAATTTCTGTTCGCTTTCGATCAGCTTTAGGGAGTGTTTTGTGTTGTTTACAGTTTTGAAGAAACCGATAAATAAAGGCTGCGATGAGAAAGCGAGAGAGAGAGAGAGAGAGAGAGAGAGAGAGAGAGAGAGAGAGAGAGAGAGAGAGAGAGAAAGAGAGAGAGAGAGAGTGTATAATATATATATATATATATATATATATATATATATTTAAATATAAGATCTTACCTTAAATTCTCTTCATACGACACTAGTGTTTCAAGCGGAGGACAAGAGTGACCTTGTCCTCTGCTCTCTTCTATGAAAAGCTCCCATAGTTGAGCACTCTTATCAATTATTCCAACTTATCTTCAAACTATATATATATATACCGTATATATATATATAAAACAGTTTAAAATACTTGACCTCGCTCCTATTTATTTGAATTGTGGATTCAACAAAGCCTTGGGAACCAGATCTAAGAGATGCAAAAGAACTTTCTAATGCAAGTAAAGAAACTATTTTTGCTTGTATTGTGTTAAAGTCTTAGCTTAATTTCTCTCCCCCCCCCCTTTATCCCCCTTATCAAATGTCCACGAAATATCAGATGAATTAAAGCCCTGTCTAATTTTCTCCATCATCCTTTATTACGCAATCATCACTCATAATGTCATGATCTCGAAATGTTTTAATTACATAATGTTAAATCTCCTTTCTTTGTCCCTCTTTCAATCATTACTTTCTAAATTTTGTAATTCCAGCGTCGGGCTGTTGATGGGTTTTCTTCCAGCCTCTATTTTATGCAAAAATTATAACTGATGATTTGAAGCAATCGCAAGTTTGTTCTTGATTTTCGCTCTGTAATCGCAAGTTTGTTCTTGATTTTCGCTCAGTAAAGCTACTTACAAAACGATACAGGTTTCTTAAAAAAAAAAATGGAACTGTAACTCTGGCGAGAGGTCAGTGCGGTGCTGAGTCTATGAAGATTTTTGTTGTTGATACGAATGTATGTTATGGCTCGTTTGAACAGAAATAATGATTGATGTGACACCATATGAGAGTAGAAAAGCTTACTGAATCCAAAGTCCTGTTGTGATCAGTCTCAGGCAATAGAGTCTCACCCCGCCATTTAATTCTAGCGAATGACTTCGTTTTTCGAGCATTTAAATTTATTTAAATGTATTCCAACTAAATAGAACCGCTATTGTACATCTCTTAAGTTATATGCGTCCACACAATATATTGTCATTCCTTGACAACTACGCTTTAAAAGGCGCATCCTGCTAGTTCTATATGAAAAACATAATCATGTTGAATTCACACCCTGAGCTCAATGAAACTTTTGACTTAAATCTAATCGTATTGTGAACCACTTCGTGAGATTAATAACCAGTTTTAGTTCTGTTTCAAAGGCAATGAAGGGTTAGCATGGTAGGAATTGAAAAACTTGTAGAAAATAAAAGTAAATTGATGCTGATATCTACATATTTCACCAAGGCCTCATATTTTGTAAAATTTGACTTTAGTATTTTTCGTTATCAGTCAGATACTGACCTTTTCCCAAATAAAGCTGTTACAGACGGTCAGTACAGTGAAATCATGTTATCGAATTATCAGTGGCTCAATGAGCAGTCAACGCTTTAATGTAACTATTTAATTGTTTCCTGATCATGGTTTAATTAACCAATAAGTCATGTGAATTATCTAGAGATAAAGTCAAAGTGCATGGTCCCGACAGCGGTTTTTCATTGTGTGAGGAATTTAAACAATCCTGAGAGGAACAGTATGTGGCATCATAAATCATGCAGGATCAGAACTAGCACTAGTTGTAGTAAAGCTGATGGAGAAGAATGATTATTTTTTAAAAACACCAAACGTTTCTGCAACTTTCCCTAAAGATTTCAATTCCAAGCACACATTTTTACTGCTTGGATCGCGGGTAACCATGTTATCAGTGCGGATAAACAAACAAAGGCATAGATCTCTTTTTTCAATCTTACTTTTTCTGTAAGCGATAATCCTTTTAAGGTCGCAACCGGTGCATAAAATAGGAAGATGCAACGGCTGAATTTCAGACAACTATTGACATTATGTCAGTTCTTATGTCGGTACTTATGTCAGTTCCATATGCCTGGAAATCCTCCCACAGGTTTACTTTAAAATAATTAGATCTCAAAGATAGAGCAGAAAATTCAAATCGTAACGAAGAGCAGAACTTGTCTAGGCCACATAGATTTCATTCAATCACCTGTTTAAATGAAAGGAACCAGTCTTTTGCCTTGCTATGCTTATGAAAGCTTTATGCTATCAAGCATTTTAGTTGAGTGGGAATTTTTTTGTGTCCAAGAAATACATGTAGGTTCCACATACAACAACAAGCAAAACAACAAAATCAAAATGAAAAAAAATGAAAAAAAAATGATCGATTTTTTTCTTATTCATCTACGGTTATAGGGTACCTGAACGGATTAGGAATATGCAACAGTATCATTCTGAAGCACCTTGAAACTCAATTTTTGTTTTTGTTTATAAACTTGAAAATCACAAAAAGGTTACACCATTTTACCCTTGACCTGACGGGGGTCAAGAAATCTCACGAGAGCTACGAGGCTTGACGGGGGCCAATCTTCGCGACAAGGTTGAGTACACTTGGCGAGGCCTTGTCTGAACTACACCACCCACATAATAACTTAAAAGGAAACCAGTTTTCGCCTTAACACCGCATCCTATTCAAGATAATGATGCAACATAGCACGAAGTGAACTTTTCAATATTGTGATGCTTTTATTGCTCTCCGTGGTGATTTATTTCAAGAATATAACACTAGGGTACTGGAACTTTATTGTTTGGGTGGTTAACAGACAGGCGGCAGACCTAATATCTCATCTCATGGTGAACTAGACTAGTTAAATATTTTAATCAATCTATCAATCATTCAATGAGCGACAGCAACAAGAGATAAAACCAACTGACCTAGGAATGGCCAAGTTTTCGCCATCTTGCCCCTGCTAAATGTGTAGGATAGTTTCGGAACAAATTAAAGCCCTGCCTATGATGACAAGCGCAATAGCTCAGAACTTGGATTGACGCAATTACTCAAAATCGAGACCATTGAGATTTGCATATCGATACCACCCATACAACTGCTGTGATCTATCAGGGGTTCAAATTATTTTTTTTTATTTTTAGAAGACATTAATTGTGGGTCATGTACTTCATAAATATTTTCATCAGTGAACAAAAGTACCAGGTATCATACCGGTATAAAAAAAAAAAAAAAACATGGAACAAACAAATCAGTCGATGTTTGAGATCCATATGAATGCACAATCATGTTTCATATAATAAAGAAAATCAACAGCCCTTCACTTCGCCAGATCACAAAGCCCTCTATAAGTTTTTGATTGTTGCTTTGAAAACAGTGTTTTTCTTTTCTTTTCTTTTTGAGGCAATCAAAGACAATCAGGGATAATGTCGCTTTCCGATTAACGAACTTTGTTGGGTGCAGGAGAGAGGACAGGGGAAGATCTAGGTCAAAGGAGATAATTATCATGACATGAGTCGGGGATTCACGCTCTCTCTCTCTCTCTCTCTCTCTCTCTCTCTCTCTCTCTCTCTCTCTCTCTCTCTCTCTCTCTCTCTCTCTCTCTCTATCTATCTCTCTCTCTATCTCTCTCTCTATCTATCTCTCTCTCTCTATCTCTCTCTCTCTCTCCTTCTCCCTTCCTTTAACTCACACTCTTTCTCTCCTTCTCCTTCTCTCGAAATCTGCTCTCGAACACTCTATGTTTCACTAAGCCTCTCTATGTTTGTCTCTCTGTTTGTCTGTCTGTCTCTCTCTTTCTCCCTGCCTCTAACTCACACTCTTTCTTTCCTTCTCCCTCTCTCACACTATGCTCTCGTCCACTCTCTGCTTCACTTAGTCTCTCTATGTCTGTCTGTCTGTCTGTCTGTCTGTCTCTCTCTCTCTCTCTCTCTCTCTCTCTCTCTCTCTCTCTCTCTCTCTCCTTATCCTCTCCTCTAACTCACTCTCTTTCTTTCCTTCTCCCTCTCTCACACTCTGCTGTCGTCCACTCTTTGTTTCATAACGTCTGTCTGTCTGTCTGTCTCTCTCTCTCTCTCTCTCTCTCTCTCTCTCTCTCTCTCTCTCTCTCTCTCTCTCTCTCCTTCTCTCTCTCTCTCTCTCTCGCCTTGTGGCTTAAACTGGTGACCTACTACAGGCAGACAGCAGTGTCATC
The DNA here is from genome assembly GCA_033675545.1 of Elysia crispata. Classification (NCBI taxonomy): domain Eukaryota; kingdom Metazoa; phylum Mollusca; class Gastropoda; family Plakobranchidae; genus Elysia; species Elysia crispata. Next base: position 690,692 of record JAWDGP010006599.1, read on the forward strand.
ACGACACTATTGGCTTTGAAAAGGTTCTAATTCACGTTATTTATGTGCTGATTGAGAGCATCACCCAAATTTACAATTAAAATGTGAAGTGGCGTCTGTGAAAGGCAGCGTCAAAGCGTGTGTGCTCGACTGCTCGACTCGAGCAGAACAAAGACGAGAATGCACTGGTGCAAAGACCGTATGCACTAGTGCAGTTCTCCTCTACTGCATACATGTAGGCCAAGGTTCGAACACATTGATTCACGTCAAAAATGTACGTGCATTATTATGAGGTGGTCGACAGCACTCAGTGCTGTTTACTGCATCTAGAGCTAGAACTAGATCAAGGTCTAGCCAAGGGGTTTAAATCTAGTCCAATCCACAACGGAATATTTGGCCTAACCACAGAAGTCTGCACGATATGAGTATATCACAGACCAAGACTGCTTTCTCTCAACGTTGAAGGTTGCGTAGGGAGAGTTAAAATGGTGGATTCTAGGAACCAGATCATGCAGGAAACGGTGAGTAACGATGCATCGAGTTAGTGTAGGATCAATCTCACTTTCGTTGAATCCGCGAGTTGGGTTTTAAATATCTTAACCCTACAGAACTTCCTAAGCCATGGAAGCAATTCAATACAACTTTCACAGTGATTCCTTGCAGAATACAATTAGATCTACAAATAAACACTGGAAAGTAGTGATAGAAGTCTAGATAAGTTTATGCTTCTTTCTTTCAAGCTTGGTGTGTCACGTTAGCGGGGAAAAGATCAACAATTTCAAACTTTTCCATTGCCTTGAACCCGAAATTGGAGCATTATTAAAAAAAAACCCACCAACAAACAAACAACAACAGAAAAAAAAACAACAACAAAGAAACGTCTATCTAGGAACTGATTGTTTTATCAAAGCATAGATTTTTTTTAAGGAAACTGATTAAATGTAGCAAGTTTCTCTTCGAATTTTTTCCCCGTATTTAAATAGATACTGATATAATAGAGGCCTTGACTGGTACCGTGTATTTTTTAAACACTTAAGCATATCAATCAGTTTTCCGGTTATCTGAATTATGAAACTAAATGCGACTCCCTCCCTCTCTCTCTCTCTCTCTCTCTCTCTCTCTCTCTCTCTCTCTCTCTCTCTCTCTCTCTCTCTCTCTCTACCTTTTTAACCAGCACAGACAACTGTGACCACTTTGTTTAGATGTTGTATTAGCAAAATTAAAAATGTAAAAATCCGGAACATGTGTGTTGTATGTTTTAATAAGCCAGCTTTCTCACAAAATTTATTGAGTTATCTAACGCCCCCTTCAGCCCTCTTGAGTTCTCTCGCCCTCTCTTTAGACCTTTTGTGTTAGATTTTTTGGATTCTCCAGCGCTCTCTCTAGACCTTTGAGTTCTCTAGCGCTTAAGAATATTAAATTTTCTTGTCTTCGTTCAGCCGGCTTCATATTCGATATGGTTTTCTTTATATGTAATTTGTTTGAAGCAAGAGCCTCGTTCCCTGCCCTTTTAAAATATGAAGGCTGGCAAACGGTCACTAGGTGGCGCATGACAAGAGCGCTGTACTGGCTTCAAGAGGGTGTCTGATTCGGTCACTGGTCGTTTCAGTCTAGTTGCGGAGTCCTAACAACTCTATTCTTGAATATAAGGCAGTGTGGAATCTAGATGTAGATCAAGTATAGATAGATTCTGAGGATTTAATTTACATGTCTCATTTAGATTTAGATTTCTACATTCTATATGGACATCGGTAAAGGCCTACGATGTCTAAAGTTAAAACGGCACTTTAGACAGCTGGTGTTTAAAATGTTCTATATTTAGCAGCCAGAGTTTAAAATCGTGAACTAAACTCAAAATCAAGCAATCATTATGTTTACCGGTTAGATTATTACGCGAGATGTGAGGACAATTTGAATTAGATCTGACGAGGTAAACTCGGGTTCCAGCTGGGTACTGAGGTTCCATCTGTCCCGCCCACTCGAGTGCGGTAAAATGTTTCTGAAGTTAGCCGCGTGTATACTTTCATAGAGGACAATGGCGCCTGTCAGTGTTAAGTCTCAATGGCGTTCCGCTGAAAATTGCTTAACTTCAAGATATAAAAAAAAGACCTGACTTGAGTTTCTTCAGATCTCTCAAAGACGAGAAAGTTGAAATCATTTACTTAAATTAAGTAAAGTGTTTTTAACATTTTTTTTAACAAGTCACAAAAAAGTATACCGTATATGAATCTTTTTTCCAATTTACATAGCAAGATGTCAATAGTTTCATTACTATGAGAGTCACGAAAAGTATACCGTATATGAATCTTTTCCCAGTTTAGATAGTAAGATGTCAGTAGTTTCACTAACTATGAGAGTCACGAAAAGTATACCATATATGAATCTTTTCCCAGTTAACATAGTAAGATGTCAGTAGTTTCACTAACTATGAGAGTCTCAAAAGCTATTCTATATATGGATCTTTTTCCCAGTTTACATAGTAAGATGTCAGTAGTTTCACTAACTATGAGAGTCTCAAAAGCTATACTATATATGGATCTTTTTCCCAGTTTACACAGTAAGATGTCAGTAGTTTTACTAACTATGAGAGTCTCAAAAGCTATACTATATATATGGATCTTTTTCCCAGTTTACATAGTAAGATGTCAGTAGTTTCACTGACTATGAGAGTCTCAAAAAGTATACCGTATATGAATCTTTTTTTCCAGTTTAGATAGTAAAGACGTCAGTAGAGCTGTATTATTACCCACCATTACTAAACCATCGGTGAGTAGATGAAGCAGGTATGGCCGCGCTCACCGCTTCACTCCTCGCAGCATCCTGGGAGGCAAGCTGTGACTGTACACACTGATTAGATTCTATACCTTCCGGTTTTTTGGGGTTTTGGGTTTTGGGTTTCGGTAAAGGCACAAACATGATATTTTTCTGCCTTCCTTTTGATTGAAAATAAGCTGAAACAACAAGCTTGTGAGTTGTGGATGAGGGCTGAAGTATCAAAATTATTTTGTTTTCTTGAGTAAAAAATTCTATCTTTTCGCTCCATCAGTTTTTGCACTATACTGTGAAAATGTCCAAACTAGATCTAGCTGTGTCGAATTGACCTCTACTGTTTTATTCCGTCGATCAATAACGCCAATGTGTAACAACAGTGACGAACCTGTGTGTTATTTCTTACAGAGTCTCTGTATCATCTTTCCTAAATGGCGTTTGGTCACTGTCTTTTTCTCTCAAGTGTGACAAACTGTGCAGTGACAATGCGTGCTTTATCCGAGTACCGTGCGACAGCTTGTCCAGGTTTTGTCTATAGGGATGGCTAACTTCATGTAGCATAATCCATTTCGGAGAAGGCAAAAGTGTGTAGATTATTCGGAACTCGCCACCTGATCTGGGAGGACCAGTCTCTCCCAATTTCGATAAATAATTCTTTTCTCCGTTAGTTTTAAAACAAATAAGTCACTTATTATTTCTTGCTTTACAGATCTACCTGGAAATTAAAAAGTAAAGTTAATTTGGGAAACTTATTATTTATTCAATTTTATAATAGTTATTAGATATACTGGGAGCGCCTTGGCCGGGTACAGAAATATTCTGGAGGCTCTTTCTGTTCTGTACCTGGTACAAATATCCTATGCGATATTTCTATACTAAGCTCTTTACGCATGCGATGTACGGTAATGCTTTCCGATTTCTGCGGCCATGCTCACTGCCCAGACTATTGACTCGGCTCAAATCACAAAGACAGTCATAACAGAACATACATAGAATTATACATGTAGTTAATTCAGTGATTGTAAAATTCGTTTTGGTTTACATTTAAATTATTTTAGTTTTTGTTATTTCGTCATTTTGCATTTCTGACAATAATTTATTATTCGGTCTTTCTAAATATTTTTTTCACTGTAGGGCTATCTCTTAATAAGGCAGCAGGATATGTTGGCTGTCACGTTTGAATATTTGACAGAATTTATTTTATTTTTATGAAATGTCTGAATCTGCATGGAATTTTTTTTATGCTAAATTAATAGAATGCTTTTCGTTCTTAAACATATCTTGTCTTATGATAGTTTTAGCTATACTTTAAGTTGTGTGTCGTTAAATCTAATTTTTCTGCCTTGTTTTCTATTCATGTGAAAAGGTATTTCTTAGTATAATAAAACATAAAATAAAAAAAAATATCAAACAATCATACATGAAGATTTCCAAAATATAGTCACTCAAATCCATTAAGAGTGTTGGGTCTTACTTCAATATGCCCATTGATAGTATTAAATAATAAATGCCCCAGTACTGTAGGCAAACCAGATGTATTCACCATAAAGCAGAATACAAAATATCAAAATTTGAGACATATTAAATGTGAATCAAATTTCACGCCTCATGCAAAGTTTTAGAATTGAGATGTGTCGATTAATGTATGTCTCTCAGTTCTGAGAAAATTGCCAGTGCAAGGAGGGGAAAAAGCTGCCACTTAAAAAAAACATGTACTTGTTTGCTATTTAAGCTATAAACTTAGTTATACAAAAACTTTCAGGAAAGAAATATAGGCTAAACGAGGTCCTATCTTTTTCATTACAATCAAATTGCAATGTATCAAAACTATTATAAACATTTTACAAATTACAACAACAAAGTGTTAGGATAACACTTATTTATTCGAAGATCATACAACTATAGTGAGAAAGAAAAAAGGCTCCAAAATCGGGCGGACTAAATAAGATGGGCATGTCTTCAAAGTGGAACCTAATGCACTCTTTAAAAAATCAACACCTCGGGATCAGAATAAGCAAAAGTTGACTATGACCATAGATATTATATAAAGAAAAAAAATTGTGATGGCTCAGAGAACTAAAGCAAGGCTGTCTCTTAAGTGATTTGACTATAAAAGGGTTCTCGTGAACATCAACTGGACGTGCCTGCAATGCAACTGGTCACCAAACATTGCTTGCTGTAATTGGTAAGCCCAGTTGAAAAGCAGAGCAATAAAGCTGTAAGGTACTACTACAAACAGTTCTGGTATGAAGCATAGTTAAAAAAAAAAAAGCAAAAATAGGTTTAATGCAGTTTTTAAATGTAGAAAACAAGGAAACTTTCAGCTTTACGCTTTGAAAAATACAAGAATCAGAACAAGAAACAATTCAAGGATTTTCACATGCGTATGCCGCAAAAATATTTTTATTTCTATAGAAATTAAAAAAGAAGATATATGTAAAAACTACCACCAAGAAAAATCAAACGTGCCAAAGTATACACAGACAATAAATTTAAAAACAAATAAAACATGAGTAAGAAGGAATACATCAAGGGAAAAAAATAAATGCAAAAAAAGCTCTTAAAAAGAAATAAAGAAATAAGCAAACAAGTAAAAGAATGATGATAAAAAACCCAACAATTTAAATAAATAAGTAGGCTACGTGAAAACAAAAATGAAGAAAAAGAGAATGAAAGATAGAAATCTAAGAAAGAAGAGGAGGGAAGGAAAGGGGCAGCCCCAAACACGGGCAGACAGAACGAAATAAAAGACAATACAATGATAGGTAGTAAAAGAGTCACGTGAACCCTTATAATTTTAAGTTCATAGCCTGGACTAGGTTATCCTACATCTTTATAACCACAACATGATCGATAACTTGCAGGAGCACCTTGACCTGGTACAGAAATATGCCAGAGGCTCTTTCAGTACCTGGTACAGATATATCTTATGCGCTATTTCTGTACCTGGTACATATATACCCGCTACTTTCAATGAACTGATGACCGAACTAGTTCGTTTAGTCCCAACTCTACTGTATTAGAATTATTACAAATTAACTCCTGGATCACAATTTCTCCAAATCAGTGCACAAAGGGTGATGCAGATCTAAAACTGAAATGCTTTCAATAAGTTCAAACTTTTTATGCACTCAAGGATAAACCCTGAGCTAAACAATGAAAAAAAAAAATTCACAAAATCTGAATCGGGTTTATCAACAAGAATTTGTTACGTGTGATTTGTGCGTGTATGCGTAACAATCGCTTCACGGCAACGAAATGGAGTTCAAATGTACTTGTTATGGAAATTTAATACACGAATAAAAAGCGTGTCGCATACCAGTTAGTGCATTGTTTGGAATTGTATAGCAAATAAACAAAAAAAAAAATCGATCTATTTACAGCTCTGGCTGCTTAACAGTCGCTACAACACGAGTTTCTTTCTTTTCTTTTTTTTTTCAAAACACCAAAAGGACCTACTTGATGAAACATTGTAAATAAAACTAATGAAATTGTAAATAAGCCTTACTGCCAGTGGAATTACAAATTAGCATCTTTTATTAATGTTCAGAGTCATACCAGTAGATTTATAAGTAAGCTTCTCTAATTAATGTTCAGAACCATACCAGTAAAAAATACAAGTTACTCTCTCGAATTAGTGTTCAGAACCCTATTAGTTGATCTGCAAATTAACCCTTGTAGTTCATGTTCAGAATCCTTCTGGTAGAACTACACGCAGTAGTGTTTTCAGTCCTACCATTTTACACAAAATACTACCAAAGTGCCTCATTGATCGACGTTAAGAGTCTCCCTAATAGAACCGCCCAGTGGGAGTCTCACTTTTTACATTGAAAACTTCACCAATCTTGTAATGTTTCCAGCCTGACTAGCAGAGTGGCGGATTTTGCTCTCTTACACAAGAAATTAAAATAGACCCTTTTAACAAGACGGCCTACCAATTTTACTGTCTAAAAATATATTTCTTAACACGAATACCCAAACATTTTCATAACCGTCCTCTTGATTTTCAGATGTCAGCGCGACTTGTTCAAGAGGAAGCTTTTTTTTGTTGTTCTCTTGGTTAGAATTCATTATCTAACGAATTTTTATGTAGATAAGTTTATTATATCACGCTTATCGTGGGTGTCACTTTCTCGGTTTATGAGAAACTGTTTCAAGTGCCAAAGTTTTAAACTCATTTAACTATTGTTGGTTTTTTTTGTTGATTGTTGGTTCATCCAGTTTCGGTCCCTTAGACCGTCGATCAGCCCACAAATCATAAGGTCCTCACAAGGCCAAACTTCTGATCCTTTGAATACAAACTGCTGTGTCTTTCAGCGCTCACAAATCATAAGGTCTCCTTTTCGGAGCTCACAAGGCCAAACTTCTGATCCTTTGAATACAAACTGCTGTGTCTTTCAGCGCCCACAAATCATAAGGTCTCCTTTTCGGTGCTCATAAAGTCAAACTTTTCATACTTTGAGTACAAAATGCTGTGTCTTTCAACGCCATCTGTCGGAAGTGTAAACGTTCCTCTTCCTTGCATTAAATTTTGATTGTTATATTCCTTTGATGTTGACCAATTGGGAAAAAAGCACTTAACGGTGGTTGAAAATTTATTTGAAATTCTTTGTTACCACAATGCTGCCCTTTAGTTTAAAAGTATCTGGAAAACATGAGGCTTTATTTCATTCTTTGTTCAATCAGATTTAACTTTTCTCAACGTTTACCACATCGTTACCGTCAAGTCTAGTGTATTGATCATGAAAACGAAACTTTTCCTTCGAAAATTGCTTGAAATAAATCAATTTGATGAGAAAATCTAAAAAGTAAGGACTAAAGATGACCGCTTTGGAGTGGAATTAGGACCTTTTAACAAAACTTTGCATTACTTTTCATTCCATACACCAGTCTCATTTGAGGTAACAATGATCTACCTGAAGCTATGTATTGCTGTACAATTTCCCATACAATGCTCGAATTTCGCCCAGAGCGCTTGTAGCTATGCGCAGCAAGTTGAAATCTTTATCTGCCCGCAAGCTTTTGCATCAATCCTTTGTCAAGTCGAGTAAACAAGAAACGATATACCTCGGCATTTTTTGCCTATTATGTACATTATCTTTCACCATTTATGATAATCTATTTTAGCAGCGTCATAAAGGCCTATGGTTCGTGGATAATTAGCAACGAAGGGCTAAGGGGTCATCGTCTGCACTCAAAGGAAGAACTCTTGTTTGCTTTTAAGTGAATAATTCGAGGTCACTTGTTATCAAAACGAACTTATTCTTTTGTGCCTAATACACGACTGTGGTTTGTTTTTTGCCGACTTCTACTGGAAGAAAAAAAGCTGGTGGATGTCTTGTCGATAGAATGAAACTTTCCAGTGTACTGTAACTGGTATGTTGGTTTTTCACGCTTATGTCTAAGAATTATTTATTTTGAACTGTAAAAATCACTCTAGACATTTGAGTATTATGGTAAATCCTAATTTTTTTTCCATTGGTTTGACTATTTACAACAATAATTTTTAACTTGGGTTCGATCGAACCCTTGGGGTTCGGTGGGTCCATCTCAGTGGTTTGGCTGAGTCACTAAAACATATCTATGTCTTGAATTTGAAAAAAAAAATTCATACTTTATTTTTCACTAAAGAGAGGTTGGTGAATGAAACAGATGGGGTTCGGTACCTCCAACAAGGTTAAGAACCACTGATTCAGAAAAAAAATGTTTCTTATTATGAACAGAGTAAGATGTACTATGTGGATGCTTGCTTTGTTTCTACTACTCTAAGAATGCTCATCTTGGTTTTTACCCACAAAGTAGATTTGGCTTTGCGTGTCCCGCGCTCTGCTTGTCAAGATAATAATTGGTTTAGCTTTGCGTGTCCCGCGCTCTACTTTGCAAGATAATAATTGTTTTAGCTTTGCATATCCAACGTAATAATTATTTTGCGACATAATTAATATTTTGGCTTTTTGTGTTCCGCACGATAAAACATATTTATTGTTTCGACTTTGTGTGTCTCGCACGATGCAATGCAACATAATTATTGTTTTGACTTTGTGTGTCCCGCACGATGCAATGCAACATAATTATTGTTTTGACTTTGTGTGTCCCGCACGATGCAATGCAACATAATTATTGTTTTGGCTTTGTGTGTCCCGCACGATATTCTGACGTAGCGCTGTGTAAAATAGTGAGAAGCTTTCTCAAAAATTGAGACCAGATTGCGAATTCTGATGTCAAGGTCATGTGACGTGAGGTAACGAAAGACTGACGCACTTAGTTCGGGACGATATGTCGTGTTAAAAACTCACAGAATATTGTGCAATTGACACTCTTTTTTATTTTGGTTCAAATCACTTATTTTTAATGAGATGAATACAGAGCTGATATTAGCATCAAACAGATAAGACCAGATAACAACTGGAGATAAAACGCATCTCCAAGAGAACAAGGGCAATAAAATACGTGTGACTTCCCCGCCTTAGGGCATTCTTATTAAAGCATTCACTGCCGTCTGCTGTGAAGTCGGAATTGGTATTGTATTATATTTTACTTACCCAAGAACCTCATTCAAAA
>JAWDGP010006599.1:702500-777500 GCA_033675545.1 Elysia crispata
GCTCTCAATACTTTCCCTTGTTATGTCCAGCTCGCGTTTCATTACAGCTGATTTTTCTGTGCCTGTGAGAGGCAGACTTCAGTGGGATTTCATGTTAGGGAAAGCAACCCTCATCTGTGAAACTGAAAGGCTGGAAAATAGTAAATAGAAGGGTCATAACAACCATTGCTTAATTTATACACAGCGGAAACTCATTTAGCAAAAGTGTTTTCTTGAAGTAAAAGATCTTTGTTCCCATCTTCGGTTTTTTTTTATATCATACCATTTTTTCCCATTTCCTTCTTCACATATTCTTTCCATCTCTCTATCCCCTTCACCTATGGGAAATCCATGCCAATTTCGTCAGGAACAATTCCACAAACTTTTAAGCTTTAGAAATATTTTTTAAAAAGTTAAATCAGTGAAAATAGAACCTCGATTCTATAATATTTTTTTTTGTGTGTGTGCAGAGTAAACGTAACAATGGTGTAATCAATTAAAAAAAAAGCCTTATAGCCTTTTCTTTCATGCACTTATCTTGCTCCGCACGTCCATATCTTTCCAACATTGTAGTTAGCATCTTCAGGACAAGGGAGGTTCACGTCACATCGCTTCAGTTTGTGTGCGCATGTCTGCACTCGTTAATCAAGAACACTGCACTATGCTGGCGAACTTCATTGACTTGTCTTTTCTTTTCCTTTCCTCTCCAGAAACAAAGTCGAGGTTGACTGGCTGATAGAACTAACAAATCCACAAAACTAGTGTGCGTAGTGAGAGCCAGGTAACGGAGCACTGCGTGAATAACCATTCTGTAAACAATACTTTGGAAGACATTTGAAAGACAGAAAGAAAACTATCGAAGTATCGTTCAACCATCTGTAGCAAGATGAAGTTCACATGTAAAAGGGTCTCTGTGCTACTGTTCCTCACGGCCTCTTGCCTCGTGACTCTCCTGGGCAGGATATATTTCGACCAGATGTTCAACAAGGTGATGAACTCACAAATACAAAAGGTGAGCACTCTGATTTAAATAGTTTTTTAGTCTTAGAGATAAACAGTCGGACAGGGTCTTCAGTATAATATTACATTATATATAGTTTGGAGATTGATGCGAACAATTGAGTAAAGTGCTCGATTGCATGAACTTTTCAATAGTTGTAGGCGATCTTCCCTAAAAAAAAGTCTCTTCATGCAACTCTTATGTTTCAAGCGTAGGACGAGGGAGTTGTTTGTGTTCTGCTTTCTTCAGGCATGACTTAGGTGTTCTCTGTTGCCGTCCCAACCTTATTCTGGTTGCTTTTCGTTTCGGCATTTGAAGTTTTGTCGTAAATATTTTGCCGTTTCTATAAGGGTCATAGGTTGACAGAAGACTTTATTACTCAAACGCTGTGTTGACAATGCGCCAGAAAAATCTATTATTTGGACGTTGGGTTGACATTTTGCCAAATAGATCTATTTCTTTGGCCTTAGGTTGACACTGCGCAATAAAAGTTTTTTTTTTCTTCTTTATTTAGTCATTAGAATGGATTTGCGAAAAATCCTTTAGTTGAACTTCGAGCTGACATTACTCTATAAATATATATTTGTTGGACCTGTGTTGACCTTGCACCAAAAAGCTGTATTTGTTGAACCTCGGTGACCTTGTGCCGAAAAGCTCTATTAGTGAGAGTTGTGTAAAAATTGCGCCACAAAGCTCTATTACTTGGATTTGCATTGAAGTCGAGCCAAGAAGATTAATTACATGTAATTGGATTTGTGATGATATTGCCCAAAAAAACACTATTGCATGTTATTGGACTAGTGTTAACATTGCACAAAAAGCTCTATTACATGTAATTGGACTTAAGTTGACATTGCACCAGAAAGCTCTGTAAGTTGAACGCTAAGTTGACATTGCACTAGAAAGCTCTGTAAGTTGAACGCTAAGTCTACATTGCACTAGAAAGCTCTGTAAGTTGAACGCTAAGTTGACATTGGACCAGAAAGCTCTGTAAGTTGAACGCTAAGTCTACATTGCACTAGAAAGCTCTGTAAGTTGAACGCTAATTTGACATTGGACCAGAAAGCTCTGTAAGTTGAACGCTAAGTCTACATTGCACTAGAAAGCTCTGTAAGTTGAACGCTAATTTGACATTGGACCAGAAAGCTCTGTAAGTTGAACGCTAAGTTGACATTGGACCAGAAAGCTCTGTAAGTTGAACGCTAAGTTGACATTGGACCAGAAAGATCTGTAAGTTGAACGCTAAGTTGACATTGGACCAGAAAGATCTGTAAGTTGAACGCTAATTTGACATTGGACCAGAAAGATCTGTAAGTTGAACGCTAATTTGACATTGGACCAGAAAGCTCTGTAAGTTGAACGCTAATTTGACATTGGACCAGAAAGCTCTGTAAGTTGAACGCTAATTTGACATTGGACCAGAAAGCTCTGTAAGTTGAACGCTAATTTGACATTGGACCAGAAAGCTCTGTAAGTTGAACGCTAATTTGACATTGGACCAGAAAGCTCTGTAAGTTGAACGCTAATTTGACATTGGACCAGAAAGCTCTGTAAGTTGAACGCTAATTTGACATTGGACCAGAAAGCTCTGTAAGTTGAACGCTAAGTTGACATTGGACCAGAAAGATCTGTAAGTTGAACGCTAAGTTGACATTGGACCAGAAAGATCTGTAAGTTAATCGCTAAGTTGACATTGCACTAGAAAGCTCTGTAAGTTGAACGCTAAGTCTACATTGCATTAGAAAGCTCTGAAAGTTGAACGCTGAGTCTACATTGCACTAGAAAGCTCTGAAAGTTGAACGCTGTCTACATTGCACTACAAAGCTTTGTAAGTTTAACGCTGTCTACATTGCACTAGAACGGTCTGTAAGTTGAACGCTGAGTCTACATTGCACTAGAAAGCTTTGTAAGTTGAACGCTGTCTACATTGCACTAGAAAGCTCTGTAAGTTGAACGCTGTCTACATTGCACTACAAAGCTTTGTAAGTTGAACGCTGTCTACATTGCACTAGAACGCTCAGTAAGTTGAACGCTGTCTACATTGCACTAGAAAGCTCTGTAAGTTGAACGCTGTGTACATTGCAGTAGAAAGCACTGTAAGTTGAACGCTGTCTACATTGCACTAGAACGCTCAGTAAGTTGAACGCTGTCTACATTGCACTAGAAAGCTCTGTAAGTTGAACGCTGTGTACATTGCAGTAGAAAGCTCTGTAAGTTGAACGCTGTGTACATTGCAGTAGAAAGCACTGTAAGTTGAACGCTAGTTGGCATTGCGCAGGGCCGGGAAGCTCGGTATAATTTTTTTTATGCCAGTATGGCAATCTAAGTACGACTTTGACTTTTTCACACAACCTGGGCTTGACGAAACCATTTCAGTTTTTTTGTTTGTCGAGTTTACAATGCCATTTGCTTTTAGCCTGCTAGTGTGCGTTCCTAATTTCTCATTATGAGATCACTAAAAGGTCTCGCTTTATGTAAGGTTTTTTTTTTATTTAAGTGATGACTTACCCTTGAACAGTATAATTTGCAAGAAGTTTGAAGCACAATGGGTTTTTTGAAAGATGAAATCAACGTATGAAACTACCCATGATTAATTAAGCTTATAAGAAATTGATAACAAACCTCTTCTATTAAGCTACCAAGAGCCGTTCAGCTCTTTTTTCTGTATATAGTTCTTTGGTTGTTAACACGTTCAATCTTATGCGGAAGTGTTGAAAGAAGACAAAAGAACAAGAGAAGGTATGATGAGTGTGTCCTTAGCTTAAACTTTTTTTTTTAATCGCTAAGGAAGTAAGCCTCTATTGTAATATAGTAGATCTTACCCTTTTTTTAATTACTTCAGGAAGCTTTCTTGCATGTTGTTTTCTGTATTTGATTACAATCATCTTCTGGATCAACTGAACCTATCGTTCTCCCTCTCTGATCAGAATATGGCTCTAAAAAACGGCACTGAGTCGTTCAAGAACTGGGTGAAGCCTCCGGTGCCAGTCCTGTTCCAGATCTACCTGTTTGACGTGGTGAACGCCATGGAGGTTGTGACCAAGAACGAGGTACCTGTCGTCATGGAGAAAGGGCCCTACGTGTACAAGTGAGTTATATCCCCTACGTGTACAAGTGAGTCACATCCCCTACGTGTACAAGTGAGTCACATCCCCTACGTGTACAAGTGAGTTACATCCCCTACGTGTACAAGTGAGTCACATCCCCTACGTGTATAAGTGAGTCACATCCCCTACGTGTACAAGTGAGTTACCGTACATCGTACCCGATAGGCCCAACTCCTCTTAGCCGTCTGTTAGATGTGTGATGAAAAAAGATGACAATTTATTCAGTACGTGTGGAAAATCGTGCGGTATCTGATGAAAAAATATTTGCAGCTAGATTTAACGGAACAAACATGGAGTTTACTGCAATGATTAGGAACATGAGGACTTTATGTTTGTAGAATGGGCTCAGTGAAATGGTTAACATTTTGGGGCAAATTAACGAGGGAAGGATAATGGCTGGTGGTTTAGAACATGTGCCATGATATCCGAGGTTCCATTTCCACCGTACCGCTGATTGTGAGTTCGGGGCCTCATCTTTGTGGGCTCCATCCTGCTGGTGGGGAATAGTTTGATATCCAGAATATGTAGATCGCTATGATTGCTAGAAAATACATGCAAGAAAAAGCTCTTTTTGTTAGCGTGTGTGCGAGACATTCTGTTATTTCGCTCAGTTCATAGGCCCTCAAATTGTTATTTATTTTTGTAGGTCTTTTCATGTGTATAAGCAGTGTTAGAACCTTGACAATGCTTACATAGTTCCTACTCTGAAATCATTTACATGGTAAAGTGTGCTTGTCATGTCCTTTGGGTATATCGAAATGCGAGCTCGACCACACAGATACAGAGTTGGATTTTGGCATTAACTATTGCTCTAGTTTGGCCGAGCATCATGCTATGCTGCAATGAACCAGCTATAGGGACAGAGATTTAACAAATACTTAAGTCACATTTTTTAAGCCGAAGAGCCGAGTCCCACAACAATAGACAATAACAAGACATTTGCGTTCACTTATGTGATGCAGCATTTCTGTTCTGAATTTAAGTGCGGTTTATTATATAACCTTTTTTTTCTTTGTATTGGGAATTTCTTACCTATATGCATAGGTAGTAAGATAATCAATCCCGTATGATTACCCATAATTTAACATAATTATTATTTTAAAATAAAATTGGGAATATATATTAGGTGTAAAGACGGTGTTCACACGCTGTTTTTTGTGCCAATTGTTTTAAGCTCGCAAATATTATCAATCAAGACAATCTTATTGCTGCCTGCTATCTTTACGCAGATTAATTGTGGAAAAAGAGGACATCAAAATACATGATAATCACACCATACAGTTCCGGCAGCCTGAGGCGTACGTGTTTGACAGAGAAGCCTCCGTCGGGCCAGAGACTGACACGGTCACTTCACTGAATTGCCTTTTCTATGTGAATATCTTCAAACATTTAGATTAATTTATTATGACATACGTTCACTTCACTCAACTACCTGTGTTATATAAATATCTTTATACATTTAGATTAATTTATTATTACATATGTTCACTTCACTCAACTACCTTTACAATGTGAATATCTTTACAAATTTAGATTAATTTTTTCTGACATACGTTCACTTCACGGAACTACCCGTTCTATGAGAATATTTCCATAGAGCAAAATTTATTCTGACGCACGTTCACGTCACTTAAATGTCTAATTCTCTGATATTCTGTTTCTGTATTAGTTTCTTTTTTACCTGCCTCTCTCTCTCTCTCTCTCTCTCTCTCTCTCTCTCTCTCTCTCTCTCTCTCTCTCTCTCTCTCTCTCTCTCTCCTCTTTCTATCTATCTCTCTCTCCTCTCTCTATCTCTCTCTCTCTTTCTCTCTCTGTCTTTCTCTCACCCCCTCTCCCCTGTCAATTTTACGTTTTTTTTTCATCATTCATTTTCAAAAAGGTAAAATGCTCAGAAAGAAAAGTTGTTTTTAATAAGTTTGATGGCTGGAGATGCCTTTTTTTTAAGTTCATCCGTAATACGACGACTTCCTTTTCTTTTTTTCGTCGTTTCAAGGTTTACATAGGACAAGTAAGTTTATGGTCCAAAATGGTATGGGCAATAACTTGAAGATGCGAAAATGGCTTCCTTTTCATAAGAAAAGATTTGACCTATATATATATATATCTAATTTGTCTTAAAATATAAAGCCAGTATAAGAAAACAGAGACTCGGGTTTGTTTGTGGCTCAACACTTATAGGCACGAACAAGATTGAACTAAAACCTTATGCTCCTTGCTTTCTCATCCTGATGCTATTATAAGACTCACCTGCACCCAATTCTCTCTGAAGAAACGTTTCTCCCTTTGCCATTCAAATTTTCCTCGTTTTTTTTATATGAATACATCAGATTCTAGCCCAAAGCCTCAAGCACCAGCCAGCCATTGTCCAAGAGGCTGTATCTAGCTTGTTCACAATGCAAGGAGACGGTGCTTTTGTCACCAAGAGTTTGAGGGACATATGGTGGGGTTATGACGACAAGGTGCTCAAGGAACTTGCTGAATTGTTAGAACGTCTCCACGTGAACGTCACTATCCCCTCCAAGTTTGGTTTCAATCTTGATGTAAGTCTCGCAGTTTTCTAACTCATCTCTTTTCTACTGTAGCACCTGAAGTAGTACTCCACCCACACCCACTCCTTTTACCTTAGATCCTGCAGAGTTAGCGCACTTTTAGACCAGGTTGTGACCGATGGACCCTGAAATGTGAGAGTGCCACCTCTGCGACTCACCCATGAGGGAGGGAAACTAAATCAATTCACTTAGCTTAAAACCTCTAAAGTCTTTAAAAGAAAGTATATGAAATAATTTGAAAATCAAACTAAGCACCACTCAACCTTCCTATACCAAAACTAAAATCTTATATTTGTATTTTGTTTTTGTTGATATTGCTCTGCTATTGTTGTTGTTTTGGTTGTTGTTGTTGTTGTTGTTGTTGTTGTTGTTGTTGTTGTTGTTGTTGCTGTTTTTGCCTTTTTGTGTTTTTTAGTGCATGCGTAAGATATCAGAATGGTATGTGAATCTTAAACACCTATAAGGGACAATGTGACAATATACTCTTATATTTACTGTGTTCATAAAAAAAACCTGGGATTCAAGAGAGAAATGCAATATCGTGCAGCAATTGTCCAGAATTAGAAGTCAATGCAAGCTGAGAAATATACCTCAACCAGCGTTTTATATACATGAGAAGGAACATTTGCCCTTGAAAATGACATTCCCAAGGAGACAACGTTGGGATCTGTATTAACTTCTTGTGGGTTAAGCTGTGTAGGAGCCGCTCATGATTGTAGCAGATTATTCAGGGAGACAATGCTGGAATCTACTCTAATTTCTTAGACCCACGTCTTGTGGTTTAAATTGTGAAGGGGCCGCCCACGATTGTAGCAGATTATCCAGGGAGACAATGCTGGGATCTACTCTAATTTCTTAGACCCACGTCTTATGGTTTAAATTGTGAAGGGGCCACCCACGATTGTAGCAGATTATCCAGGGAGACAATGCTGGGATCTACTCTAATTTCTTAGACCCACGTCTTGTGGTTTAAATTGTGAAGGGGCCACCCATGATTGTAGCATAGCAAGTGAGCATGTTATTATTCCAGATTACCTTCTGCTCGGTGAGTGAATGGGCTTGAATGGGAGTTATAGACATGACTAGTAAATGATGAGAAAAATTTCAACATACACAATTTGTTAATTATTCCAGTGATGCAATGGGGTAAGGCAAAGTCCAGCCCGCGAGGATAACTGAATTAAGTCTTCAGATTTAATCATTACAGCACATTTAGCGTACTTTGAAATATATTCGTCCGCGCAATGTTAGAAATATGTAGGATTTTTCAGTTATCTTGAGGACGTTTCTTAATAATCACTTGGTGTCTGCCACGTTCTAATTTACCGTTCTTAATATATGGAATAGGATACAATCTTATCTGGCCCACATAGCAAAACTTGTAAACCTTATGTTATTTGTTGTTGTTTTTTTTTCTAATATTTTGCTTCATTTTTACTGTGGAAGTGTAATGCTCCTAACGTACATTGATTAAAAAAAATTTCTCGAATATTAAACTTGTTTTGAAAAACCCATTTTGTCTAATTTCGGTCTGAGCTATTGTAAATATTCGCGGGTCGCCAGTGATGAAAATGTAGTTTACGTCAATCATTAGAAAGAGGTTGAGATTCAGAATATCTGTAAAGATTTTCCGTCGACTCTATCCTCACGTAGTATTGCTATTTTAAACCCATTGTAGTATATTCTAGACAAGACTTTCTCTTAACTCTTGATACAAACGGTAGTTAATATTATGAAGGACTCTTCCTCTCTTCAATAAGAAATAATAATTTCTTAAAACCTCAATCTAGTTGTAGATCCTTCTCAAGGCATTGCAATCAAGTGGTATTTTTTTTTCGAGAATTTATAGTCTTAAGGTAAGACTTAAAGAAGTCGTTAAAATAGTTAATACAGTACAGATTTGGCTGTTTTTCATTATAATGGAAAATGCAGGGGGAAAAAAGAAGAAGAAATTTTAGGAGGCATTATGATTGTGTCTTTTTGGAATTTTTTTTCATATTTTTCTCTCCAGTTAGGGAACAGTCCACTTTTTGGGTCAGATTCATATAGATTAAGCAAAAACTTGTGTCATGTCATTGTCGCAAGCCGTGCTACACCGTGCTGCCCTTAATATCAGTATGGAATCCTACTTCATGATTAAAAATTATTACAGTTTTAATTTTACCAGTGCATTGTTCTGTTGATAGCTACACAAAATTAACTTTAAGCTTCATGTGTTTTATTTTTATCTAATCATCGGACACTATTTAAAAAAAAAAAAGACTTTGTTTTGCTCTGAATTTACAAAAAAATTTTCAAACATCTTTTTTCCTCGAACGCCCTTTATTTTTTCGAGAAAATCCGACGGCAATAAATTATTAGGCACTTGTTAGCTCGTTTAATGAAACCAAAGTAAAAAGTCGTTTGTTTTTCTTTGCTAAAGCTGCATCATGGAACCGGTTGATTATCGTTCGGTTATCAAGTTTTTACTCTTGCAAAGAAATTCCCGTTGAGATATTTTTCAGGAAATGATCCACGTTTATAATGACTGAATTAATGTCCTCGATATAATACTGTGACCCACTGAGTAAGAAAACACAAATCTGGGTTTATGTCGGTGATGGATGCAGATTGTGAAGGGCGCACAGCTTTTCTGGTAACTGGAGATAATGTTACCATAGTGAAGAAACTGGTTCTACAAGATCAACGCTTAACTGTCAAACGGGAAACTGGATTCAGTCTTGGGTTAAAAGAACTGATTATTTATGACTATGAAAAAGGTTTCTGCGCGTTGAGTATCGAATCTTTAGAACAGTGAGCCAAAGAAGCAGAGGATCGAATCCTGCAAAACTCTCCTTCAAATGAAGTCCATTACACATATATCTTTAGAAACATGTTGACTGTGGATGAAACATGGAATTATCATTTTGATCCAGAACTAAAAATATTCTCTATGCAATGAGCACGCAAAGATGACACGATCATGTGGAAAGATTATGTCGAATTTTTCTTTTAAATTATGAAGTTATGATGATGACTGACTACCTGAAAAATGGACCAACCATTACTGGAGACTCCTACTTGGTTTATTGATATAAATGCTCTCTAAACTGATGACAAAAAGGATTGGGAATCTCAGTGATAGGATCTTCCCACTGCAAAACAATACCCTGCACAGAGCACAAGCAGTTCAGACAGCAGAACAGTGCGGCTTTGAAATCCTGCCACGCCCAGCTTTATCACCATATTTTTTTCTGTTCCTGATCTTTAAAAAAAATCGCCCAAGAGGGCGCCATTGAAGTTGTTGAAGAATGTTGAGGGGTCCGTTGTGAATCCTTTTACTCTCTGGGAGTTTTGAAGTTTAAAGAGAGGTGGCAGAAATGTGTGACTTAGCGCGATGATTATGTAGAGAAATAAAAGTATGTTTGCCGAATTGCAAAGTTCTATCTTTGGTGCTTCATGTCTAGACCAAAGACGTAATGAGTCTCCCTCGTCTAGGCGCTATTTCTATTGGCAGCCAACACTCGGGGAGATGACGTTGCCCCACAATCCGCGCCATATTGGTTGCTCTTACTGGCAAAGATCCTCGTGATTACGAGTCTGCGCCTTCGTATAATGCGATTTTCCTTCACAGATCGGCTGAGCGCCGCATTCCATCGAACGATTATCTTTTAAATTCATTCATGGATGTTTGCTGCGTCAGAATAGATGTGAGAGAATCATACTGTGGATGGACTATTATATCAATCAACTAAATGGCGTCTCCTACAGGTTTTGTCAGTTATCACCGATTGATATATTTGATTACCCTTTTCGGGGCGCCGCGAATCTGACCAATCAAACTCAAGAGCTCAGTCACATGATGAAGCGAACACTACCAAAGTGAGAGGCATTGAGATACCCAATGTCATAGTCTGTCATGCGCAACTCATACTTCTGATTTCAGCAACTTATACTTTATTTAACAAATTCAATTGTTATGCTCTTCACTTTTCCCACCTTCTTTCCTTTCCCACGCCTCTTCGTTGCCGATCAAATGCTGGCGAGAATAGAGATCAGAAGAGAAAAAGTGCATAGTAGCTTACAGAATGACTGATGCAGACAAGAGCACAGCATAGCCTTTCTGTTTTCGCGATGGCAGTCACGGTCCGGGCAATGTGAGAGTGAGAGGGAACAGAACCCTCTGGGTATGAGAGACTGAGATTGCGACAGAATTTTCTGTAAGATTTTCGGAAGCAGCGGCAGTTCTTTTTTAATATCAAAAAAACTTCACAGAAGTTATTATGAAATGTTTGTGTGTCTCAGCTAGATCCACCATCACTGAAGCAATGTAGTGGTTTTAGTTTGTAAATCTGTATTTAGTAAGAAAGCCGTTGGTTTTGAATCAGATCAAGTGTAGAAAAAAGTAGCCCGTACAAACCCATTTACTGTGATATCTACGCAATGAGCATTCTATAAAATAGTTGTAAAACTTTGAGACGAACTTTTTGAGGTTCTTATGAAAAAATCTTTTAATATCGGAGATGTTTGTTTTCTCTCTGTCAGAAAAACAATACTGATGCTGGTTTGTTAAACATCTACTCCGGGACCAGTGGAAATTTTGAGAACTTTGAAGTAATTGACCGCTGGAATGGTCTCAGGTTTGTATTGATTGTTTTTGTCGCCTATGTCTTTTTCACGGCTTTATCATTCTTTTGTTGTTTTTGTAATCTTGTAATGAAGCCTTTTTACATAACAAGTATCAGTGCAATTCTTGTATTAGACAGAGGAAAACATAAAAGATGTTGAACAATTTAAAAACACCTCAAGACAAGAACTTGGTAATTAACTAACATAGACCAATTGATCCTTTTTCAGTAGCAGAATTTGCATGGAGACAGACATGGCTGATTGCTTTCAGGATATTTCTCATAAGACGCATGGCTCAGAAGAGCACCGCCTTAGTTGCAGAGCAAATAAAAATACAAGACTTTTCACAGTCTTCTAAAATCTTTATTTCTTAGCCTGTGTTTTGAGGGTAGTAATAACAAACGAATTTGAAGGCTGCATTTTTTAAATGGCAGATGGAGAGCGTATCTGACAGCAAGTTGAGAGGAAAGAACAGATTAGAGAGGTTTTGACGACTTTCAGATATTTCGCTGGTGTAAGCTGTTTAAAAATGATGTCTTTCTTGGCATGCATGTAGTATTTACAAATAATGGCCTGATGAAAAGTTCAGAATATTACAGAAAGTAAAAAATGGAAGGGGGGCGTGTGCAGGTGGGGAGGGGGATGGGAAGAGGATCAAGAATGAGATACCGAACAACGTGCGCAGTGAGTAGAAATGAACCACTGGATGAGAGAAAACACGAAAAGACCATGCGAGGATATCAAATGATATCCGATGGAGCTCTAATGCACATATAGTAAATTAACTGATCAGTGTGGTCCACTACCGAAAACTGGCTTGGCTTTTACAGGATGTGGCGCGCAAGTGGCAGTAATTGATGGCGATCATTATAAGGTTTATGTTTCATGTCATTAGTTTTAACATCCTATTATATAGTATCCACATCTTTGATTGTGAGAAAATAGCTTGATATTCCATTTCCACTCTTGACGTACTTATCTGTTTTTGTATCAGTCTTGTAAATTGTTCTTCCTCAAGAATCATGTGTGATTGTTAATACATAATTTTATATGCAATTTGATCTCAATTAAAATTAATCCTTGTCTACTAATTCGTTTACGTCATAATATAAACTTGTGGTTGAATATTTTGTCGGGGACGTTTTGGGCTGCATGATTTAAGGACTCGGCAATAAAAAGGGTACAAAAAAAAATTTATAGGACAATGTTAGAGATATAGCTTGGCAAAATCAAAACGGTAAAGATAGAGAGAAATAACATTAACAGTTGAAAGAGAGTAAAGCAGGGAAAAGAAAATATATAAAGAAGTAAACTGGAAAACTGAAACACAGATAGATAGATAGATAGATAGAGAGAGAGAGAATGTATGAAAGTTGATTTTATCAAGAAAGCCTCTTCGACAATCGAAGGGCAATGTTAATGTTTATGTTAATGATTGTGCGTGTCTGTGTTGTTCCAGAAAGCTGAAAGTGTGGAACAGCCATTACGCCAACAGAATCGTGGGAACGGGTGAGTAAACGTGTGAGATGAGACAGCACTTGGCACCTAACATAAATGTAAACCCTGTAATAAGTTTGTCCTTAGAGTAAGAATGATTTAATACCAGTACGATGGTAACCATATTGTGCAGTAAACAACAGTATGAGATTGTCTGTCTTGGGTAGTAAACGCTAAATTTTTCACCAACACTGATTCTTTGATCAATGGATTTTTGTAAGGGAAAAAGTTAATGAGCATTCCATTGGAAAGACTGATACTATTATCAGGAAACCATAATGGTATAGGCCTACATGACTTGTGCTTTATTCTGTTTTGTCATATGGAACTTTTTCAATGCTCATACAGAAGGTGAATCTTACATTGAAATTTTCCTCCACCGCTCATGATATGGATTCCCTCGTATTAGTGCCTAGAATGATCATATTTTTTGTATAACATCAAAGAAACAATCAAATCTTTATCTTTGTAGTATGTTAACTAACATCAGCAAAGCTCTATGAGACCTTCAAAAAGTTGGATCAAAGATCACGAGGAATCAGATTGTGAAACAAACATGTTGAAAACTAATAAAAGAAAGAAAAGAGAAAAAAAAATTGATCAACGTGACTTATTACGGCTGCATGTTTTGTTTTGATAAAAAAATTGATTTGATAACATAAAGGAATGTTGTGACAGTTAGAATTGGTCGAGAGAGACTGAGAGATAGAGAGAGAGAGAGAGAGAGAGAGAGAGAGAGAGAGAGAGATTTGTTCAGTGTGAGAGAGATAGAGAGATAGAGAGTGAGAGAGAGAGAGAGAGAGAGAGAGAGAGAGAGAGAGAGAGAGAGAGAGAGAGAGAGAGAGAGAGAGAGATTAGCCACAACCATAGCCACAAAAAGATCATCTGTGTATGTTTTCTTTGATAGTTATTCATATCAAGGTCCTCCACCATTGACGGTGATCACTGTACATCATGTGCTCAGCAAAGAAGTGTGAAACGCCAAGGTGGAAAAATTTAGAATGAAAAGAGGAAAAAAGGGTAGGACTTAAAGTGTGGTCAAAACATTCTATTGAAAAATTGAACATGACTTATGTGTCGGCCAGAATTGATTTGGCAGTGGAGGAGAAATTGCTTGTTTTTCCATTTCTCTCTCAACGTCCTTTCTCAAGATGTAAGGCTTATCTATACCTTTACTTTATTTTCTTTCTCTTTTTCTAGATAGCTCAGCACAGCCTCCTCCCCTCAAGAAATATAAAAACTTATCTTTCTTCGATCCCCACTTACAGAGGTAACAAACATTTTCATGACATTCATGCATACATGTGTAGCATTGAAAGATCGTTGTCTTGATTATTTATATATTGTTAAACCGGAACAGATTCTCTCTCTCTCTCTCTCTCTCTCTCTCTCTCTCTCTCTCTCTCTCTCTCTCTCTCTCTCTCTCTCTCTCTCTCTCTCTCTCTCTCTCTCTCTCGCTCTCTCTCTCTCTCTCGCTCTCTCTCTCTCTCTCTCTCTCTCTCTCTCTCTCTCTCTCTCTCTCTCTCTAATGTCATGTATCTATTGCCTACTTTTTTATATTGCTCTGATGGACCATCTCCATCCAGTGTGTACTCTCTCCTGTTCATGATATGGTTATTTTCAGGTTATTCTTTCTCATGTAAAGCAAAATTCATCCTGATCGTATTAATTTTTTGTCGATATTCCTTAAACTATAGGGTACAGAGAGAAGCTAAGCACATTTCAATTTTAAGAAAGAAGGGATTCTTTGAACTTTGAGAAAATGGAGGAAAATCATGAAAATTTGGACAAATATAAATTATACATGCAGCACTGATAGAATAGAAGGATGTGTGATTCAAACAAAGATTACTGGTAGTGACAAGTTGTGACATTATAAAAAAATAGTTTATTACAAATGAATAACAATGTACATTTAACATCTCTCATTTATTATTTTTATCTCTAAAAAAGACAAAGCAAGTTAGAACTCATATAGATTCACTCCACAGGTAAAGTGAGCTTACCATATCATTGATTTTCATTTAAAATAATTACATAAAGCTCATTTAGTATTTTTTCTCAAGGTGGAGGAACAGAGTAAAATGGAATTGGATTTAATCATATTGATTTTAAGTTCTCATGACCTATATCTTTCTCATGGAACTTTTCTTTCTTAAACTTACATCACATCAACAATGAACAAACTATGTATGCTGTAATTTTCATTTATTTTTTTGTGCCATGAAATATGGCAGTCTGTGCCCCTCGAAAAAAAACAAATAGCTTACCTAAGAATTCTTCTTCTATCAGATCGTTTAATCTCGACTACACAAAGTCCACCAAAGTTGGTGGAGTGGATGCCTACCACTATGTTATTCCCTACTCTGATTTCGCCTCTGCGGAAGACAACCCAAACAACGCAGGGTTCTGCACTCCAGATGTTACACACTGTCTGCCCTCAGGAAGTTTCAACCTGTCTATCACAGCCCAAGGTAGAGCGGTCAACTTTCTTCTGATGAAATTGGTGAAGGATTGATCTCTCTCCCTCTCTCTCTCTCTCTCTCTCTCTCTCTCTCTCTCTCTCTCTCTCTCTCTCTCTCTCTCTCTCTCTCTCTCTCTCTCTCTCTCTCTCTCTCTCTCTCTCTCTCTCTCTCTCTCTCTCTCTCTCTCTCTCTCTCTCTCTCTCTCTCTCTCTCTCTCTCTCTCTCTCTCTCTCTGTGTGTGTGTGCAAAAGCTGTTATTCCTCTGATATGAAATGCGTTGGGTGGAATTTGTTAAAACATAAGAATTAATATTTGCTCAAACTCCTTGTGGTTGGTTTAAACTATAACTATATGGAGCCTCTTCTCTTTAGCATTGTACATATTTGTTAACCTTGAGTGCTCCTTGTATGAGCAAATAAGTTGAATATCACCTCTGACATTTGTTTGCTTAAATAACATTTTAATAACAAGATTTCCCTGGACATTTTATTCCACTTTGAAAAAAATCGTTGCAATCAATGTAATCTGTCAATTATAGATTTTCTTAGTGCGCATTGTCATGTCTTATTTGTTGCATTGCAAGAAAATGTTGGTTTTAAAAATACATGAATGAATTAGGAATTATGTTATCAGTTAAAATCTAAGTTGGGTAAGGTAGGTATTTATTTCCCATTCTTTATATCTTTTTTAAGTGTATGCATGGCTGTGGATAAGCGTGCATTTCTGTTGATATGTGTAGCTTGCTGTGTATTTGGGTGTTACTGGCTATTGTTGTTGGTCTTGCGATCATTGTTAGCTTAAAGATCAGCGTTCATGATGGACTGGGCATGTAAAACATTTTATATAATTTTTCAGTCATGCTGTCATTGTGATTTTTATATTTTTATTATTATTGCTAGTGGCATTATAAGCTTTGATTTCTTATCATCATTTTTCTCTCTTTGTCTACTTCTCCCTAATGATATACATTATAATGGTTATCTCTATCTCAATGAGATTGTGAAGCCTCTTTCAATTGGTTGGATTTTTGTAGGTGCTCCTCTGGTTTTGTCGATGCCACATTTTGTTGGAGGAGATCCAATTTATCAAAAGCAGGTTCGAGGATTGAGACCTTCGCAAAAGAAGCATCAGCCCTTTATTGAATATCACCCGGTATGTACATTTTGCATAATCTTTGTTACAAAGGATCAGTTTCTCAAATCAGGATTAAAATTTTGGTTTTCCTTGGGTTTAATTTTAATAAACTTCTCCATTCATTTGTGTATCAAACTAAAACTGGGCATAATCACGTTCTGTCTAATAGAAAAAAAAAGTTTTAAACATGTGAGCAAACTTGAAATGTAGTAGGCTATACAACATTTTTTTAAGACATTTAAACTTGTCACAAATATTTTATGTTCAGTTGCACATAATCTTTAGGTCTTATGATAGTGTGCAAGTCTAAGAAATGCAAAATCTAATTTAAATAGCTAGGACTGCAATGATGAATGTGTAATTTTCTAAAAGTAAAACCAATGTATCCTAAATGGACGACAAATCAGGAGTGTTTTCTTCAGTTTGCTTCACTTTATTGATCCACAGCTTACTGGAGTTAATTTGCACTCAGCTCGACGATACCAGATTGTCATGCACTTGAAACAGATGGAGCACTTTACGTGAGCTATTTATTTTTCATTAATTTACACAATAAGAATTCTTATTAGTTTCTTGGTAATGAAAAATTTAGCTCTAGGTATCAATAGCCATCTGTCTTCTCTCTATTTCTGCTTCTTTAAGTTGCAGGTTTGTTGGAAAATGAAAAGTTATTCTTTACTTTTTTAACGATTTTCTTTTTTTATCCATCTCCATCAGCGCATTCAAAAACGTGCGTGACACATTCCTGCCAATAATGTGGATTGATGGGGTAAGCATAACATCACATTTTTTTAATGTAAGGGTCATGTGGGAAACGAAAAGTTTCCTCTTTCACAATTAACTTAATGAGTTTTACTGAGCAGTCTTAGACAGATGTGCCTATAAAGTCTTAGGAGAAATGGAGGTTTCTGGTTCTGATTCCTCAGCGAATTTAATGTACCTTGGTCACAGGTATCTGCATGATGTAAAAGGAGGAAAGATTTTCAAGTAACTGTGACTAGTGAATTAAAGCAATCCAAGAATGATCAAATTTTTTTTTTACAAACGTCTCTTCTAATTATGTTTCTTCAATATCCTCCATATCATTTTTCATTCATTATGAAGCCATATAGCACAGATAAAACATTCTATCCTTCCACGATTTTGCAAAAAAAATTTGCATTACTAGGAAAATTCCCATTTATACCAGCCTGTTTGCCCAAGAAGTAAAAAGAGAAGATTTTAAACATCTCATACTAAAGTTACCTACAACCATTTTGTTCTAGCATGGTCTAATCACTAGCCAATTCTGAAATGAAAAAAAAAACAGGATAAATTTAAGCTTGAGAAAAGAAAATATTCTTGCATTTTTTAAGAAGTTTAGAGTTTTTTTAAGTTTCCTAAAGAAATTTAGACCGGAACGATGAAACTTCTAGAAGAAAAACTGCCTACAATTCAGCATGAACAAATAAGTCTTGAATGTAAATTATGCTTTAACATGGAAATAAATTTTGTAGTAAAAAGAAAAGAAAAGAAAAGCAAAAATGTTTAAAGGCAAGGACAATTTCATAAGAAGGAAGAATACAAAAAAAGTCCATGCAAAGTTTGGTAGGCCTACCGATAAGCCTTCCCATTTTTTGTTTATCACGGAAAGGGACACCACTGCTCCAGAGGTCGGAAAGAGAAATTAGATGTGAAACTAATTTCTAAATGGAGTTATAAGTCAGAAAGAACAGACATTTTTTAAGTATTTGAGCAATCAAACTAAAGTGATAGTGATCTAGAAGATGATCATAAACCAGAAATTGATGAAAGTATTGTCAGAGGAGGATAATTCCAAATCTTGATTTAGATCTAATTTTTAACAATATGAAAACTAGCGGTGCAAAAGAAAAATTATATAAAAAAATCATCTCTCAAGCTATCCTTTTGTTTATTTTTTTCAAACCAGCATGTGTTGTTATTATACTGTCTCAAAATTTGATTAAGATGGATTAGATTTTTGTTTTTCTACAATTTTTTAAAATTCCCAAAAAAGCCCAGCCATGAGCGCTCAAATTATTTCCAGACTCTCAGCCACAAGTGACTTAAAAGAGTAGCCTAAATGCTTTGCTGGCAATCAATTCAAGTTCTTGCATATTTCATCTCTTGGACATTAGCTTATAATCTGAGCCGAAACGGCATAATCTATCACTACAATTCCTCATTGTAATGTGTGAAGAACAAGCTGTGTTGACAATTTACCATGAGATACATCTATGCAGGGATGGCACAAAATGAGACGTTTTGCCACACAAAAAACTTTTGAGTAAATGCAACTTTCATAAAAAGAGCTTGAATTTTCTGCTTTGTATACTGCGCTAATTTCTTACTTTCGTAATGTTTCAGAAGTAAATAGCAAGAACTTTAAGCCTTTTTGAGGAAAATGGCATTTTTTACATTAGTCGTCTGTGGCAAAATGTCATTTTGTATTTTTTTGAAAATATGGAAAAAAGTTTTGTGGAAATTATCAGCTCACAATGTGGAAAGCACTAGGTTTTTTTTTTAATACAGCCGTAAGCTTCACAATATCCTGAAGGAACATTGTAGGCAAATGATAATTTTAGTTTTCAAAAAATAAGAATTCTCTTCATTGGAAAGTTTTCTAGATAAAAAATGAATAATTGTAGATCATTTATGTATTTTCCAGACAAAAAAAAGAGTTGAAAGAGCAGTGTCCTTTAGCAAGCCTAAAATGATAACATCAAATGTCAATGAAATTATTTCAATCTTCTTTCCCTCTCAAGCTTTCTTTCTATTATCCAGACCCACTCTCCCTCCCTTTTAACTTTTTTTTTTGCTAATTCTCCATTTTTCTAACTGTGCCTCTCTTTCTCATACTTGCTTCCCTCCTTTTGTCTTTCTCTCTGCCTCTCCATGTAACTCACTAAATTTTGCACTCCTCTACTTATGCCTCCTCCATTATTTAAAATGTATACACTCGATTATAATTATTTTTTATAACAATCATAGCTCTTATAAAATTAATGGGCTTTTTTTTTAAAATCAATGTAGACGGGGAGAATAGACAATGCGACCTTGCACTTGTTTAAGACAAAGATGCAGGACTTTATAGACAGCATGGTCTATGTGAAGGCAGCCCTGGTTGTAATCGTTTGTCTCACAGCTCTCATGGCCATAGGTCTTGTTCTCTACTGGAGGAAGAAAGATAAAAAGGTTTGTTAGAGCCCTATTACTTTCATTTTCTTCCTTTATTTCTTTTTTTTTTCTTTTAATTTTGTTTTTGAATTATCAATTTGATGCCTCATCCTCAGTGTGGTGCATTGTGCCACTCAGTATAGCTTATCCAACATGTATATGAACTGCATGCCCACCCATCAAATGTTTGTTACCACATCCTAAATTTTGGCATTCCTCTACATCCTTTGGGGGATTAAAGACTTAAAAAAAAGTAGACCTATGCATGTAGAGAATGACCTGTTGACTTGAAATGGAAGGCACATCCATAAATTGACTTCATGGTGAATAGATTTACATGTAGAATATAGTTCCTTTTCGTAATAAATGCTGCATGTGGGAATAGTTCAAATCATTGATTGACATCAAATTCACAGTTCTTGTTGTTCCTTATTTTTTTCTATTTTTTTGTTTTTTGTTTTTTGTTTTTTTTTTGTTTTGTGTGTTTTTAATCAGAGTGTGCTAAAGTTTGTTTCTCTCTTTATCAGAAGGGCGGTATTGCAAGATCCAGTAGTGATGATAGACTTCTGCTGCCACATCCAAGAGGCGAAATTAACACTTCATATGATGATTACCGTCACTTGTCAGCTGTCACAACATAAGTTTAGAAAAGGGGCCAAGATGTACCATACTCTAGCCGTCACAGTATATGCTTAAATGGACTAGTACTGTAGTAGCAAGGGAAGGGGGTGGGGGAGGGAGTATGATATTTGTTGTTTTTTTTGTTCATTTTAACATTTTAGGAAATGAGCTGTATTCATGCAGGAGAGATTAAGGAAGGGTTCAGTAAATCATTTCTTGACCCTTGACTCTCCTCTTCCTACCTCCCTCCTTCCCTCCCTCCCTCTCTCTCTCTCTCTCTCTCTCTCTCTCTCTCTCTCTCTCTCTCTCTCTCTCTCTCTCTCTCTCTCTCTCTCTCTCTCTCTTTGTACTTCTTTCTTTCTCTTTTTTATCTTTCTTATACTCTAGTACATACAACCATTTTCTTTTCATTTGAAATGAATTATATCTCTTATCTGTTAGGAAAGAAACGAAGCAGTTTCTATTCCTAAACCGATAAAAGGACAAATATTCACTTTTTTTCAGAACATGCATTCACTTATTAATACGCTCTATAATATTTTTATGTCATTTTGAATACCAAGAATTCCGCTTATGTATTCTGATTATTCAAATTTCTCTTAAACTTAAGATGATAGGTTTTTTTTCTCTTTGGCTTTGTTAGAATTGGACTCATATTTTGAAGTATTCCTGATTTGATTCGTTGGACTCATATTTTGAAGTATTTCTGATTTGATTCTCTTAATTTGAAGTCGATACCACCTCATAAGGCATCACAAAAGTGCTACATGCATCTCTCAAGCAGCAAGCAATGCCAATCACTGTCCAAGAAAGGCTGATCAGTGCGCTAACAAATCAAGAAGGGAGCGTACGCACTAACAATTAAGTACCAGTAGCAAATCTGTACTGATACTGATAGCAACGTGGGACGGGGGAAGGGGAGGGTTGCTTGTTGCAGGCTCAGTACACACTCACTTAATGAGTCTTAGACTCTGTTATACCCATTTTTGTAATTCGAATACTCTTGTTTGAAGATTTAATCCATTCCCATGCTATTCGAATTATGAGGTTTTGACTGTACCACATTGTCACTGGATTTCTGACATCCCTTCAGTCAATGATGTAGGGTTTGGCAGACTGATAAACAAAACATAAATTTGTGCCTAAGGCCATTGAATTGATCTTACGAGCTCATTTCAAAATATGAATTGTAAAATTCTCTAACATCAAGGGCGATTCTTGTTTATCTTCAATCAGCCAGGCCTGCTTGAACATTCTCTATACCTTAGAGTCAACAGACTCAAGCAAAGGTATATGTAGGCTTATCATCTTGTTTTCTGTTGATACTTTGTGTCCAAAATTAAATTTCTTTATGGATGAATCAATGATAATTATTTAAAAAGCACACTTATATGATTTGTTTCCTACTTATAAATATTATGTACTTTAACTGCTTTATTTTACATTTGGGCAAAATTACCTAATAGTTTATCAATTTTGATTGCAACATGTTGTCTTAAATTTTTTTACTCGAAACCATGACCTTTTGACATAGATAATTTTAGGCTTACAAAATATTTAGATTAGAGTGCAAAGTTAGAAGGTGATGTGAATTTAGTTAATTTGTTTCCTGCAAATTTTATCTACTTTGTATTAAATTGGTGTTATCATTGTCTGCCATGACGTCGCAGTTGTTGTTGTTGTTATTATTTTTATTACTGCTACTAAAGTGTGGATTTGCAACTAAATGTATAGACCTATATACATTTTTGGAAGTAAGACTAAAGTGTAAGTAGAGAAGGCTTGCTTTTGGCTTCAGTATTGAGCATTAACCACCATAGATAGTTGATGTTGCTATTATACTGATCTCATATATCAAAGTTATGGATTTAGGTGTTTATAGAAAGTTAAGCTTTATTTCCTTGCATTTATCATTAATCTCAGCATTTTTTGCTACCTTTGGGCCTCATGCCAGAGAATCTAGGCATTCCTCTTTTGTTTTTTTCTTACTTGTTCATGTGTGTATCTGAGTCTGCTTGTAACCAGTTACATGTACATGTATATATTTAGGAGACAATTGAATTAACCTTGTGCTTAATGTCAACATTTTTTACTTTGTTAATCATATAGTAACAAGAATATAACTTATTATATTCAAAAGCTATAATTCACCCTCGCCATATATTATTCGTGTTGATTTATTGGCATAATAATTGTTTGAAAAATGTTAGATTTTTTACATTAGGAAGGTACCCATTTGATTGAGTTTATGGATAGTTTTGCTAAATTGTAGAGAAAATTCGGTAACTGTTTTAAATTATGTCATCACCCTCTTTCAGGAGTATTTTGGAAAATTTTCTATAATATTTGCATCTTTAACATATAAATGAAATAAAAAACTTGACCTTCTCACATCTATAAATACAGAATTGACAATGATAATATGTCATAGCTGTAAAGTGAATGCCAAAAAGTGGTGAATCAATGGCATTATTTTTTTTAAAAATCAGAAGGATAGAAAAAGGTCAATATGGTTTGTTTATTGCTTGAGAATCAACGTTTATGTATTTTTTCACCTGAAAGAATACTCAAGGAGAATCTTGATATCAGACTTTTGTTCCTTTTTTATTTAAGTTATGAATATTGCTACCCTGGTAATAATTATATTTTCATTTTAGATAGCTGCACACTTCTCATTTAATTTACATTTCAACTTTATTTGAGTAGGCCTTGTCAATATTAGTATTCTGTCACTAGCAGTAAAAAGTAGGAATATTTTGTGCTCCATCTGAAAGTCAAAGTGGTATAACGTTCACATGCAGTACAATTCATTGCAATTTAGTCATTTTTTTTCCTCTGTTTGACTTTTCAGTGATTTCATCTGCAATCAAACGGTTTTTTTAAGGCTAAAAATGTTTCTTTTATCAATGGGATGAAATTTTTTCTTACACTTAGTTAAAATTAGCAGAGTGTAAGTTCGCAGATTTGCGAAACCTTTTTCGATTTCTGCTTGTTTATGATGTTAAAAAAATCAAGATATGAGAAAAGGAAGGAGAAAACATTCGACGACAGTAATAGCTTATCACCTTTTTTTTTTATTATTATGTTATGGCATTTTAATAGATCTTGCATTACTCTTTTTAAGTTTTATCTTTATTTTCCATTTACAAAAGTTAAGAGATTATCGTCGGTTTATAGTTAATATTTCACTCTATGATGTACCAATAAATACCTACTTGCTTATTGAGATTGTAATAGTCGTCTTGCAAAATTACTGTTCTTTAACTCATTGCTTTGCATAATAAAATTATAGTTTAAAAACTATAAATCTTTTTTTTTTTTCATTTTTATCATTATAGTATCAGCCACAAATTTCAACCTATTTTTTTTTTTTTTTTTTTTGGTTAAAAAAATTTATGTTGATAAGAGTCTAATTCATAAGAACCATTTGGCTTAAAATTAACCACTGTCCAAAAGTACTGTCAATTTTCTGTTGTAAAAGCTTCTAAACACCATTCACATTACCAAGATTGGTTAACAATACAGGCAAAACCGAAAAACGATTGGTGGGTTTGCCAATCTATAGGATGTAGTTTTACTTTCAAGTTCTAGGACGAAAAAACGAAGGCTCATGCAATATTTCAGTAACTTTCTGGTGGGCAAAGATGGCATAGTGGATTGGTGATGAGGAATTACTTGCTATTCATTTTTAGCAGATCTGTAGGAAAAAAAAACAACTCCGAATGAGATCCACATAAAAATTACGCACAATAGCTTGGCTTTTAAATAGAAAGCGAATGGTCAAGCCATTATTTTATAAGATTCATAGGATAATTAGAACATTTTCAAAATCACAAATTTATTTGCTTACAAACCAAACCAAACCAAAGCAAAGATTCTGTTTCTACAATTGTTTCAGCTCATGCTCCATAAGCATTCGTTTGATCAGGAAATGTATTATAATAATATTTCAAAAAGGATGCCGTCAAAGCCAAGCTCACCAACACAAAGTGTACACATCATATACATGATTAATTTTTATTGCTCCATCAGCATCATTTATTAGCATTGATATCATGCATATTATTTTTTTTATTGTTGAAAGATCACCTGTACAGTAGCCACAAAATGTTCCTTATGAAAGAAAACACCGAGTTAAGTTAAAAATTTAGGAAGGACGAGGAGTGGTTTTTTAGGACAACAGCGGTGTGAAATTAATGATGCTTTTTGCCCACAGGTTAAATCTTAAGATTAGCCAGATAATAGATTGAAACGTTTGTGCTATAAGTCACCATTCTTTATTATTCGTTGGTTTCAAATTACCTGTATTCAGTACACGGCTACACGCACGCTCAAACAACGCGTTAGAATGCATATAATAAGATCTTGAATTTGATCTTGGTCAGGTCACATGTTGGCGTAAACAAAGGTGCTGCACCACGAAACTAGAGAGGTTTTATGTCATGACCTTAGCGTCATAAGTTTCTAGAAGCTGAACTTCATTCTACATGTGGACATAAGTTCCTCCCTCCCCCATGTGTAAAATTCTCATAGATTGTCCACAATTTACAAAAATTTTTCAAAATATCATTGGCAAACTTTAAGGCCATTTGTCTAAATCTTTATGTAACCTTTTACACAGCAGAAAACATTGAAGCAGTTTAGGTGGTTGGTCTGATTACTGGATTTCTCGTTTGCAATGTAAACAAAACACGTTGAGCACACTTGCAGCAAAGGGAGATAAAACTTGCATTTCCGCTTATCGAATTCCTGCTAACACTAACACAGTGGTTATCAAACCTCCGCACACTTACATTCACTCCTCAACTTTGATTTCATAACAGTGGTTATCACAGTCTCATTCGCTCTCAACATTGTTCCAATAACAGAAGTTACCGCACCACACAGACAAATTCATTTCCCAACTTTGTTTTTCATAACTGCGGTTATCACAGTCAAATCCGCTCTCAGTATTCTTCAAATAAAAGACGTTACCATACAGACACATTCACTCCTCAACTTAGTTTCATGACAGTGGTTTTCACACCTAGGCCCAGCCACATTCTCTTCCCAACTTTTCCCACAACAGTGGTTATCACAGAGTCATATAGAAAAATGATATACACTTCTTCTCTTTTTTCCCCCATAAAGGTGGTTATAGCAACGAAACCCTGTTACAATTACCTGTCAACTTTGTTTCTATGACATTGATGATCACACTGAGGCCCAGTTACATTAACTTCTCAACTTGTTTCACCAATAGAGGTTACCACGCAGTCACATTCACTCTAGCTCTCAATATTGTTTCAATGATAGAGATTACCACGCAGTCACATTCACTCTAGCTCTCAATATTGTTTCAACAATAGAGGTTACACGCAGTCACATTCACTCTAGCTCTCAATATTGTTTCAATGATAGAGGTTACCACGCAGTCACATTCACTCTAGCTCTCAATATTGTTTCAATGACAGAGGTTACCAAGCAGTCACATTCACTCTAGCTCTCAATATTGTTTCAATGATAGAGATTACCACGCAGTCACATTCACTCTAGCTCTCAATATTGTTTCAATGATAGAGGTTACCACGCAGTCAAATTCACTCTAGCTCTCAATATTGTTTCAATAATAGAGTTTACCACGCAGTCACATTCACTCTAGCTCTCAATATTGTTTCAATGATAGAGGTTACCACGCAGTCACATTCACTCTAGCTCTCAATATTGTTTCAATGATAGAGGTTTCCACGCAGTCACATTCACTCTAGCTCTCAATATTGTTTCAACAATAGAGATCACCACGCAGTCACATTCACTCTAGCTCTCAATATTGTTTCAATGATAGAGGTTACCACGCAGTCACATTCACTCTAGCTCTCAATATTGTTTCAATGATAGAGATTACCACGCAGTCACATTCACTCTAGCTCTCAATATTGTTTCAACAATAGAGGTTTCACGCAGTCACATTCACTCTAGCTCTCAATATTGTTTCAATGATAGAGGTTACCACGCAGTCACATCACTCTAGCTCTCAATATTGTTTCAATGACAGAGGTTACCAAGCAGTCACATTCACTCTTAGCTCTCAATATTGTTTCAATGATAGAGGTTACCACGCAGTCACATTCACTCTAGCTCTCAATATTGTTTCAATGATAGAGGTTACCACGCAGTCACATTCACTCTAGCTCTCAATATTGTTTCCACAATAGAGGTTACCAAGCAGTCACATTCACTCTAGCTCTCAATATTGTTTCCATCACAGTGTTTAATACAGAAGCACATTCATTCTCAGTGTTGCTTCCATAACAATGGTTATCAAATAGTTACATTCACTCTCAAAATTGTCTCTATAACAGTGCTTATCACACATCAGTCAAACATCCACCCTCGTGGTCCGCAGTCATTAAATTTAATGGTCGCATTTATGATAACCCGGACCTTGCGATGCCATTAAATTTAACGGTTGTAGTTAGCATCCCGTACCCTGCGATGCCATTAAATTTAATGGTTGTAGTTATGATAACCCGGACCCTGTGATGTCATTAAATTTAATAGTTGTAGTTATGATAACCCGGACCCTGTGATGTCATTAAATTTAATGGTTGTAGTTATGATAACCCGGACCCTGCGATGCCATTAAATTTAATGGTTGTAGTTATGATAACCCGGACCCTGTGATGTCATTAAATTTAATGGTTGTAGTTATGATAACCCGGACCCTGCGATGCCATTAAATTTAATGGTTGTAGTTATGATAACCCGGACCCTGTGATGTCATTAAATTTAATGGTTGTAGTTATGATAACCCGGACCCTGTGATGTCATTAAATTTAATGGTTGTAGTTATGATAACCCGGACCCTGCGATGCCATTAAATTTAATGGTTGTAGTTATGATAACCCGGACCCTGTGATGTCATTAAATTTAATGGTTGCAGTTATGATAACCCGGACCCTGCGATGCCATTAAATTTAATGGTTGTAGTTATGATAACCCGGACCCTGCGATGCCATTAAATTTAATGGTTGCAGTTATGATAACCCGGACCCTGTGATGTCATTAAATTTAATGGTTGCAGTTATGATAACCCGGACCCTGCGATGCCATTAAATTTAATGGTTGCAGTTATGATAACCCGGACCCTGCGATGCCATTAAATTTAATGGTTGTAGTTATGATAACCCGGACCCTGCGATGCCATTAAATTTAATGGTTGTAGTTATGATAACCCGGACCCTGTGATGTCATTAAATTTAATGGTTGCAGTTATGATAACCCGGACCCTGTGATGTCATTAAATTTAATGGTTGTAGTTATGATAACCCGGACCCTGCGATGCCATTAAATTTAATGGTTGCAGTTATGATAACCCGAACCCTGCGATGCCATTAAATTTAATGGTTGCACTTATTATAAAAGACATGCATTCAGGATATAGCTATAAAGAGAGACCCGTTCTCTGACATATGCTTACTTTGGAGAAGATAGCCGGTACACTTTTTCCACATTTATAGAATGCATCTAAAATTTAAAGTGAAGAAAGCATTTTGTATGAATGAAATTGTTTTATACATATTGGCTTTAACGAGAACACAATCTTGCCAAACTGTCTACTCCCTACTCAATCAAGCAGTCCTTCTCCTGACATGAAACTTCACAACTACTGTGAGTTTTCCACTCTACAGGTTCGGTGAGATAAACTATGAAATATTTAGTGTGTGTGGGTGTATGTATGAAATTATAAGTTGCACTGAACAGCCTTTCATTCGCGCAATTCTTACACAATGTATGTAGTGTAAACTCAAAAGCAGATATAGAATCAAAGTTAACGTTATCAGTGTCAATCATTGAAACTGACACTGTGGGGAAGTCTCCTGCGATTCATTTTCAGGAAGTTCGAAGACATTTATCTTCAGTTACTATTAGCTCCTGTGATGTGACAGCATCAGTACCGAGACCACCACAGTGGCTTGCCCTATAGTTAACAAACTGTGGCAAACGATCGTTAGTATAGAGGCGAACCTTCTCTAAGCCCACACCAGTCCTACAACTCGACTCAAAAGATGCAGTGTGTGTAACAGCTCAGAGCCAAACTAGAATGCTGCTTTTGTTCGTCCAGTCCGATCTCAGGTACTCTCTCTGACAGCGCGCATAACTTCCGGTTTTCTCGCTCTCAAGAAACCGGATGGATTCCACCCTTAAGTATGACAGCTGCTCCATACATAGTTGCGGTAGCTGTTCGTTCAAAGGAATAAGGATAACATACACTCCTACGGCTTCTTTCCTCTGACTCAGAATCAGAAACAGACAAAGCCCGCCAAGGCTCAGAGCCAGCCAATCGAGGAAACGAGTATTTTAAAAAGAAGCCTCGTTATAAACCTATCGGATTTACCCTATAGTGTGGACAGGAGTTCGGAGCGATAGTCAACCGATGGGCGGAACTAACGGGTACCTAATAGTTCGGAATGACAATGAGGACGACCCATAAGAAAGAATACAGAGTACAAGTACTAAACCCCGCCCGTTTACATATTCAGAATTTCTGTTTGAAAAATAGACTTTCACAACACATATAAACATATAAAGAACGTGTATAATAAACTATACACTCTATCTTACTGTGTATCTTTCTTCATAAAAGAATAACATTTAGTTAAATATTTTTGTTCAGTAAATAACAATAATGAAGGCACCAATGAAACAAAAAACATCAGTTTTATTTCGCATTGCTTGCCAACTCCAACAGATGCCTGCTGTGGGTGTGAGCAAGTCTTATTTCTGTACACAGAAAGCATGGTAGTTTCGGCCGAGAACAGGGCCTATATCCTTTTATAAGTGTTTTGTTTTTTTCTTTTTTCGCTTCTGTAACTGAGGTGTCCGAGGTTAGCATGCTCATCTTTCGTTCTAGTACGTATTTACACACTATACCAAAAAATAAAATCACAAACATTTTGATTTTGTAATGCAATCAAAGAGAGTATACTATCAGCGAAAATTTCTAGACTTCGGAAGTAAAAATTTTACACCATAACTTATTTGGATGCAAAGTTATGATTATTTCAAGAATGATATCTATGGCCTAAGAAAAGAATTTTATCATATCACAATTTTTACCGGGTATAACAAGAACTGCCTTCAAATACAGTTTTGCAAAGAAACAAGGATCTTAAATTCAGTGGAAAAGTTTAGAAATAAAAAGGTAGATCGATGCAAAGTGTTCATGTTCACAAGTTTCAATCTGAGACAGATTTATGGAATAATGTTCAACTTGCACATTAGACCTGTTCCAATTTAATCTAAGCAAAAAATCTTAAGATATTAATCTACATGTGGAAATGCTAGGTCATCACAAGAGATAATAAAACTTGATATGCTATTCAAGTGTGCTGGGAGAAGGAAAAAAATGGTATCATATAAGTACGAAACACTTGAGTTTCAGCGGAACATCAAAGGTTAGCAGGTGTGATAAACTTAAAAGTAAATCACAAGTTATCTGCAGATAACATTGCAATGGCGCGTGAGCCACTCATTCTTTCAAAGTTATACTTCAAGTGTTCAGGGTATATTTCAAGAGGATGTACCTCAACACCTCTGTTACAACAGCGCTGAAGTAGTGACCCCTTACTTGAAATATGTGTTGCTTTTTTATGTTGCATGCGTCGAAGCCTTATATTCGTTTTGGTATATTTTAGAAGCCCTGTCTATGATGAATGCTTAGTAATATACACACACACACATATGTGTATGTAATTTACATTTAATTAAGAAATGTTTTTTTTTTTTGTTTTTTTTTTACATTTTCACTGTATTCCTATGATTTTTCTGTAGCGTTGAGGCAATGGATGCGAATTTTCCAGAGTAATCTCAGAAGATTCTTTTCTTTCCTTACCACAGAGGTAATTAACATATGTTAGACAAGGCTCTAGTTGCCCATATGTCGTATCGATACTTGTTAGTCTAATTAGTTTACTTTGAGATCGAACTCGCGTTTTACAAACTGTATGAGAAAAATCTATCATGTTGCTACAGCTTTTACTGTCGCTCTCCTTCTTTATCTCACTTTTAATTCGTTGATTACGACTTTGATATATTTTGCGCGATTTAAAAAATTTGAAAGGAATTTTTAAAATAAAATTGAAAACTGGCGGCTAAGAATTATCAGTGGCGACACTAGTGTTCAGTTCTCGCAGCAGAGATACCTGGTCACCCTACTAGGGCTGTGCTGTAACGGACAGCCCGTAACAGCCAATCATCATTTGAATTCTGATATGCGCACTCAACCTACATGGTCAACCGATACTTGCGATGTTGGGATCAAAGTTCACAGTCGATCCACTCCAGCGCCTGACAGCTCGTCACGTGAACATTACTGACCGCTAGTTAGATCTAGGTCAGCGGCCAAGGTAGATGAGTACTGCGAGTTACACGCCTGATCGAATTTACTTGTTTTTCAATAACTAAGCTCAGATTCATAATTACTTTTATTTAGAATAAGTCTTGGTAATAGCCTAGGCAAAATCTAACAACTTTTTGCATTTCTGGTCTGGTATTTTTTAAAAATTTGAGTATAAAGTTCTGAATCGAGGAGCGATACAAGATGGCGTCCGGACCGACACAGGCCAAGTTTTATGACAGGGCTGTAATACACAGGATGTCGCGCACTATAACATAATTATGGCACGGATCGTGCTGGCTTGTGGGTCCAACGCGCGACTGCTATTGCAAACGGAAGTGGACTGTCCTATCAAGTGATGACTGGCTGTTACGGGCTGTCCGTCACAGCACGGCTCTGGTGTGCGTTGACTCTTAGTCTTAGACACCACGGATATTTCTCGTTCTGATGCTGAGTAGAAATCTGGCCATCCTTTGTCTGTCTTTTACATTCAATTCTAGTTCCAAGTCCAATTTTTTTCTACCTTCGAATTATTTTAAATAGGAAATCAAGGAATAAATTTGTCTAAATTTTTAAACGAGTTCTGATTTTTGTCTTGAAATCTGGTCGTGCCCGCCACTGTATTCTTCGAATAAGCCATCTGTGAAGCTACATGTGTTTTCCGTGGAGAGTTAACAATCAATCTTAGCTGACCTTAGTTTTTTTTTTTTTTTTTTTGTTTCTCTTTTTATTTCAATAAAGACATGAAAGTCTGACCTTAGTTTTCCTTGTTTCTCCTTTATTTCATTAAAGACATGAAAGTTTGATGTCATTTTTAATGGACATTTTTAAAATCATTACGAAATGAGAAATGAAAGATTAGTAATCAGCTCTCATTACATTTTTGAAAACAATTCCCAAATCTCTGGCCCCCTTGGTTGCTGCTGTATGATAATAATGAGAACTAGCAGATAACAACATTCCATACATGACCCTCACTAACCTACTGGCAAGTCTTCCTCAGAGGAGTTAAAAAAAAAACTTCTGCACTTCAGGTAACATCAATACAAGAAACTTGCTAACTCTATACTTTTCTAATCCATTTAGAGATCTTTCTAAACGGCCTTAAAAAAGGTAATACATGCGTGCAAAATGTACCAAGAGGCTCACTACCAAAGTGTTGCAAAATAAAAAAAAAAACGCAGATAAAGATGAAGATATAAGATCAGTGTTTTGTTGCATAATGTCAAAACGTTCTGTGCATTGATATTATTACATGTATATTGAACTTTTCTTTAGATTTATCTTGGTTACAAAAATTGGTTGGAAAAAAAAAGAAACAAAAACAAATCAAATCTGAAAAAAAAAAAAGAAAACAAAAATATTTGGACACATTGGTTATTTTCTTAAAACAAATGAGTTGTAGGAATTCAGACTTGGGATACAAGCGTATAGACTGCCATTAGATAAAATAAAATAGAAATATTAGAGACAAAACCTTAAAACAAAGAGATTACATGTACCAGCAAAATTTGTAATAAGGAACTCTTTGCCCTACAACTCAATTATTATTTATTTCAATGAGAGCTTGAAGTCATTCTTAAAACCTTTGCAATATGATGTCAACTCAGTTTTTACCTCCACTATACAGAGTAGCGCTGACCAAGTGAGACATGTATACCATGAAGTTGGGATTCAAACCAATGACAAAAAAAACTATTTATATATATATATATATATATATATATATATATATATATAAAATCCGTGTTAACATCTGATGGAGCTTGGGCATTCAATAATACAACTTTTTTTTAAAACCTAATTAGCTTCCGAATGGTGAAAGAATGTTGGAAATCAATCAACACCAACAGCAGGAGATCGAAAGATCGCGTGACTTAAGGAAAGAACCTTATCATACGATCCCTCTCATTCTGAGTTACTTTCATATGACATTTTTTGTGAATAAGAATTCTGATAAGTTTGTGTCCACTAAGTTTTCCAGAGACAAAGGCTTTCTACCAAGCCGGAAATGGAGCCAACTTGACGAGACCTCACTGTCAGACAGCTTGAGTGGGCCACAACGTAAGACCATAGCCCTAACGACACAGATACTTGGCGCATAATGATGGAAGAACTAAGAAACATAAGTCAAATTCAGCTTCTAAAGATGCAATAATAAACGAAGTGGTGACATGACCAAAAAAAACAAACATCATTCAGATAAGCTTGATCTAAAATATACAAAAGTGTTAGTTCCGACACCTAAGCAACGCTTACAATTCATGTGTATTATAAAGCAATCAAATGAATGCAAGTCATTGAGTGGATGTAGAATTAGCAATTATTAGATGGTTTTATTGGACTGCTTGATATCGATTATGTGAGGGCTTTCTAGACCAAGATGCTGTGGCAGAAATGATAGATAGAATTTTGAATTTAATAGCATTAATAAAGCTTGAATTTCTCTGATATTTTAAATGATATCTAATGATTTTTCAAAATAAGTTTTCATCTAAACCAGCTTGTGTTAACATTTTTCTTTAATCATCTTACAGGAAGATTAGCATTAACCTAGATCTCACCCCGCTTACTTGCTTGTCACTTTTTCTTCTAAACCTCTCCCCACTCATTCCTTCAGTTTTTCCCGTGCTCTTTGTCGCTCTTTACCTGGAGATAAAAGTAATGATACGATGAAATTGAATAGAGTCTTGGACGGCATGAAATATTGCACGTTTTTATTTTTGTAATTTGATATTGTCTGTTCACAACACGGTGGTCTCAGGCCTTTCTGCTTGTCAAACTAATGCCCAATCAGGCAAAGAAGAACTAAAATGGCGAGGCACTAAACTCATCTACCAAAGAGGTGGGACTAAAACTCGCAATAAGACCCCTGGCAATATTAAGATGGATCAGGCAGATGCTCTAAAACTACAAACACCTGTGCTTTTACTTAATGCATGAAATTTTGAATTTTCACCAGGCACACGAACATTTTTTCAGTATAATGATCAATATTAAAGTCAGATCATTAAAAGCTGCAAACTAAATCTTTTTATAATTTTTTATTTCGCTTTACATCTTCACCAGTCACCAACCAGGTACATGTGTACTATCCTTCCAAATATCTTTTGCACACTGTACTTTAGACAGGTCGAGCCTCTTATCTTTTTACTGGCATTGTTTTGGTTTCTGAATCTGAATCATCTTCAGATATCTAGCCTTTTTCAACAATGATCAATTACAAGAAACAAAAGGACTTTTTGCTAAAGGAAAATGACTGAGATCGTAAAAGAAAAATGAATAAACTTGCGTCTGTACTAACTTATGGACTGATTGAGCTGAAAATAATATTAGTACCACTCTTTAGATCTAAAGAGGCAGTGATAACATTCGTGTAATAGAACTTCCACCCAACCAATATTGACTGATGTTTGAGAGTCGCCGCTCATACCTCAGGACGAAAACTACGCCCGATTTTTTTTAACCAAAGGGAGACCACCCTACAAAATTTCAGTTCTGCATAAATCAATACTAACTTCTCTTCACATACTGAGGAACTCGCCCGTTCTAAAGGGAAATTAGTAGCTGCCCTGCCTTACATCGCACTTAAATCATGATTACTTCCCCTGGACCGATGGCGATGTCGGGGACGAGACAACTCCCTGTTCCAACACCACCAGTCCTTAGTGGCAATCTCAAAGCAAACTGGAAGGTGTTTAGACGTGACTGGACAAACCTGAAATTGCAAGCAACCTCAAAACAGGAGAACCTGAAGTTCGGGTAGCAACCATTCTGTCTTGTGTAGGCAGAGATGCACTGGATATATTTGATGGATTTTCATTGACTGATGATGAATGCAAAAACATGGACTCGATTCTCAGTGCGATTGAAAAATTCTGCATCGGCGAAACTAACGAATCATACGAACGCTTCATCTTCATTAGCAGAAACCTGAAGGAAGGGGAATCACTGGATGTCTATGTCTCGGAGCTGTGGAAATTAGCCAGGACGTGCAACTTTGCAACACTTGAAGAGAGTCTTATTAGAGACAAGATAACCGGTGGGAAATGTGACGTAACACGTAGACGCCTTATATAGGAATCTGACATTGGCCAAGTGCATTGACATTGCATGATCGATTGAATCTTCAAAACGACAAGTCCAGATCATGCACGAAGACTCACTCGCCTATAGATATCAGATGGTAAAGAAAGTAGCAATGAGGAAACAACAACCTACTTATCCCAATTCTTATGAACAGAAAAGAGGTCTTGAAAACGCCTGTCTCTTTTGCGGTTCTCGTCATGTTTTCAAGAAAAACTACGCCCTGCATGAGGAAAACAATGCATGAAATGTAATGGGAGA
This sequence comes from Elysia crispata, assembly GCA_033675545.1. NCBI lineage: Eukaryota > Metazoa > Mollusca > Gastropoda > Plakobranchidae > Elysia > Elysia crispata. Next base: position 737,363 of record JAWDGP010006599.1, read on the forward strand.
AACCATTTTTCTCGTGTTCATGCTCTGCTTGTGACTCATGATAAGACCCGTGATCAAGAAGAGGATTGATGAAGCATGGCTAGCGGCTATCTCCAACGGACTGATGAAATCTCACTATGTCCTAGCTATCAACGACCTGGATATTCGGTTCACTCTGGACACAGGTGCTGAAGTTAACGCTATTTGTTAACGTTTTGTCCGGAGAGATCAAGTGAAACCTACAACTCAGAGGTTTGTAATGTGGAATGGAACAAAAATGATCCCGAGAGGAGAGGTAACTCTCTCTCAGTCTACAATAAGAAATCCAAATTGACGTATGATATCAAATTTACAATTGTTGAAAATAAATTCTCCTGCCTGCTTGGATTGAAAACTTTGAAAAACCTAGGCTTTGTCATTATCAATGGAGACCAATTTCTGGCCAATGTACGGACTGGCACCTGCGATCTAGGTGTTCCCGGTGAACTTGCATTAACAACTGATCCTACAAAGAAACCAAGACAAGTACCATGCAGAAAAGAGCCCTTTGCAGTCAATGAAAGAGTCCAAACTGAAATAGAGAAACTGGTTCAACGAGGTATTTCAGTCCCTGTTACTGAACCGACAGGGCGGGTCTGACAGATGGCCATTGCTGAGAAATCAAATGGTGATATTCGTATTTGCATAGAGCCCCAAGCGCTCAACAATGCCTCCATATATAACCTACCCACCTTGGATGACGTTCTGGTGGAGATGAAAGATGCTCGGATCTTCAGCAAGCTGGACATAAAGGAGGCCTACAGGCATGTATGCCACGATTAAGAATCAAGCTTGATGGCCACAATGATAACTCCATTTAGACGTTTTAGATGGGCACGCCTCCTCTTCGGTCTCAATGTGAGCAGTGAAATATTCCAAAGGAAATTACGGAGGCTCTGGGAGGCCTCCAAAATACCATTTCTGTCGCGGATGGCATTGTCCTCGCTGGGTGTGGTAAGACTAACGAAGAAGCCAAATAAACGTGAAACAGAGAATCAAAGAGCTGAGACAGCGCTGTGTGGAGAAAAATATTGTTCTCAACGACAAGACGACAGCTGCTGAAAAAAAGGAAATAGTTTTCATGGGTCATATCACTACAGAGGGTATATCACCCGACCCAGCAAAGGTAGAGGCCATACAGAATCTGCCCATCCCAACAGACGTTACAGCATTTCGTCGCTTGTGTGGTACTGTACAATATCTCTCACATCACATGGAACCTTTAAGAGCACTTACAAGAAAGAATGTTGTTTTCGATTGGAGTAAAGAATATCAAAACGCACCTCGATTATGAGAGTATAATCAGAAGAACAAGGACTACTGTATTCTTGCTACCGTATTCTACTACTCAACTTATATCGATATTGACAGCCTCACTACCGCCACTGCTGCGAACATGATCAAGAAGATGAAGGACATGTTCGCAAGGTGGGGCCTACCACGACAGTTGATCACTGATTGCGGATCCTAATTTCTCTCCGTTGAGTTCCAAACCTTTTTCAAGAACTGGGAGATCGACCACAAGACATCATCTCCACACCACCATCAAAGCAATGGTGAAGCTGAAGCAGCTGTAAAGGCTGTAAAGACTTTGATAAAGAAATGCAAGGAGGCAAATCAGGACCGATTCAGAGCACTTCTCGAATTCAGGAGCACACCACAGCAGTTCAGCAATAAAAGCACAGTTGAAATTTTACTGGGGAGAAAACCTAGAACTCTCTTACCTTTCGCAAACAAGCAAGATGCGAATTGCACGAATATCAACAAAGCCCTGGAACGAAGATAAGTGTCTACTAAGACTTCGTACGACAAGAAATCAAAAGACTTAAAACATTTGCTGCCAAACACTCAAGTATACTTCAGAACTCCAAAGAACGAGTGCGGCCCCGGCAAAATTCTGAAAAAAAAGGCCATCGAGACTACACCTTTCTTGGCGAGAATGGAGCAACTTACAGGAGAAACAACGCTCACATTCGACTGAAACACACGCCGTTTGACGACATATTCGAAGGTGTGCGATTTATGCACAGTTAAGAGCTATTTAACCTCATTCTCATAGCGACCAGTTCTAATTCTATACATGTGTTCTTCACCCCTCGTGTTAATAACACACTGCATGAGAGAGTCTCCTGTTTGTATTAAAAAAAAGTGAGAAAGAAAGAAAGGAAGATTTGAAAACTCCTTTAACAAAAGGGAATGTTGATAAACTGTAATCTAAAGGTTTGGTAGAAAACTGGCGAAGTAAAAACCATCCTTTTAGTTAACGTAATCAACTTCCGCCCTTCTAATTCTACTTTCATTCTCTCCACCCTACCATGTGAATGCACTCAGGAAATATTTGATTCTGTAACAAAATAAAATCCACTACAATTTCAAACATTTCCATAGTTCATCAAAACGTATCACAAGAAAGAGGCTTCATAAATCCATATCACATACGTATTTGATTGCAGCAAAATTCATGAAGAAAGTCATGCACACTACATGTATAAAATATTCAGCTAACAGTACTGATAAATTTTTGGAAAGTTAATATATTATTGAATATCGATAGAGTAAATGTATCACAAGTCTCCTGATACCCACACGTTTTTGCTTTGGGTCAAAACCACTTTAATTTCAATCACGACTAAGAACAGTTAATTTCAAGCAAGTATACCTTTCTGTTACAATATACTGGTAACTATTCCAATTTAATTACAATGTCGTAAATTGTGGAGACAATGATTTAAGTTAAATAACTGCTGCTATGAGTTTTTATGTGAAGTGTACATTTGCTTTTCTACCCACAGCTTTAAAAAAAAGAAAAAGAATCCGACAAATGACGCATTAATTACAACAAGGCTATTTTAAGCAGTACATTTTGGAGGATAATCTCTCGGTCTTCAGTTCGCAAATAAACAACACTATAGTTAAAATGAAATAAAAATATTACACCTCTCATTTCAATAACATAAAAAGGACATAACTCAAAGCAATGCTTTTGTGACTAAGTTTTTGTCTCAATGTCTCAATGTATACTATTGAATGCACGTGCAAAGTTTATAAAGATCACAACTAAAAACAGCAAACACCGATTTTCAAAATGACATTGGGCAGACTCAAGCACGCGAGATGTCAAAACTCAGCAGCAGATCACACGACAAGGCAATGATCATTATTGGAAGCTTTACAATCAAGCTAAAGTTGCATACAACAGAGTATTCACATTAAAGATAGCTATTGAACAGATTCAGTGTTAGAAATAGTCCATTCACAGCAAACTGACATTAAACTGATTGTTTTCCACTTGAGCCTCCATCAGCCAAACTAAACAGATTATAAGCTTCTTTGGGCATAGCACGGCTGGACAATTTAGCTTACATGAGTAGGGCAGAAATAATACATTGACTTTAGTTTTCTAGGATCAGCCTCCTGGTGGAAGATGTAACATATTTTCATTTTGGTCCAACACGCAGGTTACTCTACCCAACAGTGGTATGCTGCATAACGGGCTCTATTAAGAAAAACAACATAGAAATGTAAACCATCTTTGTCTTGACTCCCTGAAGGCTGATTAGGCTTCAGCGCTAAAATCATACCATCAAAACACAGCTTTTGAAATGGCTCATTTAATTTCAAATTAAATACTAAACTTGCCCTCCACAGGCAAGAAATAGCTGATAATGGGAACTTATTATTGCAAACCATTTCCATGTCAACTTTGGGTTGCTTTAGGTTCAATATAAGTTGCTCAGATTAAATAAACCTTCAGGAAAAATATATACCACTATGTGCTACAAATCCAGATCTAACTGTCAAGGAACCCTCAACAATTCTCCCAAGCAGACAAACTTACAAAATATGTTGACAGAAATTTTTTTTTACAGATCTTCGTTATTAAGTACCTTTTCTCTCAGTTTTCATTCAGCGATGTCCCAGACGTCGATCCAAGCTGCAGTTTGGTTGATGGCTTTCTGAGGAGTGTGGTGAGAACATGACAGAAACAGCCAACATCACCTGCGGTGAAAAACAAAGTTTTTAAAATTTGAACTTTCTTTTTTTGAAACTAATGGGTTGACAGTTCATCCACTCTCTAAAACCACTATTAGTTTTTGCTTTCCTTAGAATTCAACTCAGGTTTAGAATTATAGTTAATAAATCCACCCTCCCTCCCCTAGCTTAATGAATTAAAAAAAATCTAGTATAGATGTTTGGGCCATATTGCTGGCAAGACAATTTATTTATTTAAATTTTTTTCACATCAACTCGTGTGTCAAAAATGGATACATCAGTCTGCACGATGTAAGGAGCTAGATAAGTTATAGCTAGAATCTGTTACAGCAAAAATATGCAGCGTAAAAAGAAGAAGAGAAGAAAAGTGAGGGGTAGAGAAATAAAGCGAGACTGGTGTGAAGTAGATATAAATATAAAAATTTGAAGCAATATTATTAAAGCTTTTTTAAAATTTTGTTGGATGAAATTTCAAAAATGTAAAACCGGACAACCTAATCATGTAATGCAATATTCAACTCAACTCTTTCCCATGCACCACAATTATCGTTTGCTAATAAAGATCTTATCCCTACCTCTTCCTGTACCCAAAAGTTAAAGAGCTAAGCTTACAATGCTTCAATCGACTACAATAACTCAAGACATAACAGGACCTGCTAATTGGCTTATCATCTCAAAACATAACAGGATCTGCTAATTGGCCTATCATCTCTGCTTCCAAGTTTTAAAAAGTTATGATATCAAGCCAAGTTTATAATGATTTAAAAGTATTTTTTTTTGTATTTATACCATCTGTTTTCATTGTATCATGTTATGAAAAATAAGATACCCTTCCGCGTGTATTTCCTTTACAGCCTGTAAAATCTTGCTCTGTCCAAGAGCAGGGTTGACCTATCACAGCGCAGGCAACTCTCATTCCCTTGGAGCTTTCTTGACACTTGTTGGTTCATTGTGCAATATTCACATGAGGGGAAATCATAATAGATTTACAAAGTTTTACATCGATAATATTTACTACTGTAGACCCTTACAATACTACTTAACCGTTTCCTCATAACTTACGACCAGTTTCATTCTTCAAAATCGTATGCCGATTCAAAAGTAAGCAATCTGATTAAGTAGCCCACATTAATGCCATCATATAAATCATTCAGGAACAATAGAAAGATTGATTGAACATTTTGATATTAACAGGTTACCATAATTGTTTTACCTCTTTTTTGGATTTATTCAACCAATTTCTGGAATTTTAAGTCTAAAAGTGATTCAATATAGTATAGAAAAAGCATGTCAGAATTTCATATCTTTGTGATTTGTTATTTACAACATTTTGAGTGCCAGGGATCTATCTCATTTCCCTAAAGAAGAAAAAATCCATGCATTAAGATTTTCAACTATAATTATAATTATAATTATAATTATAATTATAATTATAATTATAATTATTATTATTATTATAATTATAATTATAATTATTATTATTATTATTATTATTATAATTATAATTATAATTATAATTATAATTATAATTATTATTATTATTATTATTATTATTATTATTATTATCATTATCATTATCATTATCATTATCATTATCATTATCATTATCATTATCATTATCATTATCATTATTATTATTATTATTATTATTATTATTATTATTTTTATTATTATTATATTATATGGAACACAAAAACTATGGACCATTTCTACAAAAGACAACTCAGGGCTAAATCCCTTTGGCACAACCGTAATTTAATTTGTTATAATGGGCTATTGCCAAAAAGGTTTGGATATCACTTGCTTGGAGTTAGACTTGTAATTCACATTAGACATTCAAGCATAAACGTACATTACTTTTTCCATTGAGGACAACATTCAGTAGAATAGCCCTAACGTGAAGCAACCAATCTACATGCGCGGCTGAAGATCCCAGGATGGATGCTTAAATAGAGCAGCTGCCACAGACACCCTTCCAGTTTTCCAGCAAAGCATTTTCATCCTCTGGATCCTCTTTTACAAGCACAGTTCAACAAAAAGAGTGATATAGCACGATCGCAATTGAAATCCAGCATTTAGTGTGGATGATAGACAAACAAAATAGTCAACACCCAGTGTTTATTCTGATTTAAAGCAGTTGAAATCCATGCTTAGGATGAACTATTTGACTGAACAATAGCAGTTGAGATCCAGAGTTTAGGATGAATAAGTGAGTTTTGATTGATGGGAGTTGAGAGCCACAGGTTACGATGAATCAATGAATATTGGGGTGATCCCCAGTTGTGTTTGAAGGATATGTGTGACAGACTCAAACTTGCGAGATGACACCCAGTGAGTAATGAACTGAAACAAAGCAATAAAAATCCGGCATTTAGTATGGATTATAAACAAGATAGTTTAAATTCAGTGTTTATTCTGAACGATATACTAAAACAGCAGTTAAATTCCACAGCTTAGCAGAAACAATAAGACTGAAACATGGTAGTTGAGATGCTAAGTTAAGGATAAATGACACACGGAAACAAGCGCTTGAAATCCAGGGTTTAGGATGGATCCCCATTCTGTATAATAGATAAGTGTGACAACCTGAAACTTGTGACAATGAACGCAATATTGAGAAAAAAAGTGAATATTTAGGTGGGCCTCCATTGTGTTTGATGGGTATGTGTAGCAGTTTCAAGCTTGTATGTAGAATCCAGTGTGTAGATAAATGATAGATTGAACTATAGGAATTGAAACCCAGCCTTTAGTCTGAATGATATTCTAAACATATTAGTTGAAATTTAGTCCTTATGTTAAATAATAAGACTGAAACATTATAGTCCAGATCCAGTGTTAAGGATTAAAGACAGACTCAAACAAGCAGTTTCAATCCAGTGTATAGGATCAATAAGTGAGCTTTAAATCATAGGAGTTGGAACCTACTGTTAAGGATGAATGATTATTAGGGTGGACCTCCATTTTATATGATCTATAAGTGTGACAGTCTCATACTTGGGATATGCAAGCAACTATTTAGGACGAATGAATGAATATTGAGGTGGTCCCCCATTGTGTTTGATGGCTATAGGTGACAGTTTGTGACTTGTGATATAGAACCCTGTATTTCGGAGGAATCAATGAATATTGAGGCGGGCTACCAATTTTATATATAATCGATAAATGTTTTAAGTTGGGAGATTGACCTCAGCGTTAATGATGAATTAATATCGGGGTGAGTCTCCATTGTGCATCATGGATGAAGTTTGGCAGTCTTAAACTTGGAGATGGAAACCAGTGTTTAAGACAAATGATTGGCTGAGTTGAAGGATTTGAAATCCACTGTACAGTTTTGGGCCGAGGTTTTTTTTTTCCGACACTGATGGGTAAGTTTGACATTGTGAAACTTGGAAAGTGGTACCCAGTGTTGAGGCTGAATGAATATTGCGAAGGGAAACGATTTTGTATGATGGATAAGTATGGCAGTTAGAACTTGGAGAAAGAATCCAGTGTCTAGGTTGAATGGCTAGTGGAGTGGGCACCCGATGTGTATACATATTGCATAAACGAGTTAGAAACTTGGGTGATTGAACCCAGGTATTGGGATAAATGAATAAATCAAAGTGCGGAATCATTTTGTGTGATAAATAAGTGATTGATAGTTTGAAACATAGCAATGAAATCCAGCGTTTAGTCTCAATGATAGACAAAGAAAGCAGTTGGAATCCATCGTTTAGTCTCAATAATAGACAAAGGAAGCAGTTGAAATCCAGCGTTTATTCTGAAGAAAAGAAAGAAAGCAGTTGAAATCCAGTGTTGAGTCTGAAAAATAAAAAAAGAAAGCAGTTGGAAGCCAAGGTTTAGTCTCAATGATAGACAAAGAAAGCAGTTAAAATCCAGGGGTACGGAAGATTGCGCCGGTGTGATCCGTGATTACATAACATGCCGCCCGAATTGGCCATCCTTGTGTTCAGTAAACTGCGCCGGTTTTCTTCGTTCGATTTTTAATCCCTCGATGATAAAGTTATTCGAATAAAAATCGATTGCGCTTAGTGTAAGAATTCACATGTCAAAATAGTAAAGTCCAATAGCTCTGACTGCGAGATCACGATATGTGTTTGAAAACCGTTCAAGTTGTTGTCAAGTTGTCTGCGTTTGTGTATAAATTGAGACGTCAGAGATGAAAAAATTTAGAAAGACTTGGATTGTTTAAGCGGGCGTTGAAAACCGTTCAAGTTATTTTTTTTTGTTGTTGTGACAAACTCACTTTGAAATCTGCGTTTGTGTATAAATTGAGACTTCAGAGATGAAAAAATTTAGAAAGACTTGGATGTCAACATGGAGCTGTTTGTCACGGAGAGAGGAAACAAGGGTCTTCGCTTCAACAACTACACATACAGATTGATAGAAGTCAACAAGAAGTCGAAGCGATTCAGGTGCACTAAAAAAGATTGCCCGGCAAGCCTTCTTACAGACTGTCAAGATTGGAAAACCGCATAACCACGAAGCGCCATCAACTCATGCAAAAGAAATGCAGACAGCCCGTGCAAGTATAAAGAGAAAAGCAGAGGACAGCCTTAATGAAAGACCGTCAAAGCTTGTGTGCTCAGTGGTGTCCTCATTTTCAACAATTACTAGCAGAGACCTCGACAACTTGACCCGCCAAGTACGCCAATATCGGCTGAAATCCAGACCTAAGCTGCCAAAGACAAGAGAAGAAGTACTTTCTGTTCTCAGAGACAATGATTCCGACTTCAATATGGAAACTTTCTTTCCTCGTCAACTCACATCCTAGCAGATGGAACATTTCAGTTTTGTCCTCGCTACTTTTACCAGTTATACACATTTCACGGCACACGGAATGGACATTTCATACCATGCGTGTTCGCCCTGCTACCGAACAAAAAGGAAGCTACTTATACCCGTGCTTTGCAGATGCTGAGACACATATGTAGAGAGAAAAATGTTTCTCTCCATTCAGAGTTTTTCCATTTTGACTTGGAAGATGCCATGCTTTCTTCCTGTGGACATGTCTTTCCAGATGCTAAAATCAAAGCCTGCAACTTTCACGTAGGCCAAGCATGGCACAGAAAGCTGCAACAGATCGGACTTGCAGCCGAATTCCAATCTAACTCAGAAACATCAACTTGTATTAAGTCCTTCTTCGGTCTCCCAGCTCTGGATCCCCATGAAGTTGAAGACTGCTTTGCTTTTGTCGTGATGAACAATTGTCCTGACTCAAAAAAGTGATCTACTTTGCAAGTTTGCAGACTACGTTTTTAACAACTACATTTCTGATTCTGCAAGATACCCTCCAACGCTTTGGGCTTCTCAAGATATTGCTATAAGAACAACGAATGCATGTGAGAGTTTTCATAATCAGTTTTCCAACAACTTCTCATCATCACATCCAAATATATTTTTATTTTTGGAAAAGCTTGGCGACGAACAATTACGGACAAATATAAAAATCAGATCAGCATTTCAAGAGCGCAGAGTCCAAGCAAGATGTCATCGCGAGTGAGAAGCAACCAGACAGGCTATCATCTCAGCGTACAGAAAAGGAGAAATCAATCAAGAAGAGTTTCTTCGAAGAATATCATTCAAGTCTCTACCACCAAAAATGTGAACAACTATTTTATCAAGACATTATTTTATCATTCATTTTTAATCAGTGCAATGTGCAATCAAGAATAAAACAAACATTATCCTGCTCAAAATCCGACTTCCACCTCCCCGTGGTGAGCAGGGGGCAACAATTATCAAGACTGTTTTCGGGAGAGGTATTAAAAAAAAAATAAGCTTTTAAAAATTCATTCCTTGAGTTGTAGCAATAAACAGTCTTGATAGTTGGCAGACGGAAGAGGTTTCGCGTCCGAACAGGCCTAAATAAAAAATAATTATAATCGATCAATGAGAAACATTCGACTATCTAAAACCGGCGCAATATTCCAACAAGCAAAGCTAACATCGTTGACACTTCTCTTTGAAGTTTTACCAGAATAGGATAAAAACCGGCGCAGTCTTCCGTCATCCAAAATCCAGCGTTTGGTCTGAATGATTGACAAAGAAGGCAGTAAGTTGAAATCCAGCGTTTGGTCTGAATGATAGACAAAGAAGGCAGTAAGTTGAAATCCAGCGTTTGGTCTGAATGATTGACAAAGAAGGCAGTGAGTTGAAATCCAGCGTTTGGTCTGAATGATAGACAAAGAAGGCAGTAAGTTGAAATCCAGCGTTTGGTCTGAATGATTGACAAAGAAGGCAGTGAGTTGAAATCCAGCGTTTGGTCTGAATGATAGACAAAGAAGGCAGTGAGTTGAAATCCAGCGTTTGGTCTGAATGATAGACAAAGAAGGCAGTAAGTTGAAATCCAGCGTTTGGTCTGAATGATAGACAAAGAAGGCAGTGAGTTGAAATCCAGCGTTTGGTCTGAATGATAGACAAAGAAGGCAGTAAGTTGAAATCCAGCGTTTGGTCTGAATGATAGACAAAGAAGGCAGTAAGTTGAAATCCAGCGTTTGGTCTGAATGATAGACGAAGAAGGCAGTGAGTTGAAATCCAGCGTTTGGTCTGAATGATAGACAAAGAAGGCAGTAAGTTGAAATCCAGCGTTTGGTCTGAATGATAGACAAAGAAGGCAGTGAGTTGAAATCCAGCGTTTGGTCTGAATGATAGACAAAGAAGGCAGTGAGTTGAAATCCAGCGTTTGGTCTGAATGATAGACAAAGAAGGCAGTGAGTTGAAATCCAGCGTTTGGTCTGAATGATAGACAAAGAAGGCAGTGAGTTGAAATCCAGCGTTTGGTCTGAATGATAGACAAAGAAGGCAGTAAGTTGAAATCCAGCGTTTAGTCTGAAGACACAGAAAGCAGTTGAAATCCAGTGTTCAGTCTGAAAGATAGACAAAGAAAACAGTGGAAAGTGAACGTTTAGTTTAAAATAAAGACAAGGAAACAGTTGAAATCCAGGGTTAAGTCTGAAGATGGGCAAAGAAAGCAGTTGAATCAGTGTTTAGTCAGAAAAATGTTCTCAAACTTGCGGTCGAAAATCAGTGCTGAGCATGAACGATAAGACACAAATAGCAGCTGAAAACCACTATCGAAGAGGAATAACACACTGAAACAACCGTTTGTAATCCACTGTTTAGGATGCATAAGTGAGTTTTGAATCATGAAAGTTGGAACCCACTGTTAATGAATATTGAATATTTGTGTGCACCCCCCCCCTACCCCCTTTTGCGAATTATGGGAAAGCGCTACAGTTTGAAACTTAAGAGATGGAACCCAGTGTTAAGGATGAATGAATATTGCGGTGGGTACCCATTGCGCATGCGGCATACACCTGTTTGAAATTTGAGAGATGGAAACCAGATATTGCCTCTTCTTCAGTGTATAATTTATCTTCCTAACATGTTCATTTGAATGGGAAATCATGTTTGCTTGGTTTTAGTCTGTTAGTCTGAAACTTGGGAGATAGAAACCAGATGTAAGGATTAATGAACGAATATTAGGGTGGGGATCCATTGTGTATGATAAAAAAGTGTCATAGTCTGGAACATGAGAAATAAAAATCAGTGTTTAGGGAAAACAAAATTAATATTGAGGCGGGAGCCAAATTGTGTTTGATGTATAGATGTGACAGTTTTAAACTTGTAGATATAAGCCAGTGTGTTGATGAATGATAGACTGAAGCATAGCAATTCAAACCCAGCATTAAATCTGAATGATACACCAAAACATTTCAGTTGAAATCCAGTTTTTATGTTGAATAATGAGATTGAAACATAACAGTTGAGATCTAGTGTTAAAGATGTATGACAGACTGAAACCAGCGGTTGAAATTCAGTGTATAAGATCGAAAAGTGACTTTTGAATCATGGCCCTCATTATATATAACTAATAAGTGTTACAGTCTGGAACTTGGAAGATGGCACCCAGTAATTAGGATGAACCATAGACTTAAACGAAGCAACTGAAATGAAGCGTCTGGTCTGGATAATAGACAAACAAGACAGTCAATGTCCAGCGTTTATTCTAAATGATATAAAGCAGTTGAAATCCAGTGGTTATGATGAACTATAAGATTGAAACTTAGCAGTTGTGATCCAGTGTTTAGGATGAATAAGTGAGTTTTAAATCATCGGAGTTGGAACCCACTAATTAGGATAAATCAATGAATAGTGGGCTTGGCCCCCTTTGTGTATGATGGATAAGTCTGTTAGTCTGAAACTTGGGAGTTAAAAGGATTAATGAACATTGGGTTGGGTCCCCATTGTGTATGATAGATGAAGTTGGCAGTCTCAAATTTGGAAGATGGAAACCCTGTGAAGGATAAATGGAATGCTGAAACAAAACAACTGAAATCCACTGTTTTGGATGAATGAGTATTGCATTTGACGCCCTTCGAGTATGATGGAAAAGTATGACAGTCAGTGCTTGGAGATAGAATTCAGTGTCTAGGTTGAATGACTATTTGGCTGGGCAAACATTTTGTATATCGAATAAATAAGTTAGAAACTTGGCAGAAAGAATATGGCAATGAAATCCAGCGTTTAGTCTAAAAGATGGACTAAGGAATCAGTTGAAATCCATTGTTAAGCCTGAACGATAGACAAAGAAAGCAATAAAAATCCAGCATTTAGTTAGATAGATAAAATAAAGCAGTTGAAATCCAGTGTTAAGTCTGACCGATGGACCAAGAAAGCAGTTGAAATCCAGTGTTTAGTCTGAGAGATAGACGAAGAGAGCTATTGAAATCCAGTGTTTAGTCTGAAAGATAGACAGAGAAAGCAGTTGAAGTTCAATGTTTAGTTTGAAAGGTAGACAAAAAAGCAGTTGAAATCCAGTTTGTAGTCTGAAAGATAGACGAAGAGTGCAGCTGAAGTTTTTATTTTTTTTTTGTTTATTGAGAGCAATATAACATGTATATATCTGCATTTCGCTGATTACAGCAGGGGGGCAACATATGGCAATTACAAGTATAACACTCTTTCAAACCTTGGTAATGGGGGGAACAAAAGATGTATAAGAAGATGATTAGTAAAATTGTACATTATATATTCAACAGGTGTAGAGTGCCTTAAGATCCTCGATTATATACATATATATAAATAGTACGGGGATGTGTCTAACTTAAAAAGGTTTGGTCTCTTGTTTGTCAAAGAAGGTCATCTTCACGTGGGTTATGGGTTGACATCGGCGTGGGAGACGGACATCGTCGGCCGTCCTCTCGTTGGTTGGGTCTGTCTGTCGGTCATCCTCACGTGATTTGCCCCGTCCACTAGAGGTTGAGAAAAGTAGGTAAGGCGACACGAATCCTCGATAGTTGACTGTCGCATCTTCCGTCTGGCTTCGTTCCACAACCTCCGGGGGATGTCAAGGTGGATTCTGGTGTTGTCTTTCTCTGGAACCCAGGAACCGAGGGCTCCCACCACCAGTGGTAGGATGGTCCCAAGGTGGCCGTACTTCTCCGTCTTGTCGGCAGCCGCGCGGTACATAATCGCGGGGTCATCGAAGAAGATGGTGACATCTATATAGACGGTGGTTTCTCCCTCCGTGACCGTGACGTCCTCGAGTCGCTCGTTGGGGACCGCCTCGATCCCTAGGTCCCAGAGTAGGTCAGTTAGTATGGTTTGGACCCGGTCGTGCCTTCCAGACATTTCCGTCAGGTGAGCAGGACAGGCGGAGATGACGTGGCTGGTGGTCTCGCGCTTCTGTCGGCAGAACCTGCACAGCTTGTCCGGTGCTGTAGACCCGGGGGCTCCTCGGACGGCCAGTCCGTTTGTCCTTAGTTTTGCCCTGCGGCTGGAGAGGCTGGACCTGGCGGACATGAAGTGTGTTATGTCTTTCGAACTCTTGCCTAGGTCCAGACCTCGCGCCACTCTACCATGGACCAGGACTGCCAGGAGCTTGGCCGTCCATCGTTCACGGGACACGAGCCGAAGAGACTTAACTGCCTTCGCTGGAACTGGAGAGACGTGCTCCGCTGTGATGCTGGGATTATCGCTGGAGGCGTCGATCTTACAGTGCAGACGAGAGGCAGCATGGCGGGCTCGTGTCCGCAGGTTGGCCCGGGTCGAATGGTGGCGGAAGCTGTACAGGCCGCCGCTCTGGTCGCCGCTCAGGAAGGCATCGACCGTGATGTCATCATCGGGTTGAATGAGATGGCTCATACCGCTGGTTATAGTGTCCCTCAGCTGACTCCAAGCGGTATTGGAGACCACCTCGTCGTCCGAGCTCAGGGGCTGGCTGGCTCGTGCTGCGGTCAATATATCTGCGTCCTCTGTTAGTGGTGTGATAACTAACCCACTCACTCTCCTGTTGGCGTTGCAGAGCGCCCGGGAGGTGGCTGCGGGGACTCGGGCGATATTCCTAAAGAGTTGACGTGCCTGATCGTCTATCTTCCGCAGCAGGTCTTTCTTGACTCTCCCGGACGCTAGATGATGGGAGAGGGATGGGATTAGCTGGGACCGTAGCGCCTTAAGTTTCTGCCAGGGCGCCAGTAGTGACTCCTGGAGGAGATTCATCTTTCGAGGTAGATCCGTACCTGGGCGGTAGAGCAGCTTAGCTCCCGTTGGGATGCCCAGGTAGGTCTCTGTGTCTTGTCCCCACAGGGTTTTGATAGCGCCCTCTTGGATCCTGAGCTCGGGCGCAGGAATCACCGTTCCTCCTCGGAAAGTCAGGGACGAGCACTTGGCCGGGGTTGAAGGCTAGACCGATGCTGGTGGCTGTGCGGTCCATCCGGTCAAGTGTCGTCTGTAGGTCGGCAGGTGTCCGGGCTAACACTGCAGTGTCATCAGCGTACGTCGTGTTCCGGACGGTCCTGCCGAAAACTTGGGTCCCCTGGCATTCCTCGGCCGCCCTGACGAGGGGCTCACTTGCGAGATTGAAGATGATCGGGGACAGTCCATCGCGCTGCCTCACTCCGGTGACTGGATGAGCCTCTACCGATCCCTCCTCGCAGACGAAGTCCCACTGTTATCGGTGTAAATGTCTGCGAGATGATTACGGAGAAGTTCCGAGATCAGTAGGCTCTGGAACAGCTGGTTGAGCATCAGGTGAGGGATCGCTCCGAAGGCGTTTGTAAGGTCGAGCCAGGCGATGGAGATGGAAGTAAGTATTAAGGATGAATGAATATTGGAGTGGGTACTCATTGCGTTTGTGGCATAAGTCTTAGTCTGAAACTTTGGAGATGGAACTCAATGTTAAGGATGAATAAATGAATATTGGGGTGGGAGCCCCTTGTGTATGATGGAAAAGTGTGACAGCCTGAGAGATAAAACCAGTGTTTAGAATAAATGATATACTGAAACATAGCAATTGAAATTCAGTGTTTAGTCTGGATGATAAAAAAAACAATTGAAATCCAGTGTTTCGCCTGAAAGATATACTTAAACTTGCAATTGAAATCCAGTGTTTAGTTTGAACAATTGAAGAGGAGATCCTGTTTTTGTGATGAATGAAACACGTAAACAAGCGTTTGAAATCCGACGAGTTTAAAATTATGGGAGTTGGAACCTACTATTTAGGATGAATGAATATCAGAGAGGGCCCTCATTGAGTTTGATGGCCAAGTGGGACTTTCTCAAACTTGGGAGATGGAAACAACTCTTCAAGATAAATGGTAGTCAGCTGAAATAAAATAGCTGAAATCCTCTGTTTTTGACGAATGAGTATTGGATTGCGCGCTCTTCGAGTAGGTTGGAAAAGTAGGCACTCAGTGCTTGGAGATAGAATCCAGTGTTTAGATTGAATGACTACAATTGGGCTAGGCACGCATTTTGCATATCGAATAAATAAGTTAGAAACTTGGGAGATGAAACCCAGATACTGGGATTAATGAATGAATATTGAAGTGCGGACCCATTTTCTGTGATAAATGAGACAGTGATTGATAGTCTTGAACATAGCAATGAAATCCAGTGTTTGGTCTCAATGATAGACAAAGAAAACAGTTGAAATCCAGCGTTTAGTCTGAAATATAGACAAAGAAAGCATTTGAAATCCAATGTTGGGTCTGAAAGATAGACGAAGAATGCAGTGAGGTTTAGCGTTTAGTCTGAAATACAGAAAGAAAAACAGTTGAAATCCAGGGTTGAGTCTGAAAGATAGACAAAGAAAGCAGTTGAAATGCAGGATTGAGTCTGAAAGATAGACAAAGGAAGCAGTTGAAATCCAGTGTTGAGTCTGAAAGATAGACAAAGAAAGCAGTTGAAATCCAGTGTTAAGACTGAAAGACAGACAAAGAAAGCAGTTGAAATCCAGGGTTGAGTCTGAAAGATAGACAAAGAAAGCAGTTGAAATGCAGGATTGAGTCTGAAAGATAGACAAAGGAAGCAGTTGAAATCCAGTGTTGAGTCTGAAAGATAGACAAAGAAAGCAGTTGAAATCCAGTGTTAAGACTGAAAGATAGACAAAGAAAGCAGTTGAAATCCAGGGTTGAGTCTGAAAGATAGACAAAGAAAGCAGTTGAAATCCAGGGTTGAGTCTGAAAGATAGATAAAGAAAGCAGTTGAAATCCAGTGTTAAGTCTGAAAGATAGACAAAGAAAGCAGTTGAAATCCAGGGTTAAGTCTGAAAGATAGACAAAGAAAGCAGTTGAAATTCAGGGTTGAGTCTGAAAGATGTTTGCAATTTTCGCGGTTGAATATCAGTGCAATAGCATGAACGAAAGACTGGAACGTAGCAGTTGAGACCCTGTGTCTGTGATGATTGACCCACTGAAACATGCTTTTGTAATCTAATGTTTAGGATGAATAAGTGAGTTTTGAATCATGGGAGTTGGAACCCACTGTTAATGAATAACGAATATTTAGGTGGGCCCCCATTGTGTTTGATGGATACCTGCGACAGTTTGAAACTTGGGGGATATGTGGGTGCCCATTGCGCATGTGGCATAAGTCTGTTAGTTTGAAACTTGGGAGATGGAAGCCAGCTTTAAGGATGAATGAATATTAGAGTGGGTCCCCATTGTGTATGTGGCATAATTCTGTTACTCCGAAACTTGGGAGATGGAACCAGTGTTTAGGATGAATAAATGAGTATTTAGGTGGGTCCCCATTGTGTTTGATGGATATCTGAGACAGTTTGAAACTTGAGAGATAGAACCAGTATTTAGAATGAATGATACACTGAAACATAGCAATTGAAATCCAGCGTTTAGTCTGGATGATAAACAAACAAAGCAATTGAAATCCAATGTTTCGTCTGAAAGATAAATTCAAACTTGCAGTTGAAATCCACAGTAAGACAAACATAGCAGTGGAAATCCTGTTTTTGTGATGAATGACACACGTAAACAAGCATTTGAAATCCAGCGTTTAGTGAGTTTTGAATCATAGCAGTTGGAACCCACTGTTGAGGGTGAATGAATTTCAGGATGTGCAAACGTTGTTTACGACGGATAGTTTTGACAGTTATAATCTTGTGAGATGGAACCCAGTGTTTAGGATGAATAAATATTGGGTTGTGTCCCAATTTTGTATCGTGAATAAGTGTGAAAGTCTGAAGCTTAACAATCCAGTATGGGCTTTAAATGAACATAAAGGTGGGCCCTCATTGTATTTATCGGATAAGTGTGACAGTTTCAAGCTTGTAGGCATACTCCTCTGTGTAGATGAATGATAGACAAACATAACAATTGAAACCCAGCTTGTAATCCGAGTGTATAGGAAGATTTTAGAATAATGGGAGTTGGAACCTACTGTTTAGAATGAAAGAATATCACAGTAGGCCCCCATTGAGTTTGATGGCTAATTTGGACAGTCTCAAACTTGGGAGATGGAAACCACTGTTTAAGATAAATGGTACTAAGCTGAAATAAAACAACTGAAATCCACTGTTTTGGATGAATGAGTATTGGATTGGGCGCTCTTCGAGTATGATGAAAAAGTATGACAGTCAGTGCTTGGAGATAGAATCCAGTGTCTAGGTTGAATGGCTATAATTGGGCTGGGCACCCATTTCGTATTTTGAATAAATAAGTTCGAAACTTATGAGATGAAACCCAGATACTGGGATTAATGAATGAATATTGAAGTGCGGACACATTTTGTGATAAATGAGACAGTGTTTGATCTCAATGATAGACTGAGCAAGGAGTTGAAATCCAGCGTTTAGTCTGAACAATGGGCAAAAAAAGCAATTTGAATCCAGTGTTTAGTCAGAAAAATGTTCTAAAACTTGCCGTCAAAGATCAATGTGTTGAGCATGAACTATAATACAAACATAGCAGTTGAGCTCCACTGTCAAAGATGAATGACACACTAAAACAAGCGTTAGTAATCAAAAGTTTAGGATAAATAAGTGAGTTTTGAAAGTTGGAACCCACTGTTAATGAATATTGCATATTTGTGTGGCCCCCCCCCCCCCACCTTGTGTATTATGGCTGCAGTTTGAAACTTAAAAGATGGAACCCAGTGTTAAGGATGAATGAATTTTGGAGAAGGTCCCCAAAATGTATGTAGCATACGTCTGTTTGAAACTTGGGAGATGGAAACCAGATATTACCTCTTCTTCAGAGTATAATTTGTCTTCCTAACATGTTCATTTGAACAGGTAATCATGCTTTTGTGGCATTAATCTGTTAGTCTGAAACTTGGGAGATGGAAACCAGATATTAACTCTTCTTCAGTGTATAATTTGTCTTTCTAACCTGTTCATTTGAACGGGTAATCATGCTTGTGTGGTATTGGTCTGTTAGTCTGAAACTTGGGAGATGGAAACCAGATTTTAGGATTAATGAACGAATATTGGGGTGGGGATCCATTGTGTATGATAAAAAAAAGTGTCATAGTCTGGAACATGAGAAATGAAAACCAGTGTTTAAAGAAAATAATTAATATTGAGGCGGGAGCCAAATTGTGTATTATGAATAAGTGTGACAGTTTCAAACTTGTAGATATAAGCCAGTGTGTAGATGAATGATAGACTGAAGCATAGTAGTTCAAACCCAGCATTAAATCTGAATGATACACCAAAACATTTCAGTTGAAATCCGGTGCTTTTGTTGAATAGCAAGACTGAAACATAACAGTTGAGATCTAGCTTTAAAGATGTATGACAGTCAGTGCTTGGAGATAGAATTCAGTGTCTAGGTTGAATGACTATAATTATGCTAGGCACACATTTTGTATATCGAATAAATAAGTTAGAAACTTGGCAGAGAGATTGTAGCAATGAAATCCAGCGTTTAGCCTATAAGATGGGCAAAGCAAGTAATTGAAATCCAGCATTTAGTCTGAACGTTACACAAAGAAAACAGATGAAGTTCAGTCTTTAGTTTGAGATATAAACAAACAATAAGCAGTTGAAATCCAGCGTTTAGTCTGAAATATATAGACAAAGAAAGCAATAGAAATCCAGAGTTTAGTTTGAAAGATAGACAAAGAAAGCAGTAGGAATCCAGCGTTTAGTCTGAAAGATAGACAAAGAAAGTAGTTGAAATCCAGGGTTGAGTCTGAAAGATAGACAAAGAAAGTAGAAATCCAGCGTTTCGTACGGAAGATAGACAAGAAAAGTAGTAGAAATCCAGCGTTTAGTCTGAAAGATAGACAAAGAAAACAGATGAAGTTCAGCGTTTAGTTTAAGATATAAACAAAGAAAGCAGTTGAATCCAGGTTTAGGCTGAAAGATAAACAAAGAAAGCATTTGAAGTTGAACGTTTAGTTTGAAATGTAGACAGCGAAACAGATTTAAATCCAGTATTTAGAAAGATGTGCTAAAACTTGCGGTCGAAAATCAGTGCTGAGCATGAACTATAACACAAACATAGCAGCTGAAAACCGCTGTCGAAGATAAATGACCCAATGAAACAAGCGTTTGCAATTCATTGTTTAGGATGAACTAGTGAGTTTGAATCATGAAAGTGGCAACCCACTGTTAAATAATATTGAATATTTGTGTGCCCGCACCCGCCCCCCCGTGTGTATTATGGCTACAGTTTGAAACTTGGGTGATGGAACCCAGTGTTAAGGATGAATGAATATTGGGGTGGGTCCCCATTGTGCATGTGGAATACGCCTGTGTGAAACTTGGGTGATGGAAACCAGTGTTAAGGATGAATGAATATTGGGGTGGGTCCCCATTGTGCATGTGGAATACGCCTGTGTGAAACTTGGGAGATGGAAACCAGTGTTAAGGATGAATGAATATTGGGGTGGGTCCCCATTGTGCATGTGGCATACGCCTGTGTGAAACTTGGGAGATGGAACCCAGTGTTAAGGATGAATGACTATGGTGGGTCCCCATTGTGTCAGAGGTCTGTTTGAAATTTGGGAGATGGAAACCAGATATTACCTCTTCTTCAGTGTATAATTTTTCTTCCTGATATGTTCATTTGAACGGGTAATCATGCTTCTGTCGCTTGAAACTTGGGAGATGGAAACCAGATGTTAGGATTAATGAACCAATATTGGGGTGGGGATCCATTGTGTATGATAAAAAAGTGTCATAGTCAGGAACATGAGAAATGAAAACCAGTGTTTAGAAAGAAAAAATGAATATTGATGTGGGAGCCAAATTGCGTATGATGAATAAGTGTGATATCGATAGTTTCAGCCTTGTAGATATAAGCCAGTGTGTAGATAAATGATAGACTGAAGCAAAGCAATTCAAACCCAGTCTTGAGTTTGAATGATACACCAAAACATTGCAGTTGAAATCCAGTGCTTTTGTTGAATAGCAAGACTGAAACATAACAGTTTGGATCTAGTGATAAAGATGAATGACAGATTGAAACCAGCGGTTGAAATCCAGTATATAGGATCAAAAAGTGAGATTTGAATCACGGTATTAAGGTTGAATTAATATTGGGGTGGCCCTCATTGTGCGTGATTGATATATGTTACAGTCTGAAACTTGAGACATTGAACCAAGTGTTCCGGATGAATGAATATCGGTTTGGGCCCTCACTGTGTATGATGGATACGTGTGACTGTTTGAAGCTGGGGAGATGGAACCCAGTGTTTAGGATTAAAATATAAATGTCTGGATGGGCACCCATTGTGTTCTGACAGATAAGTGTGACCGTTTGAAACTTGGGAGATGGAATTAAGTGTTTAAGAACTGAAACAAAACAATGTAAATACAGCGTCTAGTCTGGATTGTAGACAAACAAAACAGTTAAAATCCAGAGTTTATTCTGAAATTTATATTCTAAAACAGAATGATTGAAACCCAGAGCTTAGGAGGAACTATTAGACTGAAATATGGCAGTAGAGATCCAGCCTTAATGATGAATGAAACACTGAAACAAGCCTTTGGAATCCAGTGTTTAGTATGGACAATTTCATTTTGAATCATGAGGTGGACCCCCGATAAATACGATATACAAGTAGGACAGTCTGAAACTTGGGACATGGAACGGAATATTAAGAATGAATGAATATTTAGCTGAGCCCTTTCCCCCACTCATTTTATTTGATGGATAAGTGTGACAGTTTCCAACTTGAAAATATGATAAAGTGTGTAGGATAAATAATAGACTGAAACTTAGCAATTGAAATCCAGCGTTTAGTCGGAGTGATATTCTAAAACACTGCAGTTGAAATCCAGGGCTTGGGTTGAATAATAAGACTGAAACATAACAGTTGAGATCCAGTGTTCAGGATGTATGACAGACAGACAAGCAGTTTAAACCAAGTGTTCAGGATGAATAAATGAGTTTTCAATTATGGGAGTTGGAACCTACTGTTAAGCATGAATGTATTATTGGGGTGGCCCTGATTGTATATGTTTGATGACAAGTGTGACAGTCTTATAGCAAATTACAATTAAAACAGTAGTAGTAGTAGTAGTAGTAGTAGTAGTAGTAGTAGTAGTAGTAGTAGTAGTAGTAGTAGTAGTAGTAGTAGTAGTAGTAGTAGTAGTAGCTGTAATAGTAGCTGTAGTAGTGGAGCAACAGCGGACGATAGTGATAATGATAATAATAGTAATAATAATGACGACGACGACGACGACGACGACGACGACGACGACGACGACGACGACGACGACGACGACGACGACGACGACGACGACGACGACGACGACGACGACGACGACGACGACGACGACGACGACGACGACGACGACAACAACAACAATAATAATAATAATAATAATAATAATAATAATGAAGGCAAAATTAGGCCTACTGGTGTATTATGAAGGTTAGGGACAAATAGACGAAGATGAGGCGGGTGGCGATCATAATAGATTTAGATTTATTAACTTAATTGTTGGAATTAAAACAGAATTACTTACCGAGCTATCTCTCGCCCTTTCGTGTCTCCAGTTGGTTTTTATCCGCTGGGTTTCTGCTGCAAAAAGAAAATAATCATTAAGGTGAAAAAAAAAATTCGATCTCTTTGTGTTCATTGCCATTAAAAATAAATCCTAACTTCTTGTACTTGCGATAAGTTTTTCAACGGCACGGCCACACCAATATGTACCCACAAACATTAAACTCTACACAGTATCAGCAAGGCACTGGCAGTTGACGCACGTGAAATAAGTCGCTCATAAGAAGGGCGATCTCGAATTTCTCCAACATTTATCCAGAAGCAGAGTGCTCGATCTTTTCGCCTGTTTTTTGTGTTTGTCTGGGTGAAATAATATCTTTCAACAATGTGTAATCGGTGTATGTATAAAGTTATTAAAATTGACCATCGAGAAATGTGATTGCTACTCAGATTTTTAAAAACTTGACAAACCGTAACTTTATAGACGGTGACTTCTGAATCCAATACGTAAAATCCGTGCTGATATGAAGTGTGTGTCATTTAGTGTATAAGCGTAAAAGGAAAGATACCCCAAAAATATGAAAGTATTTAACGCGTGTATTTCATGTTTGTATTAAAATGCTTTTTGAAGCTTGTGGGTATAGCGCAACATTTTAGACCTAATATTCAAACTAATGTGGGGCCATAAAGTATTTAAATACAAATTAAAAAAAGAGTATAGAGTGGAGATAAGAGAGAGAGAGAGAGAGAGAGAGAGAGAGAGAGAGAGAGAGAGAGAGAGAGAGAGAGAGAGAGAGAGAGAGAAGCCTTCAAACAGTTTATATAATGAATAAGTGCAATGCAATCTCAACTATTATTTTGTCAAGAGTTATGTATGCTGAAATGCAATTTAATTTGGGGACCACTGCCGACAACTGCACTGCCGTTGTTGTTGTTGTTGTTGTTGTTGTTGTTGTTGTTGTTGTTGTTGTTGTTAGTAGTAGTAGTAGTAGTAGTAGTAGTAGTAGTAGTAGTAGTAGTAGTAGTAGTAGTAGTAGTAGTAGTAGTAGTAGTAGTAGTAATAGTAGGCCCTAGTAGTAGTAGTAGTAGTAGTAGTAGTAGTAGTAATAGTAGTAAAAGTAGCAGTAGTAGTAGGTAGTAGCAGTAGACTTGATCTGACTTATCGCCGTTCCGCATCGTAGTCGTCAGACTGCAACGCCTCGGCTGCCTTTTGTATTCCTGTGCATAGTATCCTCCACTGATCCCTCTGTTCTGCGATCTTTTTCAGGTTTTCAATGTCTTTGAAGGTTTTAAGACCATAAGTATTACTTTCTAATCGGGACAAGTCGTTGTTCAAGACCACTGGCAATATAAAAAAAAAGTAGCAGTAAAAGTAGTAGTAAAAGCAGCATCAGTAGTAGTAGTAGTAGTAGTAGTAGTAGTAGTAGTAGTAGTAGTAGTAGTAGTAGTAGTAGTAGTAGTAGTAGTAGTAGTAGTAGTAGTAGTAGCAGCAGCAGAAGTAGTAGTAGTAGTAGTAGTAGTAGTAGTAGTAGTAGTAGTAGTAGTAGTAGTAGTAGTAGTAGTAGTAGTAGTAGTAGTAGTAGCAGTAGTAGTAGTCGTAGCAGTCGTAGCAGCCGTAGTAGTCGTAGTCGTAGTAGTCATAGTGTTCAACTTTCTCGTTCAAAAAAAAACAAAACAAAAAAAACTTTTTTTTCTAACTTTTAATCGATGCACGATTATAAAGTTTTCTGAAAGACTAATGCAGATTTTCTTAAGAACGGCAGACACTGCGACACTGCGTGTATGGGGGCCTCCCTTCCGCCTTTTCCAACAAAAGAAAAAAATATTAAAAGTTAAAAGCAAAAAAAAAAAAAAAGATAGCATCAGCATGAAAAATACGACATACTTTGCCCACATCAAAAGACAAACAAGTCTTCAGAGAACGATAAAGCAATAGAGGGGAAACTTTGAGGCAAAAGAGGCAGAGGAAGAAACAGAACAAGTTAGACTCGAAATATCGGGGTCTACATCATTCTGATAACCAATCAACATTTGTGGGAGACTAGCACAAGATAGGCAGAAGTGATGAGCCATGACATCCGAACTCGAAAATGGGACGGAACACTGGATTCGAAATCGAAAAGACCTATTTCGGCGATTATTCGGGTCGGTAACTGGTGATGATGTTTGGTTCCTTTTTCTCGAAAAATACAAAGTGGTGGAGGAATAGAGATAAAATTTTTATCATTATCTGGAACAGACTAGCCTAGATTGTTTATCACGCTATCTTTTCTACAAGCGGCAAAATTTACTTTTTTTCACATGAGGATTTGTCCCTGTCACCAAAGTGACGGGCATGTTTATGCTAACTCTTTAACCGGAAAGAGCAAGGACAGTTTGATAACTTGATTTTCCTGCCTCTTTAGCATTTTTCAAATAAAAAAAATTGCCTGTCAATCTAGTACTCGCCGAGGATTTATTAAATACTCAACAACAAAACTTTAGCCATAGAATAGAAATGTAATTTTTTTTAACTTTAATAATAATTGTTACCTCACTTGTAGTAAAAATATAAATAAGTATTTACTATGCAAAATAAACAGTGCCGATAATCATTAGCATTGCGTCTCTGGCACTTTTGTATCCTTTCGATTTCACTGGTTCCGTCTCACTCGACCTTCTAACATTAGGCCCATATTTAGATCTATATTTTAATTAGATCCTATTCGAGACAGTATCTATTTCTCGGAAGTCGAGAGATATTTTATTCGATGAAATTAAGAATCAACACAGTTTATTTAACTTAAACGGTAATTTTGACGAATTAAATTTTCTCATTTTCATGTGGTCTTGAAATTTTGCATTTTAGTCAAGTACTACAGATTTAGATTTCTAAACTTAATATAGGCCTATTATCTTGAACTGTTACAAAGTGTAGTTTCTCTATACGAGTAAAATTGCATTTCTACATCCGTGGTATATTTCAAGCAAGACTTTAACCCTTTTTCCTCTCATTTGATACTGATCTTATTTACCCCTTGAGCTTGAGGTGTGATTTAACCTTGTACATCCTCTATATCCTCTTGGCTCAAGAGCAACAAAGTAGACAAGTAGCACAGAGTGAGAGGTGGGATGACTGACTAGATCTATATCAGCATACCTTGAACCTGAAAAACTAAACAAAACTAAGAACGAAATTGGGCCCTTGCAGGAGTATAATAATAAAAAGGCTAAGAGTGACATGTGGACACAGGGAGAATTCTGTATGTAGGCCTATATTTAGAACATTTATGTGATCCGCCATAAATCCTACCCTTTTGCCAGATGAAAACTTTTATCTGTAAGCTTGAACTTCTGACAAATTTTACGGAAAAAGAAAGAACGAAAATATAATTTTGCGACGAGTACATTATTTTTCCGGATATCGAGACTTATATTGAAGTTGAAAGGATCCAAGATATTGGTGCCATTGAGTTGTTTGCTTAATTGTATATTTTTGACTGAAAAACTTGGTTCTCTCCATCCTCACATCTCAAACTTGCTGTTATATCCAACAAAGGATCATTCTTATTCTTTATGTGATAAAAGTTACAATATCTAAATCTAGCTGATTATTAAGGTCGATGGAAAATGTTAAGTAGAGCTAGATTCTAGATCTAGAGTAAATCTAATTCTTGTTATAGAAACCAGGCATGACATGAGACTATGATTATAGAAGGTGATTTTCCAAAGCAAATAATTATAAATCTAGATCTAAAAGTTAGATTGTTACTTTCCGTTTTATGAGGCCAGGAGGAGCCTAGTGAAAAGATTTAGACCTGATCGATATTGACCATGTTCAGCTCAAATGCCTTAAAAAATATAAAATGAGGAGAGCAGTGCTGAATATGTAAGCTAGAATAGGCCTTTATGTATACAATGATGAGTAAACCTTTATGGTGCCTCAGATGAGGCAGTAAAACACAGCTGAAAGCAGTAACATTTGGGGGACACAGCTGTAGATGGGCTATAGTTCATTTAAATTCAACCTCTTAGAGGAGAAAAAAAAATGAGCCAAATCAGTAAGTAAAAAATACTCAATCATCATGGCTCTGTATACAATCAATTTTTTTTTTTTAATTTAGGAGTTGAGGGGAAGAGAGAATGTGCCTGCCTAGATGCCTCTTGCAATTAATCGGTACTAAAACAGTTCAGTAAAAAATTTTGTGTCCAGTTCTGATCCCTGTTGACTGTTCTACTTAAAGAGGGAGAATGCACTTCTTGCTAGATTTCTAAGTTGATTCATAAGAGGGAGGCTCTTGAAATAGCTTGATGCAATGACATGGAACTATTGGAAATTCTTTCAGCCACTCATATCATTGGCAGGCATCTCTATTTCTGGCTTGTAATCCTTGCTGCATGAAACTTGCCCGTTTTATTCTTGCTGTATTTAGCATTTGATGTCTTTGATTGGTTCAAATATATATATTTTTCTCTATCATCTTTTCATACGAAATATTGCTCTCATAGAATGTATAGTAAATTTACCGGTCCTTGTAAGTGACTGTTACTGTTAGGAGAATTCTAAGTTTACTATGAAATTTGTACGCGAACATGTAAATCCTAACTTACGTTAGTCCCTTGGCTTGTTTATTATGCAAGTATTTCCTAGTGGTTTTTTTTACAAGAAAGCTTGCCAGTCTGCTTAGTTTCAAAACATAATTCCTGAGCAGGCTCACTGCATGCTCAAATATTGTCGCGAAGCAATGTAGATTTACCACTGACAGGCCGTAGAATCTACATATCGCACTTCTTTCTAATTTCTCTGCTGGATCAGTTTCTTTCCTTCAGTTCTTCCCAACGTTTGATTCTAGTTATAATTCTTTTACTCATAGACTTAGAAGTCAACTATTTTTCATGATTCTGTCTCCTTTTCTTTTATAAAATGAAGCTCTTATAGTCTTCTTTTTGTCAACAATCCTTAATCTGGCCCTCCCTGTAGTTCCAGAGGGAATCACTTGGTTCAGCCAGTTATCAGACCTTGCACATGGTTACCTGAATGGAGGCTGGCACACTTGCCTTTTTTGATAGACTTGAATACACATGTTTTAAAATGTGTTTAGTATTTAAACTATAAAAAGAATCATTCTGAGAGTTACAAGAATAAAAAAAATTATTTCATGAATTTTCCAGTGATAAATTTATAATAGACATCTAAAATCATATTGCAATTATCCTGTTGTGTAGAGCAATTTTATTTCTTTGCTTAAGTTGCAATTTTCAAAAATTCATTAAACAAAACCCCCCAAAAAACAGAAGTTGAAAATATATTTTTTTTTTTTGAATACTATGCCCACAGTAATGGTGATACTTACATAATATCTTCTGATCAAAATGAAGTAAAGTTTTGTAAAATTCATAGTACAGATTTTTGCTAAATGAAGTTTTATTCATTGAGATACAAAGACATTGCCCAAACCATGTGTAAAACATAAAGTACTGTAGTGCACAACTCAGTATACGCAGAATTTTTAGAACAACTGTGCTCAGCTTTTAATTTAAACATATTATGGTATGATATGAACAAAAGCAGAGCATGTTGGAATGTGGTGAATTTTGTAATTTTATTTTCTAAAATTTCAGATTAGCCAACAGATAAGCAGTGGGTAGGTTCAGGAATAATTTATGACCCTGGAGGTCAGTGCAGGAAAACTAAGTGATCCACTGCAGTTCAGAGACTGAGTTACCATGCCCAGTCTGTCTCAAGCTCTCTCTCTCTCTCTCTCTCTCTCTCTCTCTCTCTCTCTCTCTCTCTCTCTCTCTCTCTCTCTCTCTCTCTCTCTCTCTCTCTCTCTCTCTCTCTCTCTCTCTCTCTCTCTCTCTCCCTCCCTCCCTCCCTCCCTCCCTCCCTCCCTCTCTCCCTCTCTCTCTCTCTCTCTCTCACTCTCACTCTCACTCTCTGACACACACACACATAAATTTTAAGCAAGTCTCTTGCTCAAAGTAATATGGGGTTCAAAATCATGAATGCCATACTCTTATTACTCCACATTTTTGTAAGGAATAAAAGTAATACAACTAAATTTTGATAAGAAGAGTAACACCCTTTTAGCAAAGAATATGAGGATTGTAATTTAAATGTAGAAAGCCAGTATCTCAAGGAATAAACACTTTTAATATTAAAGTTTTTAATTGTTTTCTTATTTTACTCCTTACTATTTTTTTAAAGTTGATTTTGACCTGGTTGCGTAAATTCCAATCAAAATTTATTTCTCAGTTTAAGGTTCCTTTCCTTCATCCTGATCATTGGGGCTAGGGACACTGTTCTCTTGGAATTTACCATAACTGGCATTTTGTGAGCTACATTAGGCCAGAGATCATTTAGAAGTAAACTTGTGGGGTATATCAAACAGTAACTGAGTAAGGATCAATGAGGATTGTATAAACTGAAAGTTATGGGAGATGAAATATCTGCCTGATTTCAATCACCAAAGCATGTGTCTTACAAAACATCCTAGATAGATTGGTTTTGGAGCCATTATTGTGAAATGGTTGTGGAGGAGATCAGTGTTGATATGGATTGGATTAGAACTTTGACCTTATAGTTGCTAACTAAAATCATATCTATTTAAAACATTAACACATATAGTTTCATGTATATTCGTATAAATTTTGTCTTTGATAGTGCTCCACAGTATTTTTTTCAATTATTTTGTGTGTGTGTTTTTTTTTTTGTTTCTCAAATAATGATCAAATGTTAAATGCTTTTTAAAATTCTTTTTGTTTGTCTTACAGGAACCATTATAATGGATTTGTCCCCTAAGAAATGTCAAGGCATTTAATGACTGCATGTTGTTCAAAAATATCAAGCATAGTGATCTCTTGGAAAATTGCATTGAATTTTAAAGACTTACATAGAGGTGCGTTAGATCTTTCACATGAATAGGAGCGCCTATGAGTCTAAATCATAATATTCTGAAATTAAAATTGGTCAAGTAATGAATTGTGGCCTAGACAGTAAACGACTGAGCTGAGACTTAGCAATAGTTTCTATTACTTCAGATTTTAATACAGCGGGCAGCAATAGTTTCTATTACTTCAGATTTTAATACAGCGGGCTTTAGTAATTCATGAAGCTTGGAAATTGTTTTTTTGAATGAAGGTACATAGCTTTTTTTAAATTTTCGTTCATATTATCCAGTACACTTTTACAAATATACCACAAACCATGTTAAGTTTGTGTTTCCTGAAGTTAGATCATTCTTTTATTTTGTGTGTTATTTTGCTCTGTAGCAAAATTTGAAGTGCCGTCTCGCATGGTTTCCTCACCAGAAAATAGAATGTCCTTGACTCCAGAATGGTCCAGGCTGCTCACTGAGGTTCGTGAGAACAGCAAGGAACTCAACTCCACACCACTACTCGTAAGAAGTTTCACCAGCCCAGATAAGAGCCCTGGTTTTCTCCAGCCCAGCTTGTCTGATGGCACCATCAGAATAATGCAATGGAATGTCCTTGCTCAAGGTGACAGAAAGAATTTGTTTTTTACTTATCACCCTGTGGATGCTATTTGATTCTACTTATTTTCTTTTCTCTGTGTTTACAACATCTGTAGAGCAACGTTGCTGATTGTGAACTGCTTTTTTTGTTCTGTTGTTGTTGATTAACCCTTAAGCTTTTATTTTTTTTTTTTTTCTTGAAAAGCAGTTTTTGTTTGTCTGCATGATTAATTTTGCTTTATTATGTGTTCAATGTTTTGCATTCAGTGCAGATTGCGAGAATTCACCTTGCTTAAGGTTTGATTCTAGGATAAAGTTTGCCTCTGCTGGCGGATCTGTTGTTTTGCTTCCAGGAGTGTTTTCGCTTAAAGTAGAGCCAACTGTAAATGGCTCAATCTGCATGGAATATTAGGTTAGAGAGTGCCAAACGCTTTGTAAGTTGTAACAACCATGTGGTATCAGTAAAGGCATAGGGGCTTTGTCTGGCATGTGAGTCAAGCTAAATCTACATCAAAGCCGGCCTGTATCTGAAGTGTGATTGAAAAAGGTTAGTAACACTGCAGTGCTGAATTTGCCTTTACCTAGCGTGTTGGCATTTATTGCGGGATGAGACAACATATGCAATCGGCGGTCAGTTTGAAAAGAAAACACACATACACACATAACTTGTGAACAAGCCTATCCCTTTTCTTTGTCCCGACGGCTGGACTAGGCATCTATCAGCTTTTGATTAAACATGGCACTAGCGAGGCAGACTGGCACATGCCATATTAGTGATCTAGGCTAATCAAGTCACCATGTCTTTTCCACCCATCAGCTCTAATGCTATGCTGCGATGCACACACATATCCTATTTGCAACAGCCCTGTGAATGGTTATTATATTGTTGTCTCTGGCTCCTCTTTGAGCCCCTAAACCAGGCATACTGTTTCACTGATTCAGTGTAAATCTAGACTATCAAAGCAGCATCCACCTATTGGTTCCTATGGTACTGATACAGAATCGAACATCATCACCTTATCTAAATCTATCCTCATTTATCTTACTAGTTGTTCCCCTTTCAATCTGGATAAAGTTAGCCATGCTTAAAGTTAAGTTTTCACTCTTGGTCATAAATGGTTGACTTTATCCAGACTCCACTCTATTATTTTCGTTAATACATATAGTTCACAATAATTGTAAATTTATGCCAAGTCTTCCAACTTGCACTCATATAGTATCTGACTCCAATGTTGAAATGCCATGGAAGTATTTCTGGCCTGATATAAGTTTTGAGTATAGTAGAGCAAAACAAAAATGATATAGCTTTCCCATCAAACTGTGCTTTTCCCTTTCATTTGTTTTGGATTATATATTCACTGAATGAAATGCATTCTATCATACTGGTCTGATTTTTAACCTTGTAACAAAAAAGTTCAAGTGCTACATTATCTTCATATTACTCAGTTATCAACTTTTGTCTTTTTAGTTCAGTGGGTGAACTTTACATAATGCCTGAAGAAATATATGTGAGGTTGTGCTATTAAATGAATTTTTAAATATTTTTAAAAAATATAAAGATAGATTATCAATGAAAGATAATCTTTTTTTTAACAATTACAGTTTAAGTTATATATACATTTTTATTATTATTATTATTATTATTATTATTATTATTATTATTATCATTATTATTATTATTATTATTATTATTATCATTATTATTATTATTATTACTGCTACTATTATTATTATTATTATTATTATTATTATTATTATTATTATTACTATCATCATTATTACTATTATCATTATTATTATTATCGTCATCATTTCTCATATTGGTACTTACAATGTCTTTAACCTTCCATCAACTCAGGCCTCTGTCAGACCAGTGATGCCTTTATCCTGTGCCCCAACGAAGCCCTAAATTGGGAGTTCAGGCAGCATCATCTCCTGGAAGAGTTGCTCACCTACCAAGCATCCATTTATTGCTTGCAGGAGGTCGACCACTTTGATTATTTCAATTCTAACCTCAGCAAGCTCGGCTTTGAAGGGGTTTTTTACCCAAAGCCTGATTCTCCATGTCTGTACGAGCCAAACAACAATGGACCGGATGGCTGTGCAATTTTTTGGGACAGTACTCAGCTTCAGCTGGTCTCACATGACAGCTTTGTCCTGCGCAGGTCAAGTGGTTCAAAGACAAACCAGGTGGCTATATTGTGCAGATTTAAGGTGGCCTCAGGTCAAGCTCAGGGAAGAGAATTCGTCTGTGTGACAACACATCTGAAGGCGAAGAAGCATCATGCTGAGTTGAGGAGTCAGCAGGGTGTGGATCTAGAGCAGACTCTGTGCGAAAGGGCAGGTGATCTCCCCCTTGTGTTGTGTGGAGACTTCAATGCCGATCCAGACGAGACTGTCGTGCAGGTGATGAAGCAGAGCAAGCTGAACCTGCTCAGTGCATACACTTTACTCTCACCCTCTCAGGAGGAGCCTTTGTTCACCACCTGGAAGGTTCGGGGTGGGAAAAAAGGAGGGCAGGAGGAGTCTGTTCACACCATAGACTACCTCTTCTTTTCTAAAGATAAATTTCATTGTGTCCATCTGTTGGAAATGCCTTCTGAGGAGCAGCTAAGACCAAACTTTTTGCCCTCATTTGCATATCCTTCAGATCACTTGTCTTTAGCAGCAGATTTAAAGTTGATAGATTGATGGCATGCTCTTGCTTGAAAATGATTGTTCAGTGATAAAATCCAAGATGTTGAAGTATTGTTTAATCTGGTCATCTGTTATTCATTGCCTTTGCATTTTTAATGTTGTCTGTTTTTAGACAACTCTAAAATTTTACATGATACTCCACATTGATCAAATGGTATTTATGATTGTTTTCAATCCATTATTTTGACATCCTTGACTGCAAGAGAAAAAATTTGAGGGGTTGCAGGCAGCTCGCAAGATCTTAACTGTGACTTAAGACACAAAAGCTCCAACAGAGTTTAGGCATCAAGTATTCTTTATGAAAAGCCTCAATAAAAATGCTGTGCAAATTTTCTTTTTCTTTCATGTTCTGTCAAAAATTGAGAGTCAGGTAAAAATACTCACAGATACTGAACGGTCGATATGAATTAGGAATGATGAAGAAAAGAATAAACTTATATCATGTTTCATTCGCAACAAAATGATGGATGTATCTGTCAAAAAGTATTTTTTTAGAACTTGAAGATCTTCATTACATAATGAAAGTCAGTATCAGAAACCAAGGGGACAAAAAACTATTAGACTTAAGTTTGCTGTGAGAAACTGACTGCAAACAGTTAACTCTAGAGGGTTTTTTATATAAGCAAACACATCTTGCAATTTTGATAAGCTTGAATCTTAATTTGCGCCATAAACCAAAAAAAAATCTGCAAAATCATTGAAAAATGTGAACAAGAAATCTGGCAATAGATCTCCATTAGCCAGGCATTTTTAGTCATGATGTTTTGACATGTAAAGCATTTAAATTGATCATTTATTTTCCTTGTTAGGATCACTTTTTTGAGGAGAGAGAAGCATGCTTTGTGCATTACATTGTGCAATTTAAAAGTCAATTATTTGTTCTTTTTGTTGAGAGAGGGAGAGAACAGATACAGAGAGGGGGAGGGAGGGGGACAGAAACAGAGAGGAGTGGAGCCCAATTTTGTTGATTAAAGTGTGCACTTTAAACACGTCAGATATTACTAAATTAATTTGTAATATATATGTTAATAACAAAATCTTTACACCACATACTGTTTGAAGTTAATTTTTATATTTATATAAATATAAGTCCCTGTGGGTAGAGATCACAAACTGAATCAGTCTCGTTCATTGCTTTTAAATCAACATCTCAGTCAACTACTCGGCCCAAATATGATATTACCATAACCTCCTCATCAGAGGTCACTCATTTAGCTTTTAAAACAGTGTGACATCCTAGGTTTAAAAAGTGCTTTGATGGTGGGCAAGTGATTCAGCCTTTATGCTAGTTTTCAAATCACTCATTGATCAGAATAAGACTTTTTGTTAAATTTTTTTTTTCTACCTTTTTCTTTTACCAATTACTGACTAACTGACATTAACTCTAGTCATAGTAAAAGCCTATGGAACAAAGTTCTACCTACAGCAAAAGCATTTACAAGAATTTTGCAGGAGATGAGGGTGATGTATTAGCTTCTCATAATGAAAATCTGCCTTTTTATTAATAAATTGACATAATTTTGTCAGTATGACAAAAACCCAAGTGCCAATTGCAAACAAACCTGAAAGGAAGCAGGACATTAATTTCATATCCTGCTGCAGAATGTCTGTATTTTAATAGTTCTCAATTATTATTTATGAAACATGCTAATTTTGCTCTCTAATTTTCCAAGAATGGCAAGAGTATCTGCTGGTAGATATCTTATTTTGACTTCAGTTTAGTTGCATGTCAGAGTATTAGTGTGATAAAAATTTATTTGAAGTTTCATTTGGTCTAGATCTGAATTACATCTTCAGAGAGTCTGATAATTTCACTCAACCCTCACTATGAAACTGAGAAAATTGTTTTTAATATCAAAATGATTGAACTTGATTTCAGACTCATCTGCACATGCTCAGAGGTTACTTTTTTACACACTACCTTTGAAAAGATTTTGCCCTGATTCTATGGAATCTGATGTAGTAATAATACAGAGAAAAGTATCAAAGATATTTGACCAGATTTTCTACCAAGCATTTTATATCCTGTGCAGGATGTTACCCTTCACAGTATATCTCAAACTGTCTCAAAATCAAAGCTTTGCTTCTTTTTATTTCCGTGAAACTCCTTGTCCTTTCATCAAATCTGGGCCTCCCCTCCTCTAGTCTTTTAGTCTAGTGAAATTTCTTCATTCCTCCTGGATCTAAGGCATTTGACTCTTACATCAATCCATGAAGTTCTATGACACAGTTGCTAAGCTGTTAAAACTTCTAGTCTGGAGATGATAAAGTACGATAAGACCGCCTCTCAAGCAATAATTGCCTTGATTTCTTTTTTATAGCCGTGTCAAAAGAGAGCAAATAAAACTTGTTAAAGGGCTGTAATCGGTTGAAATTTCAACGGATTGTTCAGCTATGTTTAAAAGACAGATATATATTAACAGATATAAAGTTTATCAAGTCTGCATCCTACAAAGGCCGGTTCTGACCCTCTTTTTCTTGAACTTTGTAAGTTAAGCATGTAAAACACAGTGTTAAAAGTGATGTTTTGTGTTGAAGGTAAGTTACTTTGTGCTATGCTCATGATGAAAGATAAAGATATTATGTGCTCTGTGCCAAAACCTGTAAAAAAAAAAATTCTGCTTTAATTTGTTTTACATAAGAAAAAAGAAAACTTATTTTTTTTAAGGCAAAGTTAAATTTTTTCCTTTTAAGTCTAATAAAGACTTGAATAATATCTTATTAAGTATTATATTCTTTGCTTTATATTTATAACGACTTTAAGATGATTCCAAACATGGCATCAATGCAACAGCTTCCAGGATATTAGTGAAAGATTGAGGTGAGGGAAGCTTTTAGAAGTTGTGTCATGCACTTTGCCCTATTAAATAGCACTCTATATACATATCATACTCGATCTCCAAATGTTTCTATCTTTTACAGTTTGAGCTCAAGATTTTTAAAGCTTAAGAAATAAAATGGACATTAATATTGTTTCTATTAATGCTGATTAAAGTCACTGTAGATATATCTTGGCCTTCGTTACTTGTGTAAAAAGGTCAAAATACATGGATATTTCATGGTAATATGAGAGTAACTGTTTTAACGGGAAAGAATAAATTAACAGATTTTTAGGGCTTTTTAGTACGATGTGATCATGAAACATATAGAGTATCTGTCATGATCACTTTATTTGAATTATTTATGCACACAGCTTGGTAGTGCAATTATATGATGATGATATTTCTGGGTATTGTACTGTTTACTAACTCACTTACAACACGGCCTACACCTGTTGCGGGCAGCTCGGAAATTCCCTGTGGACTGAGCCCGCCACCCTTGCGGTTTTTACCTTTAGCGCTATACAACGCCTATAGTAACTGCACGGAGAACTGGCCGCCTCAATTTTTTTGTTTTTGAACCAATTCTTCTTCAGTATTTCGATTCACATGTTTGTTGTAGCTGTAATTTTTTACAAAATAATTTAGAACACCCCATAGATCGATATTTACATCTAGCTTGATTAAGGCTTCAAATAGACCTAGTCTGTCTGTTTTTGGGCACATGGATCTGGAGCAGAGTTTTCTCATAGTGGTAATGATTCCATTTCCAGTGACGACCCAGATCTAAATCTAGGTCTATCCAGATGTAAGAAACGGTCAGAGTAGTAGGTCTAAAACTAGCAGCAAAAAATTTTCCGAAAAATTAAACTTTTACCTTTTTTCTAATTAACATAAAAAACAAGTCATCAAGGTAACTGAATCAAAGTTTTTGCTACTAACAGATACATGTATTAAGATATAGTTTATGTATCAAGATTTTTAGAATGATTGCTTGATAACTTTTTTTTTACGTTTTTTTAAAAAAGGCAAAAGAAAAAAACCTATGTGTGGAGGGAATAGCAAGAAGAAAAGGGGTCAGTCGCAAGTGAGTTAATGATTTAAAATGATTTAAGAAGATACACTTAAAAAGTGATGAAACAAATATTTTCTGTATTTTCTTCATTTTAAATTGTCTACTTTAATGATGTAAAAGTGGTTTTTATATCTTTTGAGTTGAAAGTTCTCTATTTATAAATTTGTTTTATTCTAGAAATCAATCTTTTTTTTATTATATTTAATTTTGTGTGCCCTCAATTCTAGCACCCAAAACTTTGATAAGGAATCGATACTGCTGTAAGTACTGGTTTAAACAGAAAGACTATTTGCATTCCTGATTCAAAGCTCAAATCTTTTGTCATTCCCAATAAGTTTGTTGTAAGTTTTTCTGGAGAATAAATTTAAATTTTGTAATTTACATGCTTAATTATCAAGTTATTAGTAGTGGCATGCCGTTAAAGTAACTTCGAAACAATATTTTTCTTTTTTTTTTTGTGACTAAATTTTAAGGTGCACAAAGAATCGTACTTTTAAATTTTATTCAAGTTGGATTTTTATTTCAGAATGTTTTGGCTTTTAAAACACAAAAGATTTTAATATATACATAGCTATGTTTATTCCATTTAAAATTATAAATCCCACAAGGTATTATGAAGTGAAGCCCCTGTGACTTTAATCTTGTAGCAAGCAAGTGTACACTCACTGCACAGTTCACACCACAGAGCCAAAGTATTCTATCTGCTGCACAGTTATTAAATAATTATCAGTTGTTTTATACTGTTTTGAACTCCACTTATTCACCTAAGCTTTATTATTATTTATATATATTTTTAAACTTCAAAATTCATTCTTTCATTTGAATTTGAGATTGATATCTATCCACAACCTATGTAGCCCATATGTCTGTGATTAGTCTGAGTTCTAATGTGGTGAAGTAAAGTGTTTTTTTAGATTTTGAATCTTAGAGAGACAGATGAGAGAATTTATGCCATCATATCAGATGGGTTATCCTGTGTCATTGTTTCCTGATGTTTAACTCAAGTGAGAATATTTTATCAGCTTCCAATCTTGGTATGTGTCTTTGTCATGATGAAGTTGTACCTGGAAAGAATCAAAGAAAAAGAAAGAAATATAAATAGTCTGTTCTTGTTTGGTGTAAAGTGTGACAACTGCTTATCCAACTCGAATTAATCTGAATATTTTTCATGATACGAGTTGTCAACAATGAAGACTGTTTGAGATTCACACCCAGGTACTGAGTTTAAATTTACTGTGCTGCAGTACAGTTGTTTATCTGAAGCAAATTTTTTTTTTCTTCAAATTGACATACTATAACATAAAGAATGTCTTGTAAATGTTCCTTAATCAAAATAAAGTAAAAATAACAATGTCAAAATCCAAACTGTGGTACTTTTGTAAGTTTATGAGTTTTCTATCTTGGTACATCATTTTACTTTTTTTTTTATTCCAGTGAACATTACTTAATTCGTCATATAATTTTTGAGTTGTGCTATTTTAAGTTGATGTGAGGGATGGGAAGCCAGGAGCCCAATATATACTTGAGGGAAAGAAAAAAAAATCCACAGTAGCATAAGTTAACTCTGAAAATTCTAGAGAATTTCAGATGGGCTATTGGGAAACATAATCTTTACCTTAAAACATAGACTGTAGACTTTGATAGCCTTGATGTACGTGTGTGAGGCAGCAAAACATTGTACACACCTAGTTTGAGTGATGGTAACATGATTCATGATGAAATTTTGTAACCCGAGCAACTTTTGCTTGGACAAGTTTTTTTTTTCTCTTTTATCAATTCAAACGCAAGCCGAGCTACAAGATGGGGCTTTCACAAGATTTAACCTTCCTCACCCCCCTCCCCCTCTTCCTCCTACAAAAATGTAATTTGGAGTGTGACTACTGCAACAGAGGGCATCAACTTAATAGTTGAATAGTTGTTCTTTTTTCTTTAGGAGCAAACAAGGTGTAAGTAGTAAGTAGAACATTTCTTTTTGTTGAGATCCACTGGAACTCAATAAGTTAGGATCCCAATATCTCAGAAGTCGAGATGTTTTCGAATAATCATGCTGTATGAACAAACGGGTTCATAGCGATTTAAAGGGAAGTAACAGCGTCAATCATTCTCTGACGAACGCCGTTTGGTTCTATTACAATTCTGTATAGATTACATGTCAGAAAAGGCTGTCGTCACAATTCCTAAGGCTTTAATTGGAATTAATGGGAATCAATTAAAAAAAATATATGACAGAAGAAGAGGAAGACTGACATCATCAGATAACCATACTTGTACAAAGTAATAGGTAGCTGGGAAGCTGGTACGAGGGCAGGCTGATAATTAAGTTCCGTTTGCTAATAACTAGGTCAATTTTCGTCACATCGACCTAAAATTTCATACATATACTCTCGAACCATTTTTCTAGACTTAACTATAACAACAAGTTTGTGTGACGTCATTCGTGCTCATAATGCAGTGACGCGCAACACATGATGTGGTAGCCATGTTTATGAGACAATGGCGACTTCCAATGACCTTCTCATCAAACAGCGCTCTGTTATCGAGTTTTTGGCAGCTGAGGGATGTTCTGCTGCAAACATTCATGCAAGAATGAAGACAGTTTATGGTGAAATGTGCATTTCAGACTGTGCAGTTCGCAAATGGGTGAGAATTTTTAAAGGGGAAGACTCCAGAGAGACAATTCTGCGTGATCGAAAGCGTTCGGGTAGGCCCCTTTCCGCATCGGACACGGCTCATCGAGAGAAAGTTGACTGCATGATTAGAGCTAATCGAAGGGTCAAACAAAAGGAAATTGCAGATGAAGTAGGCATTTCGAAAGAACGAGTGCACCATATCGCCACAACTGTACTGGGTTACCGAAAAGTCTCTGCCCGTTGGGACCCAAGACAGCTCACTGTAGAGATGAAAGCGCAGAGAAAGGACATGTGTACTCAACTCTTAGAGCGTTACAATGCAGAAGGAGAAGCAGCACACTGTAGAGATGAAAGCGCAGAGAAAGGACATGTGTACTCAACTCTTAGAGCGTTACAATGCAGAAGGAGAAGCATTTCTGCAACGCATTGTGACTGGAGACGAATCCTGGGTCCACCACTACGATCCAGAATGTAAAGCCCAATCGATGGAGTATAGGCACAAAACTTCTCCAAGTCCAAGGAAGTTCAAGGTTGTTGCCTCTGCAAGAAAGGTCTTGTTCACCGTTTTCTGGGACATGGAGGGAGTGGTCCACATGGAATTTCTGGAGCAAGGGCAAACTGTGAACTCTGAGCGATATATTTCAACACTCCGAGCTCTCAAACTCCGACTCAGACGTATTCGGCGTGATAAGGACTCAATCCTGCAACACGACAATGCGCGCCCGCACACCAGTCGCCAAACTCAGGACGCCTTAAGGCAGCTGGAACTTACGACCCTACCTCACCCTGCATACAGCCCCGATCTTGCCCCCTCTGACTATTATTTGTTTCCCCAACTCAAGAAGTACCTGAAGGGCCATCACTATGACAATGATGAGGAAGTTATCGCAGATGTTCGCAGATGGTGCCGTGGACAGCCGTCTGAATTCTTCGCTGACGGCGTGAGCCAACTAGTGAAACGTTGGAGGCGGTGTGTTGATCGCGACGGTGACTACATCGAAAAATAGAGTGCTAAGTATGTAGCTGAGATATTAAGCTTTCGTTTGACGTATTGTTTATGTATATGCTGTGAAAAATTAAAAAGTTATGATTAAACGGAACTTAATTATCAGCCTGCCCTCGTAATTGAATGTGAAGAACCTACTTTTTCCTTCATGAACAAACTGCAGTGTTGTAGATTATCAACTTATTTACGGTCCAGAGGTGCGTAATAGTAAATACGATGATGAACCATTGCAAGGCCTCTTTTTTTTT